>ML977650.1:0-154375 GCA_010015725.1 Amniculicola lignicola CBS 123094 | reverse complement strand
GCGTCTCCTTGTGACATGTTGTACAGCTCTACAGCAGCGTTGTCTGTTGTTCCCTTCAGGCCGTACACCCCTTTCTTCTCCATAGTGATCTTTAGTTCCCGTCTGATCGCACGATTTATCCGTGAGAAGTGTTCTCTCTTCCATCCTCCAAAATCTTCTACGAAAGCTTGTAGGGCGTTCTCGCCTGTGGCGGTCATCGTGCGAAGGTCGATAAGTGCGCATCCAGCGTATGAGGATAGTTGGATGTTTGATGGGTCGTCATCTATATCAATATGATCCGTCCAGTATCGTAGTCGCACGGCGCCTCTCAACGTCTTCTCAGTAATGTTAAGGCTTTCTGCCATGTCTTCGTACGTGTCAATGTACTTAGACTCTTCCTCAGGTGTGTCCTTCTCGTTGTTGTTGTTGGAGGTAGGCCGTAGGGTGGTTGTATCAGGGGTTGCGTCAGGGCTTGCCATTGTAGCGATGGCGTTGTTGTTGTTTTGTGCCGTTGGCTTGTTCGTACGGCAAGGTTTTCGTTTCGTGCGATTCGCACTATCTTCCTGCACACTGGTTCAGCGTGCGATCTGATCTCTCTATCGTACGTGCTGGTTCAGCAGGCTTAATAGGTAACAAAACAAAGGTCCTCGTCGATTCACCAGGACAAGACTCCGTCTTCACTCTTGCCAATTTGCAGTTGAAGTTAATCAACCACTAATTAGTGTTGAATGGACTTCCTTCCACAAGGCGTGATAGGCGTACGATGAGGTACGCAAGCGCAAAGGTGGAAATCCGTCTTCTATACACGTGTATTGGTACAGGCTCAATGGGGGCGATGCTCAATCAGATTGTAGTATTGTTCATGTCTATCTAGATATGGCTGGGATGGAGGTTTTGTACGCGACCCCCTGCCAAGCCTTCGCACGGGCGTCACATGATAAGATCATGTGACTCCGCGCGAGGGCAATGCATCACCCCTTTGTTATCTACGTACGGACATAATCTATATTTAACTAGCTAAGGTAGCTTTTTAGGGTCTTTAGCATCTCCTACATAGTCCTGCACTTATTAATTAAGTAGAGGTAATATTTTATAATTATACGTTGGATCTTATCTGTAAAGTCCTTTATCTTCTTCTCCTTAGCTAGGCTAGCAGCCTGCTTCTTATTGTACTAGGTCATTATAAATAGATAGACCTAGAATCTTGCAGTATCCTTTGCTAGGTCTCCTATCTTCTTTGTACCTACTCTAGTTTCTCCTTTATAGACGTCTATAATCTTTAGCTTACTTAGCTGAAGGCTTGCAGCCTCATCAGCTAGATTCTTAAGTTCCTCCTCTTACTTAGATGGGTCTATATATTCCTATAGTCCATGTTGATTAGCTGAGCTCCTTCTGAGCTGCAGCTACGTCTGCCAGTCCTCTAGCTTGTTAAGGATCACTGATGACTTAGTGATCGTGTAGTCTGAATCATCTATGGTTGATTGGTTAATTAAAGAGATAACTAGCGATTGGATATTGCTTGGTTGAACTTGTAGCCTATTTGAAGGCTCCTGGGCTCATAACTGTAATAGTTGGAACGAGGAGGCAGAAATTGGGGAGTGAAGCTGGGTTGATTGTCAGAGCTAGGCTATTGAGACGAATATATACTGATCCCTCTGCCAAGGCCCTATCCTACAATCGGATTGGCTTGTTAACCGTTACAGAAGAACTCTGCCTGAAAGCAGTATGCAAGCAAACCGTGTTCCCCAGATAGCCCCGTGTGCTAAGACGAGAATGAACAAAACTTGGAAGAGGATGGAGAAAAGAAAATCGTGGCGAAGAATCCTGTTTTAAAGGTTCAATAAAACTTGCAGCAAGATGGTAGTATGGACACCAGCCGTTGGGGCTCCAGTGGAAGCTCAGACCCTCAAGTCAGGAGTTCTGCACCTTAGCAGCGGGTACTGCTGGAACATCTAAACAATGGGGCGGATGACGTTCTTGCTCCGAGAGCTCAATTTGACCTGGGACGATAACCTCTTCTTTTTCTCTGCTGACCGCGTTCTGACGAGTTTGCGACCCGCTCAGGAAACGCAGGAGCCTGTGTAATACACCATGTTGAGGACCATCAGCTCTCCAGCGATGTTGAAGGTGGACACGAAGACCGTTTGGGATTCCAAGGACAGCTGGGTGGAATCTGTTGCGGTTCCGGGCCCCGCCCGTGATCTCCCCAACACCGCTCCAGCATTCAAAATTACACCACCATCGCCTCCACATGGTGGAGTGACCCTATGGCATCGGAGTCCCTGAGAATCTTTCAACAGAAGAGCACGACACAACATCACCATCCCACGTCCAAATGTTGGTGGAGCAGTGGTACGATGGTCTTGGAGGGTGGTTGCCAGCGGGTGCGTGCTATCAAGAGTGGAGCATCGGCCGACACCATGTTGTTGCAGCCGAGATCAACCGAGAAAATTCTATTTTGCTTGTTGAGGCTGATCTCAAACGTTCCGAGGTTGGAGCGCAGTCGGGCCGGGTCCGCTTTACCTACGGTGGACCTCGGGCGTGAAGAAACTTCGATCTCTGAAGATGAAGCGAACGAGGCCGGACAGTCCTTCGCCGTAAAATCTGAGTAGTAAGGGATGACGTCGAATGGTTACCTAGGAGTGCATTGCATTCTACTAGGTATGGAGGAGGACGCCCCGATCCGGCTCGCGAGTATTCGATTGGCCTAAACATGTTTCGGAACGGACAATCCATCGTCATAATGAAGTTTAACAACTGAGACCTGGAGTGAATAAAGAGGTATACGAGGAGCAGGTGCCCTGGGAGTGAACCACTTAGAGATAGCAGAGCGGCTGTACCTGCATACAAAGCGCGGGTGTGCAAGGTCCCAGAAAACGGAGGGACCCCGTCGGGGAAGGGGACAGTTTATATGCTCAAGTCGGTACAGTGCACACTGAAGTCGAATGTCAAGGTCTCGAGGGGGGACACGATTTTCACTAATGGCCCTCCGCATTCTGTGTGCGGAGGGTGGATCAGTGGTCCTTTGTGTGCATAAGTTTGCCAGGTTCTCCGTCCCCACACTCTCTCATTACTCCCTATTGCGTGCTGAGATCGAACACCAGCTCTTTGCGTCACTTTAAGAACAATCCCAAATTCAACAAACCATAGTTAACCATTATATAACAAAACGATTCCTTGTTCGCACCATGTGCGTTGATATGGGCTTTGGAAACCTGGATAGGACGTGTTCCTGACTTGCCAGAAATATACGCCTCGTGAACTACTCCTGAAACTGAGTGGCGCGCTTTCGGAGAATACATAGATACAAGAGCGTCATACATCCGAGAGTCCTTGTAGGCACAACGAAGATTGTCCGACTTTTGAGGCATCATGCAACTGCAACAAAGTAGATAGGGACACTATGAGCTTAAATGCGAGACCACCAAGCTGCTCTTGCACTAAAATCTGTTTCCAAGAGTGCCAAAGGTGCAGGGCCTAATCGAAGATGCACTGACGCTTCGCTGCACTCGCGCATATATGAAACCGACGCCCCGTAAACCACAGCCTCGTGTCTGCCCAGGCAACATCTTTCTCACCTCTCGATAATTAACCGCTTTGTTACGATTCTCAAATGGCTTTGCTAAGTTTCCTCGTAGGTGCTCCTGTTCCTCTCTCGGTAGACGCGGATGCGGTGGCCGGTGTATATAGTTTACCCATTAATCGCTCCTCTTGGGTATATCGCCTCGACTTCAGGCAAACTCATGAAAACAGCCAGGTGTGATAATATTCCAAACTTGAGATCTCCCAGAGGAGCACAGTTCTTGCACTAAAATTCGGAGTAGCATATTCACCAGAACATTTTCCAACCCAGCGTCCTTCGCAACCCGGCTTTGGATCGCCGTACCCCACCCCAAATCAAAATCGATGGCGGAGATGACGACGACGTCTGGAGTATGCACTGGAGTGTTTATACCACAGCTATCGCTGTGGGTAACCCACCTCAAAACGTCACGGCTATCGTCGATACGAGCTGGAGTTCTTTCTTTGTGCCCTCGGTGAACTGCACTTATGATCCCCACGAACCAGAGGAATGCACTCCTTATCACCTATATAACTCCTCCCTCTCATCTACATATCACGCCAATCTCTCGACTTGCTCTTATTCATACTTTGAAACGACGTATACATGGGGGAGTGTATCCTAGGATAATGTCCATGTAGGCAGCATGGAAATCCAAGGGCAAGAGTTTGAAGAAGCTACAGAGGGGAAAAATCCAGCGCCCAGAATCAACTCGGTATGGAACACAGCATTGGGTCTTTCTCTGTTCCCAGTCTCTGTTGGCATGGGATGGAATTTCACGACCCCTAGCTTATTCCACAGCATGATTGAGCAGCACCTCTTGCGGAAAAACTTATTTACTCTCAGGTTCCCACGAACCGATTCCGAGGTTGGCGAAATCACTCTTGGTGATTTGCCGCGAGGACTACGCTGGCAAGATATGGCAGAGCTCCCGCTCGATCTCAGAAAACCGGATGATACATACGGTAAGTTCAGGCACTACGGAGACACGGGCTGGCAAATATCCCTGGAGAGCATGTCAATGTTTTTCGACTTCCCATGGATCTCAGAAGAAATCCCCATTCTTCCAAAGCCACAACTACCCAGTCTCCTCTTCATTTCCGTGGATTCTTCTGCCAGCAGATGCAGCGTCAAAGGTCAATAAAGCGATCGGTACCGATTTCTATCCCTGGCTCGACTGTGACACTCGGTGGGATTTGCCAGATTGGAAAATTACGTTTGTACATCAGAGCCAATCCATCACACTTACTCCTTGGGACTATCTCATTGAGACATATGATAAGTATGAGGAGCACGGTTTGTGTCTGCGTTTCTGGGTTGGAAGGGCGAAAACAAAGGATACAAGATGAACTTCGTGATCCTGGGTGCACCATTTCTTAATGGACTATGGACCGTTTTTGATGCTAATAGAAAGAGTGTCTCATTCGCCAGTCGGTCGCGTTCAAGGCGAGGAATCAGCTTGCATTGGGAAACGATACCTGCAACTACGAATCCTTTTGTTCGATGTATCGAGCACACCATTCTGTGATCTTTCCCTAAGATTCGAGGCCCATGTAGATGTGAAGTTGGAAGCCTCAGTACCTGAAGACGAGAATGCGTTTTGTTCACTACTCGTGGCCCCCCTCCTGCGCCTTCGCTTAGGAGTGGTACCGGGCTCAACGGCCATCCGAGCTCAACGTACCTCGCCCGCCACACGATTTTTTCAATCTATATCCACTACAACCATGTCGGCTCTACAATATCGCGCTGAGGAGGAGAGGATACAGCAGGCCTTGCGCTACATTTCTACCAAATTAGATATCAAATATAGTGAGATTGCGCAGCTTTATCGCGTTAATTATCGACGGCTGCTGCGACGCGTCCACAGCACCGGCTCATGATCCAGCCGCCCACCTACCAACCAACGCCTTAATCCTGCTCAACTTGCAGCTCTTGAGCTCTATATTAAGCATCTTGACAATATTGGTATGCCTCTACTAATTTTTATGTGGCGTGCTGCTGCAGAGCAGATTTGATGAGCAACAGCTCCCCCAGGCATGGTCCTCCTCCCCCTTGGGCGCAACTTCTTCAAGCGCTACATCGCTGCAAATTTGAATAAGATACGGAAGATAAAGCAGAAGTTAAAGGATATTGAGTGAGTTACCTCACAGGAGCAGGATATTGTAAAGGACTTCTTCTTGAAGTATAGAGAGGCTATAGAGGAGCTGGGTATACAGCGCTCAGATGTATAGAACTTTGATAAGACTGGCTTTCAAATTAGCTGTGGAGGCTCTTAATACGTTGTTACAATGGATATAGAGAAAACAGCTGCTGAATCGCCTTTAGAGCAGGATTGAGACTTTGTAACACTAATAGAGGCCATTAATGCGGCAGGAGATATAATCCTACTAATGTGTATCTTAAGGTGTAAGCAGATACTCCATCAACACATCTCAGAGGCGCTTAATCTTAATCTAGAGATGCTTCTTAGTGTATTAGAATTAGGTTACAGTAACGACTACCTTGCTACGCATTGGATTAAGCACTTCTACTACTATACTGAGAAGCTTCAGCAGGGCACCTTTCAAATCCTTATCTTTGACGGCTATGAGTCCCACCTTATATACAACTTTATTAGCTTTTGCTACAATTACAATATTATACCCTTTAATCTCCCTAGCTATCTCAGCTATATCATGTAGCTGCTTAATGTAGTAGTCTTCCAGCCTATAAAGCACTACCATAAATAGGTTATAGAGATTACTGTCTGTAAGGGTTGTAAGCAATTTAATAAGGTGGAGTTTCTCTACGCAATTAATACTATACGAAGATAGACGTTTAAAGCCTCTACAATCAGATTAGCCTTTAAGCAAGCTGGCTTATGGCCAATTAATAAAGAGATGGTATTGAAGCATATAAAGACAGTTGATTGGCCTGCAATACCACCACCCACCTATAAACTTTAAGCTTAATTAGTATCCCCACATACGCTATACAAAGCTTCAGAAATCTGTAAGTTTGTTAAGAATTACCTAGATGATGTAGACTCTGATGGAGAAGAAATTATCTTAATACACTGTATTGAAAAGCTTGTAAAAGGCGTAGTAGCAGCTGCTGCGGCGTATGAGGTGGCGGCTGAGGAGCTTACCCGCCTCACGGCAGCATCAAAACGACGCACGGCAAGGCAGGCACCAGGTCGAAAAGTTGTACAATTGGGTGGGTGTATTCAGATCAACAATGGATGACTTCGTGTAGCAAAAAGGTGCGCAATTGAGGCTGCTGCAGAGAAGAGGGCTGCAGATAGGGTGGCTAAAAAGGCTGCCACGGCTGCGGCAACGCCGTGCGCTGCCTCAGCCTCTCCAAAATCTCCTAAAAAAAGTGACGATAACGATTCTTCTATAGATGAATAACCTCATCACCGGAATCAAATTTTTATTTTGGCATTTTTTGGGTGGTGCCTGCACCAAAATAGGCGCAATCTCATAAATTGATGGCCGTTGAGCTCGGATGGCCGTTGAGCCCGGTACCACTCCTAAGCGAAGGCGCAGGAGGGGGGCCACGAGTACCCACTTTCACCAACCATGACGCTCGGAGATCACTCGGTCACCGGCACCAGCCGTAGATCTGATCTGATAACCCCGCATCAACTCTCCTGTTCGTACCACCCTCAAACTCCAGACTGGTAGCACCACGATGGCTTCTCAGATCCTTCTCACAAACGGCCACTTTTATGGTGCCGCCTCATCAGGCTCAACGCCCGAATTCCACTCCGCCCTCGCAATCCAGGATGGCAAAATCCATTTCATCGGGGACTCGGCCGCACCAGAGATCAAAGCATACCAGGACAGTGGAGCGCAGATACAAGATCTCTCCAAGCAATATGTACTACCAGGCTTCATTGACGGACACATGCATTTTCTGATGCTCGGCCAATCGCTGGATAAAGTCGATTTGGACGGATGTTCGAACCTGTCTGACATCCGCGATCGCATTTCCACCTTTGCCAAGGCAAACACGAAAAAGAAACGTATATTGTGCAAAGGATGGATGCACTCAATGACCTCTGGGGAAGCAAAAGCTTCCATGATCGATGACCTTGATGAACGACCGATATTCGTGGATTCAAAAGATCTGCATTCGACGTGGTGTAACAGCGCAGCGCTGAAAGAAATGGGAGTCGAGGGAATGCAGGATCCAGCCGGAGGGACAATCGAGAGGGATGAACAGGGACATGCAAGTGGGTTGTTGAGTGAAGCATGTGTTCTGCTCATTGTTTGGCCGCACCTCGCAAACGTCTCCACGATGGAGGAGAAGATTAGATTCCTGAAGGCTGCGATTGAGGCGTACCATGCCGTAGGATACACCGGATGCATCGACATGGCCATGGACGGGAATGCCTGGGAAGCTATTCTCGCTCTCAAGGAAGCATCTGGAGGAAAGATACCCATGCGTATTGCCGCGCACTGGCTCATTACACCATCCGACGAAGCGGGCCGCCTCGCGCAAGTCGAGCGCGCAATCCAACTAAATCAAGAATACAACAACACGACCTCTCCAGATCTCCGTGTGGTGGGCGTAAAGGTCATCTGTGACGGCGTCATCGACGCTTGTACGGCCGCTCTCCTCGAACCCTACACTTCCAACGCCGTCTCCACAGATCCGATCTGGAGCGCAGAAATGCTCGGCCCTGTAGTGAAAAGGGCGTGCGAAGCGGACCTACAATGTGCGCTCCACGCTATTGGCGATGCAGCTGTTCACCTTGCCATTAATGCTCTCGAGGCACATGGTAGCCCCGGCCAGCGACATCGTATAGAGCACCTTGAACTGACCTCTCCCGAAGACGCGGCAAGATTGGGAAAATTGGGCATTACAGCAAGTATACAGCCTGTTCATGCTGATCCCGCCATCCTGCGCGCATGGCGGACATTGCTAGGCCCCGAGCGGTTGAAGAGGGCGTTTGCGTATAAAGATTTCGCGCACCACGGCGCTGTTCTGGCAATAGGGTCGGATTCGCCCACTGCACCCCATGCGCCGATTAAAAATCTATATGTAGCGAGTACGAGAAAGTCGGCAAGGCAGCCGGATGCTGGAGATGCGCCTGTCAATGAGAACTTTAGAATAGGGCTCTGCGATGCAGTTACTGCGGCAACGAGGGGGAGTGCGTGGAGCTGCTTTGCAGATACGAGAATTGGGACCTTGGAGGTGGGAAAGGAGGCCGACTTTTGTGTCGTAGACATGCGTTTTGAGGAGGGTGCATTGCTGGATGCGGAGCTGAAGGAAACTTGGGTCGGAGGCAAGAGGGTATACATGGCGTAAGTATCGGCTACACGAGCAGTACGCGTTCAAAGACATCGGCAGTTGATCAAGGACTTCACAGGTATTCACCCCCATGAATAAAACCTTCTCGTCGAGACTCCCTGCAAAAAGCATCAATAGGGACTCTTGCTACCATAGGAGCCAAGAAGAGCAATGTTCCCTTCCAGTAGGCATAATGAACTGAATTTTCACATTTGAGCAGTCACTGAGAACTGAATATTATCATTCCTAGCTATCCAAAGCTGAGAGAGCCAAGACTAATCATGAAATCATGCTCCAAAACTTAGACCGGCCTACGAAGGGAGAAACGACTGACATTGAAAGCATGCCATACAAGTACAGAAGACGATGATAAGACAAAAGAAAAGAGCAAACCAAAAGGAAGGCTTACTGACTAAAGGGCTCTGGGTAAGAGCGATTAAGGTATCAGTCAAGCGCAGTGGTGTTGAAAAGGCGATGACCAGTATCCGTAGCTCCCTTCCCCTTGAACCGATTATCCGACAACCTCAAAGCCACCAAGCTCAGCATATCATCACTCTGAATCTCATTCCCCAATCTCGTCTCATTCGTAACAGACTTTGCCTGTGCAACACCCGTAACGACAATGATACGAATCGGCGGCTCATTTCGCTGCTCGCTTGCAGCGCGAATGTGATCGACAAACTCCATGACTGATGTGCCTTCATTGACAACAGAATCCACCAAAATAACAGTCTGCTTCCCTTTTAGGTGCTCTGGCTTAAGATCCGCTGCAGGCTTTGCATGCACGAACCATGCTAGAGGAAACGCGTCGCTGACGCCAAACGCCATGGGCTCGCCGCCGCGCATAAGTGCCACGATAAGCGTGTTCTTCTCGTTGCGGAGGCGGTAGCCTGGGGCGGGATTTCCTTGCACGTGGGCGATTTCGTACTCCTCGATACCGATGATGTTGGAAACGAATTCGTGGGCCAGATACCAGCCGACTCGTCGGTGGACGTCCCGGAGGGCTGGGCCAGAGATGTTGGCGTCGCGCATAGAGGTCATCAGGACCATTGCTTGGTTTTGGTTCGTCGCGTGGATAACTTTTCGACCGTCGAATAGCTTGCGGCCCAGGATTGCATCGTACAAGTGTTCATCGATCTTAATCACTGGAAGCTTGGAGGGGTATTCACTCAGGCGCGGGTGGTGATTCTTGCCATCTGGGACAAGGACCTGTCGTGCCCTTAGGCCGAGGAAGTCGATTGCATCCCGCAGCTCTGCATCCATTGTCTTGCTGCGAGCTTCTCGCTCTCCGACAACGACCACGGCCTGGTCAGCTTTCTTGAACATGTCCAGATCCAGGGAACTATCGCCAAATGCCCACACGTGCATGTGATGTTTCGTACGCAGCTGGTCAACCAGAGCTGCTTTCACTGCTGCTGTAACCACGAACCCGTCGGAAATTCGGCCCCCACCCACAACTGATACTTTCTCGTGGAGGTTGAACTTCTCCAACACCATCTCCCAGGTCCTTCGGAGACCGCATGTGATGATGACCATGCGGACATGCGTTTCATCTTTCAGTCTTTGGATGAGCCCCAGGAGCTCAGCGTACAGCTTAACCTTCACCGCGACGCTTTGGCATGTCTTTTCGTAGAAGGCGTTGTCGCCAATGTCATCATACAGGAGCGCTGCCTGTCGAAATGCTTCATAGGAGTAGCCTAGCGGACTTCCGAACAGTGTCTTCAGAGGGGCCTTATTTCCTTCTGGCCTGCTTGCCAAAGCTACCGCATCCCAGAACATCTCCCCAGTGTCACGAGCCGTTAGCGTCCTATCAGCATCCAACACCACCATAGTCGTCGGCTTTGGATGCATTTCTTGGACAACAGTGTCGAGTCTAGCCTGAGCGCAAGATAAATTGTAGCTGGCATTGTGCGTACAGAAGTCCTGAAGTAGATTCTTGATCCTGATAGTGAATTTCGAGTCCGTTGATGAATCGCTGAAGTTCCCCTCGAGTTGCTGTTCGATGCTTTGTGCGTCATCGGCACAGAATAAGATCCCCCCTTCGCGGCACAGACGACGGAGTTCACTCCTTTCCTTCTCTTGCCATTTCGCTAAATGTGCCACGCTTGTTGACTCGCGCTTGCGTTTTCCCTTTGCGTTGTCGTTCATACTACGAGCATAAATTGTGTCGGCGTGGCAGTCTAGGTAGATGATATGAGTGTATGTGTGAAGATCCTCCTCCGTCCAGACACATTGCCCTTCCTCGTCCATTCCGTTCCAGAACATGTAGTGGCCTGCTACTACACCTGACTTTCCACTCTGGGTGCACTGATCTCGGATATAGCGAGTCGCAGCGATCCGGTGCTGGCCCTTCTGATCCTCTGGTAGCTTCTCGAATGCCTTAAGTCCGCCGATGGATGATGTTACGAGATTAAGAACCTTGGAGCTTTCGAAGAACTGGAAATGTGCGAGATCCTCGTCTAGCATGAGTTTTATCAAAAGCGTTGTCTTTCCTGACCCGGGAAGGCCGTACACACCAACGATGGTGGGTTTATTGGAACTCATGACGCGGGATTTGGCGATCTTTTCCGAACCTTTTGCCAGGACACTGATCTGAGGTGATGGATTGGGAGGAAAGTATTGACAGGGTATTTATACATTCCCCCATGTTATGCATACTCAGAACTTTGGTTTGTTACTTCTTCTATGGTCGATCACGAGATGTATAAATATATGTCATGTGAAGCAAGACAATCCAAATGTATCCCCGACTTGGGTATATGGAAGTCACATGAAGAACACAGATCTAGTGACTGAGAGACAAAGCAACGAAGGAAGATAGATATCTGTAAGACCTATACATGAATCTCTAATTAGTTGACCTCAAGTACCCTTGAACTTTTCTCTCAGTGAAGAACCTATAAAAGAAAATACCAAACTCCAAAAAGAACTTCTGGGTCGGAGAGCGGACAGGAATAACTAACTCCGACGCCTCGGTCCCCTCTATGAGTTATTGAAAAGACCATAGTCTGTGAAACTCCTCTGTGACCTGAAAATCTCCCCCTGGTCTCCTCCCTACCTACCCACGAAGTCAGGCGGGGACATATGGAGATGTTTCCACTTGAAGCCAGGAGGACGCTGCTCGCGAATATGATCCCCATTGTTGTATGCCAGCCACTTTGTGACTTCTCCGAAGCCTTCCGCGAGGTCAATGAATGCGCATGGGAGGGCCAAAGTACTGGCCAAAAACCCGTTCATCTCCTGGGTGCCCGTATATTTTTGATACCATCTCTTGAAGATGACGACAGACGGTTTGCCTCGCTCATCCTTTGGGGTGATGACCTTGATGGCTAGATTGCTCCGGTTCGCAAGCACCACAATCTTTTGGCCCATGATGGGGCTTCGTGGTGGCTCTCGGGAGATTCACGCGGTGGTTGCCGTGCTTCTTAGTGAGGTGATCCAGAAGCAGAGGTCAGGCTAGGGGGGAAGTACGGAGCAAGCAAAGGTGAAGCAATGGCCGTCAGGCCACGCCTGCAGTGAGAGACTCTCTCTGTCTCTCTCCCTCTCTAGTAAAGGAAGTGAAGAAATCCCAAGGTCGCAGAAGTTAATATAGGAGTGTACGTCTCTCCTAGAGAGAAGCAGCTTTTATACTGACGAATATTGGATGGTGTAGAAGTAAACCTATCAACCCGACGAGGTCAGTGTACTAGAGGAGTGCTTCTCGATAAACGCAACCATATCATCCACCCCTCTCGGCTCATTCACCCAATGCCCCCCATCCGCATACTGTTCAAACTGAACCTTCATCCCCAGCTGCACCAGCGCATCTGCAAGACCCTGCCCATTCACAACAGGCACCACCTCGTCGTCCTCGCTATGCGAAAGAAAAACTGGCGTCTCCCAAACCCCCTTCGCCGCCTCCACATCCCGCTGCTCATCCTCCAAGCCCAGAAGCGTGCGTACCATCCCCGGCGAGAACTCTCCACTATCCCCCCCAAGCCTCAATATCTCCTCCTGAAACGGCAACCAACTCGACAACCCCACGAACCCTCCCAACCCTACCCCCAAACACAGCAACGCCAATATGCCCGTCGCACACCCCTGGCTAATGCCCGCAAGGAATATGCAACCAGCCGGCACGCTCTTAACTTCCTCCTCCACTACTCCCGTGACCGCGCGCACACTCTCCTCCAACCCCTCTCTCTGCAATGCCCCCTGCTCCTGCGGTCGCTGCACCGACGCCATGTCGAACCATTGATGCATCATTTCGCCGCTTGTGCGGGCCCAGCACTCTGCCGCACAGGGAAACACCCATTTGACAGAGGGAAAAATGTCGGTGAGGAAGCGGTCGGAGCTGTCCTGGCTTTCGAAGAGGTCACTGGCGAATTCGACGGCGGTGCTGCCGCGGCCGTGGAGGAAGATGATGGTGTGTGTGTGCGGTGCTGTGGGGGGGATGATGATGTGGGGGGTAGGGGTGGGCATTGTGAAGTGTGTGGTGTCCTGGTTGTGGGAAGTTGGGCTGGAGTTGGGTTGGAGTGCGGTGAGTCGATGGGTTGCTGGGGGATTTTATAGTTAGTGATTGTGCTTTTTCGCACACGTTGGTTGTTCAGCCTCGACAACTACGAATCCCAACACTCACGCTTCGCCTACGCAGTGCCATCTTGGAAAGGAGAAGTTTACTGTATTCTTTTCGAACAGGATGTTGTCTTTGGACGCCGCTTGGACCTCCATGTCCACAAGAAAATGCATTACTAGAAATCAACCCATAGGTACTAACTCCTGAAAACATACAACTACAAACTCCGTCGCATGAAATATGTCGTCGCAGAGAAACAGGTGCTCGCGCTGACCCCACCATTAGTTAAATCGCAGCCTTTCAAGCAACCACCCTACTGCTTCAACGTATGCCACTCCTCGCTCTTCCCCTGCCGTTCCACAAACACGGCCGTCCCATAACAGCTCACCTGCGCAAACCCCAACACCTCGCTCTCGCCAAAGCCCATGCCGACAATCGCATTCCCGCCGCGACTGATGCAGTCACGCACCATGCGCTCGACGGCCTGGTCGCGCGCCCTATAGAGCATGTGCGTCAGGCTCTTGGCCTCGTTGCCGCTGCCAATGGCTTTGAGGAACGACTTGGTTTCTTTGCGCGCGCAGGTTGTGAGGCCGTGCACGGTGCCAATCACTTTGATAATGTGGTGGTTGGGGAGCGTGTCGGTGGTGGCGGTCAGGACCGAGGGCGGGCGGCAGTGCGGTTCGGTTTCTAGCGGCGGGTCGGGGCGGGAGGCGGGTTGTGTGGCTTGGGAGGGGAGCATCATTGTGGAGCGGCGGTTGGTCAACATGGCGGGGAGGTTGTGGTTGCGGATCGATGGGTGTATTCGGGCGGCCACGCAACAACTACAATTCAAGACTGGAGTGATGATGGGGCTGAGGCAGTTGATTGTGATTGCGAAAGGGGTGTGGAACTGGAAATGCGCAATTGATGGGCTCTTCTGGCCTGGCACGCACGACACCACAGGTATATCAGAAAAAGTCCACCAACTCACCATCAAGTCGCGCGATCGCATCTGAAACGCATGCCCATCACCTGCGTGATTCCAATACAAGGCCTCGCACGCATCTGCTTGGCCGCAATGCTTGAACGTCTAACCCTCAACCCTCGCTCCAAGCCAGCAATGCGTGGGCGAGAAAATGAACAACAAACAGACCGTCCTGTCGCGCGGTTTCGCTTGCCTTCTGGAAAGCGGACGAGATGCTCACGCGGAGAAACGCGGGCCTGTCGCGAGTTTCAGGCGGGCCTGCTGGGATCATGCAGCAGCGGTGGTCTGAACGACCAAAGGGCGGCAGACACGGCCTTTGTTTGACCACGGTGTGTGAGACGGGCATGAAGCTGGGGGACTGGCGGAGGGGAGCGGCCACTTTGCCATGTGGTCGCGTGGGCTTGCCGTGGCGGGATGGGATTGATCGTGTGGGGCGCGTGATGCAGGTACGATCGCCATGTCATGCCATGAAGCTCGACAGCTCTGATCTGTGTCAGGGATGGCATCATGGAGTGGGGAGAGCGGACAGGACGGAGGCGGAGGGCGGGGCATACGTCACGTTGGCTGGGAAGTGTCACCATGCTCTATGGACATTGAACATACACGACGGATTTTGGTCAAAGCCAGTCTCGCTCACCTAGATTCACCCCAAAGACCAAAGACGCAAAGTCGATGCAGGACCGGACACGGACAAGGCGTCCCGACCGGTCCATCCCGCCACCACCGTATGCACGACCAACGTCAATCCCCCTATCTGGAGAGCTTCATCGACAGCGAAGTGGGTCTCGAAGAACGAACTTGGATACAGTGCGAGAAGCGAGGGACAGTGGCATTTTTTAAGCGGTGCTTTCCCATGTGCCAAGGCGCCTTCGCAGGGAGCATATATACATACATACATACATGTATCCGTAGACCATCCGGTCATCTAAAGGTATCCAGCCCGTCCCTTCGTTAAAACTCACAACACTAAATTCCCATTGATAGCAAGCCCGGTACAATCCCAGCAATAAAAGAACCAGATCCTATCCCACATTTTCACCATCAAAGTTTCCAATTCGAGCACTGCTACTGCAGCCCAGTCGAGCTCCCCCAGCTGTCCCCCTCACTCGGCGGGCTGATGCCCTGGTACCCATCCTGCATGTCAAACACCCACTGCTGGTCCTCCATGGGAATCGAAAACGGCATGTCCCAGCCCGGCGCCGCCATCAGGTCTGGGAAGGCTAGTACTGGCACGTGACTGTATGCAGCTGGGGTATATGTGTGCATTGGCGCCATACCTACGCTCGTCATCGGAGTATTGGGCATCTGGCCGTTGGGGTAAGATAATGGTGGCTGCGGCGCGTAGTTTTGTGCACTGGTGGTCATTGGGGGCTGCGGTGTGGAGGACAGGTTCGAAGGCAGATGCTGGTGTTGCGGTGCATGAGCCTGTTGCTGGGGAGGCAGTGGTTGCTGCGGTATCCGGTGCCCCTGAGCGGCCAACTGCTGATGCATTGTTGCTTGCTGCGACGCCGGACTATCACTGCCTGTTGCTCTCACCATGCCTTCGAACCAGGTCTGAATCTTGCGCACCCGCTGCTCGTAGTAGGCGAAAATGTCCTTTTTCTTGTTGCCGTCACCAGCCCTCCCGACTAGCGCCCCTATTCGAAGACTGAGGTGTCGGAATACATTGTCAATGTTGAGTCGCTGCCGCAGTTCCCTTGTCTGGAGCTCGACGGCCGGGTCTTTACTGACAATGGCAAACTTGGCAGCGAGCGTCACGCCAAAAGACAGCTGGATCCACTCCGAATTGGTGAGGGCCATCTCCGACTTGGGAGGCAGCCAGAGGTAGAGGTCGAGGAACGACTTGGCCGACTCGAGGCCCTCGCACAAGATGCTAACGTGGAGGGCGGGAGAGTGCTGGAGGTTTCGCTCGAAGAAGGCGACCTGGTACAGGAAGAGATTTGCCGTGTGGAACTGCATGAAGAGGAGATCTGGGCTTGTGAGCAGAGGGATGCGGCCCCGGACGGTGAATACCCACGGCTGTCGCTCACGTCGGAGACGAGAAACACGCGGAACTCGTCCAGCTCGGCCCGCACGCGCAGATAGGCCGTCTGGGCGTCCGCATCGGTTGTGGGCTCCGTCGCCAGGGTGTCGATGGTCTCGATGATGCGCTGCAGGCGGATCACGTGGTACAGGTCGCGGTCGGTGCGGTATTCGCCCTTTTGCCGCAGCGCCAGGCAGGCGTCCTCGATGAATCGGGTGCACTGGAACGTGTTCATCTTGTCCAGCAGCCGGGAGATGGTCGACGAGATGTAGAAGATGCCGGCGGCGGCCCGCTGCTCTTCGGACCCCCACGTGAGCGTGCCCGTCTTGGTCGCAATGGGGTCGCGCCTGCTGTTGGCGGGGACGGGCGTGCTGCGCATGGGCTTGCGGTCGAGGCGCATGTCGACGGCGATGGAGACGGCGAGCGAGAGGTACTGCGAGTAGTACTTGGACTGGCCGTGGAACTGGTTCCTGGGCGGGGTCAGCGGCCATGCACGTCTGTGTTGCGCGTCTGCGTTGCACGTCGGTGATGTTGCACGTCGGTGTTGCACGTCTCTCACGCGAGGGCCGTTCCTACCATGCCAGCACAACCAGCAGGCCCTGGAGATACTCCAGCTGCAGGCTGTCGTCGCCGCCCAGCAGCACCTTCTCGCTCAGCATGTATTTGAAGCGGTTGGCGAGCTGCTCCTGCACCGCCAGGTCGTGGAAGCACGCCACCGACAGCACCGCGAGGAACAGGAACGGCTGCTCGTGCCGCAGCCGCGTGCCCGTGACGTGTGGCGGCAGCACGACGAAGGGAAAGTGCGGCATCATGTCCGACTTGTACATGTCGACCAGTGTGTCGGCGCGTTCGCGGCTGACAATGTCCTCGTCGACGACATCGCCGCCGCCGCTGCTGCTGCTGCTGGCCAGCGAGCTGTGTTCGGGGATGGACGGTTGGGCGGCCGGGTGTGAGGGCTGCGAGGGCTGCGAGGGCTGCGAGGGCTGCGACGACTGCGAGGGCTGCAACGACTGCGACGACTGCGCCGGCCGTGTGTGGAGCAGCTCCTGCACCTGGGCCTCGAGCGCCTGGATGCGGGAGTCGCGCTTCGCCGAATTGTCGCGCCGCCGTGCAGGCCGGAACACGCAGTGCTTGCCCAGCCGCGCGCACCGGTCGCAAATGTCCTGCCGCTGCGTGCGGTCGCAGCGGATCTTGAGCTGGAAGCAGTTCTGGCACGTCTTGGACAGCATCACCGGCGGCGACGCCCCCCGCTGCGAGCTGTCGCCGTCGGGCGGGGCAAGAGACGTGTCGGTCATTGCGTGCCAGCCCTCGTTTGCGTCGTCGTCGTGGCCGTCGTCGTTGTTGCCGTTGCCGTCGTCGTTCTTGCCGTTGCCGTCGTCGTCGTCGTCGTCGTCGTCGTCGCCCGCATGGAGATTCGCGCTGCGAGAGAGGTGAGCTGCTGGCGATCACAGACCTTCCGGTTGTTCCTGCCAAGCGCAATCTGCTGGGGTTCGAGTCGCCGTGGCGGCTTCCGCAGTCCCGGTCTTCTTTTTCACCTGCCAAAACACCAAATATTGCTGTCGCTGGAAGCATCGTCACAGCACCAAGAGAACTATCCAGCCTTCTCGAAGCGGGGCGCGCCCAGCCTTACGAGTCCAGGAACTAGTTCCTGTCAGCGGCCGCCATCCCACGCCTTGCCGCAAGGCTAGCCAGTCGTAGAATTCCACCTTGCGTCCAGCTTCCACACGCTACACCAACACCTCAAAATTGTATACATCTCAGCGACACAGTGTTTGCCATGAAAACTGTATCCTGATAGTCCCTAATCAGCCTTGCCACAACAATATCCTACACTCCATCCCTCGGATCCAGACTTTACCCGTCACTTCGCAGTCGATTGCTTGGAAAAGATGAGATTGCACAGACCATCTTCCTGGCAAGCCCAAGCAAATCCCATCGTCCCACCAGTAACCTTCTCCAAGCTTTTCGTCACCCTAACAATCATCTTCTTTGCCCTCGTACTCTCGCAACACCAGCCCGGAGCCTCCAGAACCAACTCTACGCGCTGCAACGTGGGATTCCGATCCGCCCGTCCTGCCGTGACCGCCGAAACCAACAATGTAAACAAGACCGACTGACTGGTAAAACTCCCGCCATCCGCGCGCCCATGGATGGGCGTGCCTTGATTCATACGCAGCGTGATTGTGGATACGTGTAGCGTGCTCAAAGAGAATAACTGCTGATGGATCGGGCTCTCATCCATGAGCAAAGACTGATTTATATAGCTCGCGCAAACATTGGCGGGCAGCGATATCTCAACCATAATGTCCTGAACCTGGCGGGGACTTTCTGTCGTGATAACCCTGAGCCCATCCGAGCCATTATCATGCAGCACATCCAGATTGCGCACGTATTTTTTGAACTTCTGCAGCTTTTCGTCGGAAAACTCTCGGAAGAGGGACTTGCATGAAAGAATGATGCCGACATACGATGAGACGGGCTCACTAAATGGTACCTGCATGTAGCTGGAGATGTTCAAGCGGAGCTCGACTGGGATGCCGAGAAGAGAGTGCGGTGCTCCATCCGGAGCTTCCAGACCGCTCGACAGCATGTCGCATGCCACAGTATCCTCAATCGACGCCGATGTCTAGGAAGCGAGAAGTTTGTATTTTGGCAAGACGAAGCGATGTCGATGAAATAAAGATTCAACAAATCGGACCATATGCAGCTATGTGGCGGCTGACACAAGTCCGCATATGCAGAGAAACAGGCATTATCAGCTGACTTCTCGAAGTTGGAGATCAAGGCACCAGATATTTTGATAGAATCCGCTTCAAAACTCATCCCAACCCCGAAGCTCTATGAAGCACCGCCATTCCCAGTCACAATAACCCCATTTGGATCGATGAGTTTTGGCCGCCAACTCACAGCCCGATTTAGACTCCACTCTTCAACGCTCGCCCAATTCACGCATTCCCGGGGTGCATTCACTCGTGACAAGATGCTCTTGTTTGCGTATGGGTAGTCCGGTGCCCACGTGAATGTGTAGAGGCTCACATCTCCTTTACACATCACCAACGACCGAAGCGCATCAATACAATGATCTAGAAACAAACCGTTAGCCCTCTGGTCTTCACCTCAGCCTGATAGTAAACGCCCGTGGTTGGAGCTCCTTACCGAGATGGCCTTTCATGTAGCTGTCCATGTCATTCTCATCATAGTCTGGCAGAAAGACATTCTTGTACACCAGATGGCGCAATTGTCGCAAACAATGGAGCTGGTGATATACGGCGAGGGCCCCGAGAGTTCCGCCCTGCTCTAGCTTTATCGAGTCCTCAGTCGACATTTTGGCCGCCTTCATTTCGTCGTCAGTTACTGAAAAGTATGTTGCTGGCGTCCGTCAGTGCTTGCTCGCGTGTCTAGAACATCGGGATTCCTACGATTTATAAGAGTCCTCCATGCTATATCACTGGCATTGTCCGGTCTTTGCTTGTATTTGCTCGAATGCGAATGGTCTGTTGAGTGATCGCTGTTCATCTCGTACTTGATTGCGCTTCGCGCCGGTGCTGTATTCTGGAGTCAGTGTAGGGGGTTTGATATGGACATAACAACTTACAGTATACTGATTCTTCGTTGTGCAGCGGACCGAGTCTCGACAAATCCACCACTCTCCACACTGCTATGGCAAGTGCGAGATGAACAATTACGAGGTAGATGCGTAACCATATTTGCCTTTGGACAGTTCCTCTTGATTCTCCCCTGAGCTCCTCTTTGTTGTCACCTTCCACCGGCAATAAGCCTTCTTCTTCTTCCATTGTGATAATAGAGTCCCGAATCTCAATGACCTCTAACCCAGTCTAGGGATACTTAGGAGGTGTCAATAGACTCAGCTTTTCCGAGTTCGAACCCGCGCAGTCAGTCCAATGTTTCTCCACGCGTCCCAAACGCGAGTCTGGGAGCACAGCTTTGACGACACTACACGGCGTGACAGACCCAAGTGCTTGGTCAAGATGATTCCCGAAGGTTGCCTGGCTGCAAGCACCCGTGGCCGGGTAACCTGACACGGCGCCCGTTTCTGTGCGATGTCGTCCTTCCGCGTTCTTCCTGCCCTCTCGTTCTCCAACTTGCAACCGTATCAGGCACGATTACGGGCAATCTTAGAGATTCGTAAGTCCTTAGGTGTCTCTGCTCAGCTCTTTGCTCGAAATTTCAAAACCCTCGGTACCGCAATTCCTGCACACCTATTTTTAACCCGCTACCAAAAGTCTGGGAGGATTCCGGTACTCAACTCTGCGTCCTGGATTTTAGGCGACCGTTGAGTATTAAGACATCGATGTTGGGGCTAGGAATCACAAAGGGTCGTACGACCCCGTATTCGCAATATAACGCTCGGCCAGCATGGAGTCGAGCCTGTCTCAACCCTGTCTTGGCTAAAATGGGCTATACGTGCAGGGTTGCTGGTTGTGATGCTGAACGGGCACCCCGCAATGGCGATTCGCAGCTCGAATGCCCAGCCAATATCCTCATCATCTATCGCATCAATTGTGCCGTGTTGAGATTTGCGGGCCCAGTGGGCGTCCAGTACCCTGGTTAATGGTACTTGCCAGCGAACTTTTTCAGCCTGCGGTCGCTCGGTTAATGCTCAGAGTGGTGGCTTATTGACTCTCTTTTTCACCGTGATGGTGAATCATCCAAGACCTTGGTCGTTGCAATATGGGAATTTTGGCGAGGCGTAATTCCAATGGAATATGCACTGTACGAGGAATTGGGAACATATACATATGGTGGACAAGGCGCTGGGTCTTGCTTACCCACATCTCCTCGCAGCTCACTCTCCGTTTTGACCCATTCTTCGACTATCATACCCATCTACCTGCAACATGAAGCTTCTATCAGCAGTCTTGGTACTGGTCCTCGCGGTCGGCACGTCTGGTCAATGTACGTATTGATTTGAGCTTGCAACTTTTCACTGCCCATTGGCTCACGTCGTACTCAGCGCCTTCCACAACCCTCAAAATCGTAGTGCGACCAAGATCAAGCTTAGGTAAATTCCCCTAACTTTGGCCATAATACATACAAAGATACTGACACATTTAGCGGTGCTGGATCCTGTTGCTATTCTTCCCACGAAAACTGCCGCCCCGTGCCCAGGTCAGTATTCTGGGACTTGCCGATGAGATGTTAGCTGACAAGCCTAAAGGAAATCCCAGTGACAGCTTCCGGAGGAGAGACCCAGACGTTGCTGCTACTACGAGACCTTCTCTCCCTGGGTCGGCAACCTGCCCTCAGATTTTCTAGTTGTCTCATGTAAAGCGGGTTCTTGTGTTGCATTACATTGAATTATTGGAGCCGTTATGGGATAGAATTTGTTCCTGCTCGCATTACCCAACTACCTACCCATGGCTTTGGCTATTTGAACGGGATGCTTTTGCCAGCTAGAATAGCAAATACACATGGAGTTTCAGGATTGTAGCCATCAGTAAAGGAAGTGTACACCGTGCTTTCTCCCAAGCATGACTTCATGATGGCCTCACTGGTGGTGCGGATATTAATATGTTCTTTGGCCGGGCAAGGTCGCTTGTGTACGTCCTTTCAGTGAACTAGATCAAGACTGTAGATGGAAATCAATAGACCAGTCTTAACAGCCAACAGTTAGGTCTTTTAGTTTCCCTTCTTGAAACCTACTATCTACAGAGTTTGTGTCGTCAGTCACAACCAGCATTATCGGTACCCCAATGGCTGCTGCAGCGACCGAGTAGATTATTCTCTTATTCCGAGCATCCACACGTTATGGCTAAGAAGTCTGAAATCTGCGCAGTGGCGCAAGAAGTCTCAGGATGTGAACCACCATGACGTGAAGTGGTGGATGTTGGAAATTCTGAATTGGGTGTGTGCTCTGATATTTTGAGCCCTCATCGACACTCAACACCCGTGGGATTTTCCATCTTCCATCTTCCCCTCTCATCATAATTTTTCCGCCACGTCTCACTCCTATTATAGACACTTCAATGCCGATGAAACTTCGTCTATTCTTTCGAGAACATATTCCGAATGCAACCGGACACTATATGGGATTCGCGCAATCGAAACCTTGCCGAGCCCTAAGCGTAGGTAGAAGGGCGAACCGGTAAGCTAGTGGAACGCAGTGAGCAAATACAAGACCCATGTGCATATCTTCTATGGCAGCCAAATTTCTTTTCCTGTATACATGATCAATCAAAGTCCGCACCAACCATTATCACTACGCTCCGTTCTGATCAATAAACCTAGAGCCAAAATGAGAACACGCAAATACTACTGTCAGCTGCCTGAAGAAGAGCCAGTGTCAGAAATGGCGCTTGTCAGCAACAACGTGGCGAGCTGTGTAGCTATCGCATTTTAATGGCGTAACGCGTTTGTGTTCCTGTTTGGTACTGACGCTTGCCATTGCCTGTAAGCGACTTTCAGCTTACTCTCGACAGCTCTGTTTACCTATCCGAGGCCTATTGGCTGTTTGTAAGTCATTGTACGTGTCATGGCAAGCATTGCAACGGATCTCCCAGATGCCTTCCGGTGGGTTTCTTCACCGGGCACCTTTCGTACATCCTCCATTCCAATGATTGAATTGCAGTTGCAGAATTATCTGTTCCTTCGTGTTTCTATGAGTGAACTCTCTTGCCTTCAGTGCGAGATGTGTTCCCTCGTCTCGCCTGTAAGCTAATTCTCGTTCCAGGCCTAGAAATGCAGAGTTTCCGTTGTTAGATCCCTTCTGTGACTATTTATTTGTTTCCTTATCTCTCATTCAAATCAACACGGGAGCTGTGTAGCGCACGTTCAGTTTGCTGCGACGACCGATTCACCATTTGAGGTTCAAGATTTCCTCGAGAAGGTCCACCGCATGCAAGGTGATGAACACCAGAAAAAGCCTTTCCTGTTGTAGTATTTGAGAAGATGATAGGAAAATTTTCGATTTGGATTCAACAGTCGTTCCAGGAGACTATGCTCTGCACACCGATCCGCAATTCACCTGTCGCTGAGAGCCGACATTGGCCATCATCGAATTCCAGCAGAATAGGCAATGAATAACGAGAGTTTCACGCCACCAAATTCCAAAGGATAAGGGTATATAGCCACATCGCATTTTCTGTCTTTCGTATCCTGGTGACTTGGAGGCAATAGTGGACAGGGGAGGAGGGGTCCCACTCACCGTTCTCCCTTGCAGTTGCCAGTTCCACATTGAACTACTGACTTGTGAACGGCGAAATTTAGGGCTCAAAATGATTTCGCCTATTAAGTATACTAGGACATACAATGATTCCTTCCACCAAAGCCTACTTAACCACTTGTGGTTTCCATTGCCGTCAACATGTTTACCTACAATCTGTACGCATACAAATGTTGTGTCCTCGGACGTCATTCTCAACATTGGGACAACTTTGCTAGAGTATCGTCAATATCTAGGACATCTTATCTACTAGCCAGAATGCTATTATTCCCTTCCGCCTCTTGCAAGCGTGCGTACCAGCTGGGTCTTCCCACTCTGCCTTCACATATCAAACAACCTCATCAGCTTTCGAAAAAGATTGGACATTAGGAGGTTATTGCAGGTCTATCTGGCTCATCAGTACCAAGTCCGACCTGGAGGCAATTATACACTCGTGGGATCATTAGACATCTTGTCGAACCAATCAAGAGAGCAAAATCGGACAATTTCCAAACATGATGGCGAAAATTTCGTGGCAGACTATGCATAAAACCCCGTGAATCTCGTTCGGATATGGTCGATCGAAACTCTTCTCTTCATGCGTCCTCAAATCCTTTCGTTGAGAAACAGAATACGAATCCAACCACAACTCCTTAAAGACCAATATCAGTCTCAGCCACGATATCAGATGTATTCGTCTCAGCACCAGAAGGAAACTACGTGCTCCCAAGGAGCTGTGCAAAAAGCAAATCTCTTGAGAGTGTTGTGGACGTGATGGCCCCCGATTCTGCTCAGCAGATACTGACGAAGACAAACATGCATCATACAGATAGAACTAGGTGTAATAGCGTGCGTAAGTGGTATTAAGAGGAGAAGACAAAACGTATACAACTACAACAACACAAGTGGGTGCAGTTGAGATTGGAGTACAGATTTGTACCCCCCTTACTGACTTTTGTTTGCTTTACCTTAATTGGTGGGTTGTGGCAAGCAGTTCTATATTTCCTAGTGATTTTAGGATTACCTTAGGACTCGCTCCGTTAAAAGTTATGTCCAACTTAACGCTAACCGCCTTGAGGGCTAATTGTTACAGTCATGATTTCGCACGGTCTTTGATCTTCTTTGAAACAGATATCCTTGTGGAAGGCCTTTCTGCTAAAACTAAGATATAATACAATTCTGAGAATATAGGTCTTCTAACCCCTTACTATAAGTCCGCCGATTTAATTGCTATTACTCCAGAAGCGGTATTGGAGATCTTCCCTTCGTTATATATTTTTGTTGCTGCAAATAGAAATGGCTATGCCCCTCTTATTAGATAGAGTAGAGGCACTGCCCCCTATAGTAGTATGTGTGGTTGTTCATAGTCTATCAACTTCAAGAATATATTTCTCATGGACGACGACTGTGCTCTGCCGTCCAGCATTCCTGTGATGACAGACCGTCCCTTGAAAGATTTTCATTGTATCGTTGGAACAGTCTTTACGTATTTGCTGAACCTTGTCATTCCCAATGAGGTGCACCATCGGAGGAAGAACGAGCGCCTCGGGTGGATGGTTCTTTACAATTGCTACTTGCCCTATAAGGTTTCATTTACCGGAATTAACGTTGCAAGCTACCACTGGTAGGTCTATGTTCTTATAAACCGAATTGGTATACTAGGCCGGAGACTTTCGTCTTAGTACTGTAGCGAGCGTATATCCACAATAACCACCCCCTGTTTTACACTAAAAGTTCCCTACCCCCTACCTTAATACTTGCTATATTAATTGAAGAAAGTATAGTGGAAATTTAATATGAGACTTTAGGTTATATAAATAGTACGTTAATGTATTCTTTACTAGAATAAGAGAAGAAACAAAAAGGTAGTAATATAGATACTAAGCGAGCGGCGCAACTAAGTAAGCGGTATACCCTACTAAGTCTCTCTACCTTTATAGTAATCTATCTCAACAATATAATAAGATAATATTAATATAGCAAATATCCTAGATTAAGTAGTATCTATAGTATGCTTCTTATATATTTATAAGTTATAGCCTATCTCTCTACAGCGTATACAGTATACTAAAGCCCACTAGCTTACTCCTAATTATGCCTTACCTTAATGTATTTCTCCCTCTATCTGCTACTTAACCTCCTTTTAAGTAATAATCTCCTCTCCCTCTACCTTTGTTAAGGTGCCTTACTTCTAGATCTACTTCTTTTTACACTTTTTATACTCTATAGTAGCCTTATTTACTCTTTTAAGACTTATAATCTACTTATATATAAGTATAGCTAAGTACACTATTACCTTAGTACCCTTTTTAAGCTGATTAAGCGCTGCAATAATAGAGGTAGGTAATAAGCTCTAATACCTCTATATCTGCTTACAGATTAATATTGATTAAGTATCTAATTTAAGTATATTACTAGGTATTTTAGCTTCCTAGGTAGTAGCCTCTAGCGTAGGTGGTGTTAGCGTACAAAGCTTTACATTAAGCTTAGATATTACTACCTCTAGATTAATTAGGACTAGGCTAGTGCCTTAAAAGCTTATATAGATATTATCCTTTATAATTAATTAATTATATATAGTATAGAAGGCTAGTAGGAATTCAAGCTTAGTAATATAATTAATACTATCTTAGATTAGGCTCTTAATCTAACCCCTATATATATACTTTAGTAGTAAGAAGTAGCCTATATCTAGTAGCTATAGGAGGTATAATAAATAAGGTAGTATATAGAGAGTATAGATATTATTCTCCTTATAGATATCTTAAAAGTTAACTAAGTTATAGCTCTTATAGCTATTAAAGATAAGTAGCTAATATACCCTAACCTTCCTGCCCTCTATATACTTAATAAAGTACTTTAGCTAATTAACTCCTATCTTATTAGTTATCCAGCTATTATTACTAACTATAATAGCCTAATTATATAGTATATTATTACCCTTATACTAAGTAGAGAGGTAGTACTAGCTAGTAAAGATAATAAATAGTAGGATTAGCTACCTAGTAGTATTAATTCCCTAGATTATACTAACCTACTTATAATTACCTAGCTATATAGCCTTTAGCTAGCTATATCTCTCTAAGCTAGTAATAATAAGGTAAGATAATATCTTACCTATAAGGAAGCTAGCTTTATTAAAGTTATAGGTATCCTTATTATAGATACTATACTATACCTTAGTATACTATATAAGCTTAAACTAGGCCTTAATAGCCTTAGGATCCTTATAGAGGGCTCTCTATTAATTATATAGTTAGTTGTATTATATCTTAAGGCTTATAGTCTAGTTAATAAAGTTCTTTAGCTAGTCTCTACTAACCTATCTACTAGTATACTTAGTAAGTAGCTTATTTACTATATCTTATATAATAGCTAGAGAGGGTATAAATCCTTATAAATCTAGGTTAAGGATATATCTCTTAATTACCTCCTCTTCTAGCTTAGTAAGCTTTTTTAATTTAGGCTTATAATTATGTTATATAGTAATCCTAGTATATTAGTAGTAGAGTATAGTTTCAGGGACTTCAAATGTAGCAGTAGCGCGTCTTCCACTCTAGATCTAATTCTAATTAATAGCTAAGATAGCTAGAAGGATATCTACTTTGTTACAGGGTAATTAATAAGGTATTAGTAGAGCTATTATAGTTAATAGTTGATGTATTATGAAAACTTGGTAGGGTATACCACTTACTTAGTTACGCCACTTACTTAGTATCTACGTTATTACTTTGAAGTTAAAAGATTAGTTATTAAATATAGAGATTTTACTAGTAAATTCTTAAGAAATTTAGTACTTTAACTTTTATATCTTTATTACTTATTATTTATAGTTTTAATTCTTCTAAAAAAAAGTGTAACTTAATATATAGCTAAATGCTTGCTCTATATTAAATTTATAAGTAATTTTAATATATATATATATGTAAATAAAGTTTACTTAGCTTAAGTTTTGGTGTAAAATAGGGGGTAGCTAGAGACTTTTATCTACTAACTGTACTATTGGACTTAAGGAAGTAGTTTCATTACAACATCTCAGCTGTAGCCCTACTATTCACACTGTTAAAACAAATACTAGTATTATAAAAGAGCTAGCTAAAGAACCTAAGTTTCCACCTCCTTATTTTCAAGACACTAATATAGAGAGTTATCTACCTAAGAGGGACATACTTATAAAATGCTCAGATACGCCTTATAGGTGTTGCATTAATAGTAGTATACTGTTTCAATCCAGTAAAAGAACTAGTCTTGACGTTTGGGATAATGCTTTAAAATTTAGTTTTACTGCGAGTTGTCTGTATATAGGGAAGATACTAATTACTCCTAGAATTGCTTAATATACTAAATAGAGGTAGCGCTTGCAGTCAAATATCTAAAGTATAGTAAATATAAATAATAGGCCTACTAATATAACTAGTAAGCAAGCAGCCTAGGCAAGTAAGTAGCCCACCTTATTAACCTTTTACACCTTTGCAGCAATCTACTATAACAATATAATAAGATAATATTAATATTATAAGCTAGATATAAGCCTTAGCATATATCTTAGCATTATATATACTTAGCCTATATTAGTATCTCAAGCTTGATCGATTAGAATAATAGACTAATTCCTTTAACCTTAACCTGCACTACTAACAAGCTTACAGTTATAAGCCTAGCCTAGCCAATTAATATCAACCTACTAAGTTCACTAATCAGCTTCAATTCTATTGATCTCTACTATCCGTTGATCTATCCTAGTTGTTGACACCTACCTTACCAATTAATATCAACCAATATCAATTAATTTCAATCCAAATTTTCCACTGATATCAATCCTCACCAAACGCGAAAACCCTACAGTCAATTACCTTAAACGCGTTAATTAACAACAAACAAAATGACGAAATACGATGACGTTAGCCTTACTAATAGAGTTATCCTTTAAGGCTCTAATTAATAGGACCTCTGGTTCTTTATAATTAAGGATCTAGTAATCTCTGCATAGGTTTAGATATATATTAATCCTGATAAGCCTATTAACCTACTATAGGCACCAATTAAGCCTAAGGCTCTAGAACCGACGCTCTATACACCTAATTTGATTAATAGTAATAATAATACCCTGTAAACAGCCTCACAGCAGGAAGCAACAATTTAGGCAGATTAATAGCCTAGGATTATCTACCTATTAGTAGACAAAAACAACTTCTATAGAACACAGATGGCGCAGTATTCATCTAAGATGAAGGAATTTCACTAAACTGAGGATCAACTTAATTAGATCTATGCTTAGATCACCAAATCCATCTATCTAGACCTGTTACCCTATATTAAGAGGTTCTCAATGTCTTATAAATATCTTCAGGCACTCCAACAAAGGTTCTTACTATTAATAATTAATTGAGAATAATAAATTCTTCATAAATACATAAAAGCTTGTACCCTGAGCTTATAAAGGATTAATATAGAAAACTGGTATAACGAATATATCACTGCCTACGATAACGCTAGATCAATTAATCTTCCTAATATTACTAGCTAGAGAGCTTAGAAAGATCTACTTAGAGCCTTTAAACAAGTTAATAGCAAATATAGAGCTATATTATCATACAAAATAATAGGCAAGGAAAAGTACTATAGGATAGATATACCTCTTAGGATAGAGGTAACTTAGTTAATTACTAAGTTCCTATCTTATATTAGAATAACTAGAATAAAAGCTAATATTGTTAGAGGTACCTACGCAGCTACCCTAGATAATTAGGAATCTCTATATAGAAAAAGGAGGCTAGGTAATACTCTAATTAATAGAAAGCCTAATAAGCCCTGCCTCTATAGAGATGATTATTTCTAGAGTAGCTACCTATATATTAATCCTTATCTGAAATTAGGCAGATTTATTATTAACCCTAAGAAAAGCGCTAAGATTACTTAATTTAACGCTACTAAAAAAGGTAAGGATATCCTATTAAAGGTATAAGTAAACAGCCTCTGCTATAAGCTGGATTAAGAAAATTAATAGAAAAAGACCTTACTACTTCTATCTAAAGGTACTCTAGATTACTTTATAATTAACTTAAGTAACTACTACTAAGGTGCTTAATCAACTAATAAGACCTATGCTACCTTCTTATATACTAGCAATAATAGCTCTTCTCTTATTAACTATTAGATACTAGATCCTAGATCTAATATCTATATTACTAATAACTATATTAGATTCAGGTGGCTATATCTAGTAATACCAGATAATATTATCTAATTAGGACCTACTAAAGTATAGATATTAGGTTAGGGAGACGTTGATATTATAATCTTAATGCCTACTAGTATTAAAACTACTATATTAAGGGAGGTTACCTATATCCTATCCTTCTTTACTAGTATTATATTACTAGATTAACTATCCTTAGAGGATATCCACTTTAACTTAGGAAGAAATATCCTATATTAAAAAACAGGGGAATCCTAGTAAGATATTATTAATCTTATAAAGTAAGGAGGCTATTAGATTATTACTTAGCAACCTTTAGCAACTAATTAGGAGCTACTAATAATACTATTCTTAGTATATATAGCTAATTGGAGGAGACCTTAGAGATCTACTAAGCCTAGACTATAGAGATTACTTATAAAAATAATACTCTATAAGATAATAGGCTATATAGGTTATAAGGTAATTAATTACCTACTAGATAATATTAATGGGATAACTTCCCCTTTGGGCCTAGCTCTAAATACTTTGGATTATAAGTAATATATGATTAATAAAGCTTACAAGGTTATATTACAATGCTTTAGCTATGCCCTTAGAGCTTCCTACCCTTTTAAGACTCTAGTAATCAACCTAATTAGGCTAGATAACGTCAGCTACAATAATACTTAATATATTTTCTATACCTTCTACCTATTTATAAAGTTTAATTTTATATATCTAATTAATAAAAAGAATAAATTAATAATAAGGCAGGTTCTTATAAGATTAGATAAACTTATAAAATAACAATTTAATACTAAGATTAACTTTCTAATAGCAGATAATAAGCGTAGATATAGCCTTAATAACAATTCAGCTCAAGCCTATTATATTAATAATGGGATTACCTTCTAAATTAGATTACCTCATATAGAGGAGCAAAACGGCTCTACTAAATAATTAGGGAAGAGCCTTATTAAGCGTTTAAGATATATAAGAGAAGCTAGCAATCTCCTAATTAGGCTAGCCCCTAAGATATATATATCTACTATATACCTTCTTAACTATACGCCTACAAAGAGCCTTAATTAGAAGACCCCTTATAAGCTAGCCTATTAGAAGAAGCCTTTAATTGCTTATATAAGGATATTTAGCTACTAAGCCTACGCTCTACGCACCTAGATCCCTAGGGGGGATAAGCTTACTATATAAGCTCTTATTGGATATCTAGTAGGCTATAATAGCTCTAATATCTATTAAATATAGATCCTAAAAGGAAAAGGAGATAAAATAACAAAGGTTATTTAAACCTATAACATAATATTTAAGGAGGATCTATTCTACGCTGAAGATATATTAGACTAACTTAGGGGTACTAAGCTTTAGTAGGTAATCTACACAATTATAGTAGATAATAAGGAATTATCTAATAAGGATAAGATTAATTAAGAGCCTTAGCTAGAGGATATTAATCCTACCTTAAGCTTATTAAGGTATATTACTGCTATAAAGGATCTATATAGTTAAAATTAGGAAAGTACTTAGGGGCTTAACTAGCTCCCTTAGGGGCTTCTAACCCTACCTCTATCCTTATTATAGAAGTAGAAGAATGTTACTCTAAACTAGGAATTAATTAATACTAATATTAGCTTAGGATATATCCTTCTACAGGGTATAAAGAGAGCTTGAAAACCTACTCAGAAGCTTAATAAGAGTTATATAATTAATAAATATTAGGCTACCTTTGTATTAATATTAATTAATAGCTTAAAAACTTAATTCTATTAAAGCGAGTTACCTCCTAAGCCTAAGTACCTTAGGGAGGTTAAAAAGCTTTAATATCCTTACAAACAAGGCTTTTATTAGGTAATATAGCTTGAGATCACTACTATAAAGCAAAAGGAGACCTATCAGCTTATCACCTAGGAAGACTTTAACAACTAGGCTAAGCCTAAGGCTCTACTACTTATATAGGTATTTAAATACAAGCTAGATAATAAAGGATATCTATAGAAATATAAGGCTTGGATCTATATAAGAGGCGACCTATAATTAATAGCTGAAGATACCTACGTAGCTACACTAGCTGTAAGGATATTTAGGGGCCTTATAGTAATTACAGCTTACTTTAATATAGAGATCCATTAATATAATACTATAAATACCTTTACTAATATAAAGCTTACAACCCCTGTATACTACTTACTACCTAAAGGTTTTTTAGATATAGATTACCTCTAGAAGCTCTAGTGAGCCCTATATAGATTGAAGTCCTTACTAGCTCTATAGTATTAGGAACTAACTAAGATACTCTTAGCCTTAGGCCTTATACTAATAAAAGATACTCCCTACCTATAGATATCTAATTAGCTAATTATCTTCTTCTATATTAATAATATTATCATTCTAGTAAAACTAGCCTATATTACAGCAATGGATGATTTTAAACAGAAACTACTTAAGAAATATAAGATTAGAGCTCTAGGAGACCTATTAACCTTCTATAGGATATAAATCTATAGAGATTAATAAATAGGGTAAATTTGGCTCTCATAAGCTTTATATATTAATAAACTCAGCCTTAGATTTCAATCCTCTAAGTTAATTACTAGAAAAAGGTTTCCACTAATGCTAATACCTATTAAGGAGCTGCTTCTATCTAACTAGCCTATAGATTAAGTAAATATACATTGATATTCTTAGCTAGTTAGCTTAATTAGATATATCGCAGTGGTATTATAACCTAATATTACAAAATCTTACTCTAAATTAGCTAAGTTTCTTATAAATCCATCATCTTATTATATTGCTATAGCCTATTAGGTAATTAACTACCTTATAGGAATAAGGGATCTATTAATCTGCTATAATTTATTAATTACAACTAATTCAGCCTATATTAATAAGGAACCTACCTTCCTTAGAGTAGCTGATACCTCCTATATAGATTATAAAACAATATATAAAAGCTCTTAGGGGTATATCTTCTTCCTATTTAGAGGACTAATTGATTAGAAGGTAACCCTATAACGCTACGTTACTAAATTAATAACTAAGGTAGAGCTAATTATAGCCTTATTAGCTAGTACTAAGTTAATTTAACATAGTTTATAAGTGAGCGGCCTATATAAGCAAGTGGCCCACCTTATTAACTTTATTAACCTTTATAGTAATCTATCTTAACAATGTAACAAGATAATATTAATATAGTAAATATCCTAGATTAAGTAGTATCTACAGCGTGCTTCTCGCACATTTATAAGTTATAGCCTATCTCTCTACAGTATATATAGTATACTAAAGCCTACTAGCTTATACCTAATTACACCTTACCCTAACGTATTTCTTCCTCTAGCTGCTACTCAACCTCCTTTTAAGCAATAATATCCTCTCTATCTACCTTTGTTAAGGTGCCTCACTTCTAGATCCACTTCTTTTTACACATTTTACGCTCTGTAGCAGCCTTATTTACTCTTTCAAGACTTACAATCCACTTACGCATAAGTATAGCTAAGTATACTATTACCTTAGTACCCTTTTTGAGCTAATTAAGCGCTATAATAATAGAGGTAGGTAATAAGCTCTAATGCCTCTGTATCTGCTTACAGATCAATATTAATTAAGTATCTAATTCAAGCGTGTTACTAGGCATTTTAGCTTCCTAGGTAGTGGCCTCCTGTGTAGGTGGTATTGGCGTATAAAGCTTTATATCAAGCTTAGATATCACTACCTCTAGATTAATTAGGACTAGGCCAGCGCCTTAAAAGCTTACGCAGATATTATTCTTTATAATTAATTAATTATAGGTAGCACAGAAGGCTGGTAGGAATTTGAGCTTAGTAATATAATTAATGCTGTCTTAGATTAGGCTCTTAATCTAACCCCTATACACGCGCTTTAGTAGTAAGAAGCAGCCTATATTAAGTGGCTGTAGGAGGTATAATAAATAAGGTAGTATATAGAGAGTATAGATATTATTCTCCTTACAGATATCTTGAAAGTTAACTAAGTTATAGCTCTTATAGCTATTAAAGATAAGTAGCTAATACACCCCAACCTTCCTGCCCTCTATATACTTAATAAAGTACTTCAGCTAATCAACTCCTATCTTATTAGTTGTCCAGCTGTTATTACTAAGTATAATAGCCCAATTATATAGTATATTATTACCCTTATACTAAGTAGAGAGATAGTACTAGCCTATAAAGATAATAAATAGTAGGATTAGCTACCTAGTAGCATTGATTCCCTAGATTATACTAACCTACTTATAATTACCTAGCTGTATAGCCTTTGGCTGGCTATATCTCTCTAAGCTAGTAATAACAAGGTAAGATAATATCTTGCCTATAAGGAAGCTAGCTTTATTAAAGTTGTAGGTATCCTTATTATAGATACTATACTACGCCTTAGTATACTGTACAAGCTTAAACTAGGCCTTAATAGCCTTAGGATCCTTATAGAGGGCTCTCTATTAATTATACAGTTAGTTGTATTATATCTTAAGGCTTGTAGTCTAGTTAACAAAGTTCCTAGGCTACTACTTACTAACCTTGCCAGCACTATACTCAGTAAGCAGCTTATTTACTATATCTTATATAGTACCTAGAGAGGGCGCAAAGCCTTACGAATCTAGGTTAAGTATATAGCTAACAATTACCTCCTCTTCTAGCTCTGAGAGCTTCTTTAAATTAGGCTTACAATTGCGTTGTGTAGTTATTCTAGTGCATTGTTATTATACGGTCGTTCAAGGGCATTCAAAGGTTACTGTAGCACATCTTACGCTAGTAAATTGATTCTAATTAATTACAGAGATAGTAAGGAGAATATCTACTTCATTATAGCGCGTTTGATAGGTTGTTAGTTAAGCTATTATAGAAATAAGTTGACGCGTCATGTAAAGCTTTAAGGTAGGCCACTTGCTTATATAGGCCACTTGCTTATAAACTACGTTAGTAGTAGTAAGTATTCAAAGACCTTAAGTTTAACCCTAATAATGAGTAAATCCTATATTATAATAATAAATAAATAATCCAACTAGTTACTAAGGCAACGCCTAGACTAAAAACTACCCTATATTATATAGATATCTATTACTACTAGCTCTAAGAAGGAGTATAGAACAATACTATTAATCTAGCCTATATCTAATTAAATAATTAGCCAGCTAATAGCCTTATAAAGCTCCTTCCTTAGTAATACTATAAGAATTAGCTATCCTTGCTATATATAGAAAAATTTCTAATTAAAATAGATTAACTAAATAAACCTCCTTAGGATGAAAAATAGGCAGCCTTATTTAGTAACCTCCTTGGGATAAAAAACAGGTAACCTCATTTATTAAGATAATAAACCGCCGACCTTATTAAGATAAAAAATCAGCCTTATTAAGATAATAAACTGCTGACCCCATTAAGATAAGAAAGATATTTCCTATATTTCCTATGTATATCAGATACTCTTTCTCTTATTTTACTAGCAAAGCTAGGTTTTAGAGAGTTTTATTAAGGCTAATATTATTAATATTATTACTTATATCTATTAAAACCTTGTATAGATAAACTAGCTAAGTTATTAGCTTTAAATAAGTTTAAATCTGAAGGGGGTGTGTAAGCTGGATATAAGCCTTAGTATATATCTTAGCATTATGTATACTTAGCCTATATTAGTATCTTAAGCTTGATTAATTAGAATAATAGACTAATTCCTTTAACCTTAACCTGTACTACTAATAAGCTTACAAATATAGTAAATATCTAAGATTAAGTAGTATCTATAGTGCACTTCTTGTATATTTATAAGTTATAGCCTATCTCTCTATAGTATATATAGTGTACTAAAGCCTACTAGCTTATACCTAATTATACCTTACCCTAATATATTTCTCCCTCTATCTACTACTTAACCTCCTTTTAAGTAATAATATCCTCTCCCTCTACCTTTGTTAAGGTGCCTTACTTCTAGATCTACTTCTTTTTATATATTTTATACTCTATAGTAGCCTTATTTACTCTTTTAAGACTTATAATCCACTTATATATAAGTATAGCTAAGTGTACTATTACCTTAGTACCCTTTTTAAGCTAATTAAGCGCTGTAATAATAGAGGTAGGTAATAAGCTCTAATACCTCTATATCTGCTTACAGATCAATATTGATTAAGTATCTAATTTAAGTATATTACTAGGTATTTTAGCTTCCTAGGTAGTAGCCTCTAGCGTAGGTGGTGTTAGCATACAAAGCTTTACATTAAGCTTAGATATTACTACCTCTAGATTAATTAGGACTAGGCTAGTGCCTTAAAAGCTTACGTAGATATTATCCTTTATAGTTACCTAATTATAGGTAGTATAGAAGGCTAGTAGGAATTTAAGCTTAGTAATATAATTAATACTATTACGGATTAGGCTCTTAATCTAATACCTATACCTATGCTTTAGTAGTAAGAAGTAGCCTATATTAAGTAGCTATAGGAGGTATAATAAATAAGGTAGTATATAGAGAGTATAGATATTATTCTCCTTGCAGATATCTTGAAAGTTAACTAAGTTATAGCTCCTATAGCTATTAAAGATAAGTAGCTAATATACTCTAACCTTCCTGCCCTCTGTATACTTAATAAAGTACTTTAGCTAATTAACTCCTATCTTATTAGTTGTCTAGCTGTTATTACTAAGTATAATAGCCTAATTATATAGTATATTATTGCCCTTATACTAAGTAGAGAGGTAGTACTAGCCAGCAAAGATAATAAATAGTAGGATTGGCCACCTAGCAGCATTAATTCCCTAGATTATACTAACCTACTTACAATTACCTAGCTATATAGCCTTTAGCTAGCTATATCTCTCTAAGCTAGTAATAATAAGGTAAGATAATATCTTGCCTATAAGGAAGCTAGCTTTATTAAAGTTATAGGTATCCTTATTACAGATACTATACTGCGCCTTAGTACGCTATATAAGCTTAAACTAGGCCTTAATAGCCTTAGGATCCTTATAGAGGGCTCTCTATTAATTGTATAGTTAGTTAAATTATATAGTAAGGCTTTCTGTTTAGTTAACAAAGTTCCTAGGCTACTTCTTACCTACCTAGCCAGCGCTGTGCTTAGCAAGCAGCTTATTTACCATTTCTTGTACAGCACCTAGAGAGGGCGAAAAGCCTCACGAATCTAGGTTAAGTATATATCCAATAATAACCTCCTCTTCTAGCTTAGTAAGCTTCTTTAATTTAGGCTTATAATTGCGTTATGCAGCAATTCCAGCGCGTCGTCATTATACTGTTGTTCAGGGGACGTTATAGGTTCGTACAGCCTCTCGCACACTCTCAATCTGATTCTGATTAACAGCTGAGATAGCTAGGAAGATATCTGCTTCGTTGCAGGGCAATTGAGTTACAGTTGGTGGAGCCATTGTAGTTGATAGGTGACGCGTCGCGAAAAGTTGACGAGGTGGGCCGCTCGCTTGCCTGGGCCGCTCGCTTGCCGGTTACGTTAGTTGATGTTGGTCACCGCGATCGATCTTAGCGTGCCCCGAATCAGGAGATGAACTCTGGACACGCCTTGTCATAACATTCCCTAATCTTCCTAACCAATTCTGAATCAGAGATCTTGGGCAAATTCCAGCAATGCGTCAGATAATGTCATCTTCAATGGTCATCACATGCAAGCGCGAGTTGAACTTCAGAATATGTTGGATTTGCGAGAGCAGAACGACAAGTCATCCAACTCCAAGAATCTATCCATATTTACTGAATGTCGTCTACTACTAGTTCCTAGTTCTCTTCGCCATCTCCTCCTTCTCTCAAATCTTTCCGTCATCCCTTACCACATCCACAACCTCCATCTTTGGTCCCGTATACGTCTTCCTCGCTCTCAATACATAATAAGCCATCGACAAAAATAGAACGCCAAAATAGACCACGAGACTCCAGTTGAAGGTCTGGACCGTCACGGCCGCAACGGGTGGCCAGAAGCTAAAGAACCACCCTATAAAGCTATATATCAAAGCCAGAATCGTAACTGGCACCCCCCACCGGCCTAGCTTGAACGGTCCCCAAGCAATATCTTCAGACGAAGTGGTTAGGCGACGCCATAGCATGACCGAGGCGCTGACCATGAAAGACGAATAGAAGCCGGCAACGGTGAGACCAGTGAGCGCAAAGAAGGCGGTGGTGCTGCCAAGGGGAATGAGTGCCATGAGGAGCGACATGAGAGCTGTGGCGGCGATGGAGTAAATCGGAAGGGCGGTGCGGGGCTCGATCCGAGAAATGAATCCAGAGAGAGGAATGCCGTCTTCGCGGGCGAAAGCCCAAAGCATGCGGGAAGCGGTCGCCGTCAGGCCAATGCTGGCGGAGATACCCATTGTCAGGATGATAGCGGACTATACTCGTTAGCACCGGTACATAAAGGTTGTAATATGCAGGAGGAATACGTACCATGACCGTGGCTCCACTGATGGAGTTGGATATCTTTGCAATGATAAGCATGAATGGGAAAGGAAAAGTCGAGGCGAGAATTTCCTCTAGGGGCCCCATGCAGTAGATGAGCGCAAGAAGCATTGCAAACCCAGTGAATCCGTTTATGAAAACAGTGATCAGCATGGCGCGAGGAATAACCACGGCCGCGTTCTCAATCTCTTCGGCTAGTCTACTGTCAGCATGCGACACGTCTTTAGTGGCAGACAGGATCTTACCCATATGAGTCGCGGCGTCCACACCGTTAAAGTTGTACATGATTGTTACCGCTCCTACCAGTATCGACTGCCCCTGACTGGAAAATGCTCCGCCGTTGATGAAGGTATGGAAGACGATTGGGGTCGGCGTCTTGGGCGCCAGATACACTAGCACTATCAGGAACACGAAGAACCCCACAATATGTAGAACCAACACCATGGCTTCCAGGCTCGGAAAGATGCGGCCAAGATAGGTGGTAACAAAGACAGCGAGAAAAATGATGGCGTAGAAGACAAGCACGGCATGCCACATCTTCATTTCATATGTCGGGTAGTTGAGAGACACGATGCAGAGAAGAAGCATGGAGTCAATCCAAGTGCAGGATGCGGCAGCCGCCTGCCACGAGATTGCGGTGATCCAGCCGGTCATGTAGGAGAGGAAGTTAGAGCAGCTCTTGGGCGCGAGAACAGACACCCAGTTGTACTGACCGCCGGAAAGCGGAATCCTACACATGGTCAGTCCCCACCGCGGGCAGGTGGATGTACTGCTTGCTTACATTGATGCCATCTCGCCCATGACCAGAATCTGACAGAGGACACCGAGCATGATGATTGGGAAGACAGTGATGGCGCCTGTGGGTCCCCCGTTTATAATCGGCGGGAGAAGGTTTGCGACCGACCCTTCCCAAGTGAGCACTGTCGTTTGGTCAGTTTTGTTTCAGTCGCGGTTGTTATTACACGTACTCAGCGTGCATCCCAAACCCAGGATAGATACCAGCCCAAAGTTTCTCTACGTTTGTCAGTGATACTGCCTGCAAATGCACAAGGCGGCGAACGTACCTTGAACTGCTGGCGCTTGCCAAAATGTGCCAGAATCTGCTCATCGTTGACTCTTGTCGACTCGATCTCGGACGTGATGATGTTAGTGTGCGTGTTTTCTTTCTGTGAGAAAGTGTCCATGTGGTATTCGTTGCTGGCCGCCATGTTTTCTGTGTAAAAGGAGCGTAACAAAGGTCAAACACATCAATGTCTTGCCAGGAAAGATTTGGCAATGAGGAAAAGAGAAATGGTCGAAAGAACGCAGCACAGTGCCGCAGTCTGGGATCTGGCGAGCCTCTCGAAATAGCAAAGTTCGTCTTCTCACCATCCCGGCCGTTTGGGCAGACCCTGCAAGGGATGGTTTTCTGCAATTGTCCGTCTCGTTCTTCGAAGATTCGCTGCTGCCAGCCTATAGACAATATCCGGCGACGCTGTGTACCCGCGCCAATAGCAGCCCGCGAGCACGCGCAACCACTATAGACTCGCCGCTCCTCTGCATTGACGATTGCTTGGACCGCCGTAATGGTACCACCAGCGCGTGTCTGTCTGCCAGGGCCGCACTCCACTCCCTCGATCGTGAAGCGGAGCAGCGACTGCCGAGCGGCTGTGACAAGCTTCGCACATGGAATAGATTACGGGCAAGTGCAGTGGCCTCGTATTTGCTGAACCCTGCACCCAATGGACGAGACAGATGCGTCAGAATAGATTGAGCGAAGCTGTAAGCCGAAGGGTTGCGTGCGCAAGGTTGTGTTCCGCCTAAATGCCCAGAGTTGGTTACACAAACATGCCTGCTCCGAGTCGTAGAAGGAAACGCGGAATGCAGAATAGAACAGTGCGCGTCTGCACTGCGCATGCGAGAGATTGGAAAACCATTTGAAGCTGACGCGCTGGCTGTTGCTGCGTCGACTGCGTGTTGCCTTGTTCATATTCGTGTGCCTTCGCCAACTCGACGACATTTCGCACCATCGACATCATGGCTTCCCAAGAAGAAGTTACGCCTCCCAGCCTGCTCGGCCCGCAGGTCAACATCACCGTCTGGATCTGCTTCATTATCTCGGGGCTAGCTGTCGCGGCCAAAGTATTGACGAAATTGGGACGATCGCAGCGACAGATTCGGCTAGGAAGCCTTCAGTTGGACGACTACCTGCTCCTCGCATCACTGGTAACTGTCCCGCTCCAGGCAATCGTTCTGAATGCTAACGTTGGACAGGCTCTTGCGGCTGGACAAAGTTTGGCCATATCTCGTCAGGTACATGCGGGGTTGGGCACTGATATTTTCGATCTTGACACGGTGCATGCCCACAGTTATGAAAAGGTGATGTTTTTGATCCACGACTCGCGCACCGAATACTGACTGATTTCAGGCTGGCTTCGCCGCGGAGCTGCTCTACATTGGGACCCTTGTGATGGCCAAAATGGCGGCATTCATGTTTGCTCTCAATTTGCAGCCGCAATCCAAGAACAAGCTCATCATCAAAGGACTGATGAGCTTTACCACAGTTTGGGCAATGTGAGAACCCTTTCCATGCCATAGCAGCAACGCTAATCTACTCACAGCGTTGCTATCTTGGGCATTTCTTTCCAGTGCAAGCTCCCCCAGTCCTGGGCGATAACATCCGACAAGTGCTTCAACCAGCCAGTGTTCTGGGCTGTCATCGAGTCTCTCAACGGCCTCACCGATCTCTCTTTAGTCGCTGTTTTGTGCGTTGTTGTATGGAAGCTTCAAGTGTCGAGGGCCAAGTTCATGCTGCTCTCGGTGTTTGCCGCAAGAATGCTGTGCGTCACTACTATATTTTGAAGCAAATATCAACTGATGTGGATGCCAGGGTTATTGCACCTATCGTCTTCCGTGTCTATCATATCTCTAAGATGGATGAGCACCGCCACACGACGAATTGGAATCCTACAATTGAACAAGTTGATGTCGCGATCGCCACAGCCGTGCTGATGAACACCAGCATCGTGGTAACATGCATCCCGTTCCTCAAACCTCTCATGGAACAACTCCAGCCGGGCTGGTCCACAAACGACGTCATTCGCGGTGTGGGGTACAATGTCATGTATGGGAAAGGGACAGTCATCTCGGGACAGTATCCCATGGGATCTGTCTTGAGCTCGCAGGGTCGCCGCAACGCCTCGCATATGCAGTCTGAATCGCGGAGCCAAAGCTCCAGGTCTCTTAATCCGAAGCCTTCACTGCCGCACTTTGGAGACGAGCGTGGACATGGGGTTACTGAGTTGAAGGGTGCCGTCATCAAAAGGACGGACATTTTCCAAGTCGAATCTATGCGAGGCTCCGCGTCGGACGCCTCTCGCCATTCTTCTTTAGTTTGAATGTAGAAATTCAATAGCTAGGCAATCTATTTTCTTGTACATAGGCAATCGTCACGCGACACAAACAAGGATCAGTGGCACTAGCCAGATAGTTGCATTTGGTTGCATATCGAATCGATAGAGCCAAAACGGGTAACCGCCGATCCTTCTTAAAGTCAGGAATGGAGTAACAATATCCCGTATAACGTAGTATCCGATAGACGCCGAGCGCGAGTTGTACTCGGTGGGCCGAAAGAGTGTGTGTTGCGACAAGAATACACGGATGTACTGATATCGTGTTTGTTCGGAGTCCGATGATATATTGAGACCCTTGAGTATGAATAACTCCCTATACCTACGAACTGATGCTCGCCGATACCTAGTTAAATCGATGTGGCCAAGAATGCCCAGATATCTTGGTATAGGTTATGTGTGTCCCTCTGTTCCACGGCATTGACGTTTCCACCATGCTCACGTCTACGCATGCAGTACGGGGAAATGATCTTTGAACGTTGTAAAAGCTTTTGTTTCTCCACATGTCAAGCCCGGCACTGGCTTCTCAATGTCGAGTATCTATTATCTTGTGATAATGTACAAATATGGCAGTACTATCGATCAGGCTCCACTTGCGGGCATCTGCACAGATACGAGTCTTAGTTCGTATCGTCTCTGCACACTCATATACAACAGAATATTGCATTCAGCACTGAAATCGAATCGATCAGCAATGGAAATCGCCAAACTATGAAGCAGTATCTCCAACATGGGCGGCAGATTTGATTGCGATGCAAAAACGAGAAATGCGACATGCGAATATCACCACGTTGAAAGGCCAAGTCGCAGCAAGATCAAACAATGTTGTCATGCAAGATTAAATATAGATCGCACCGCACGCAACTGGGTATTGCGACGTCGTATACGTGCAGACGCAGAACATTCGCTTTCATACCAACGCTGGCGCATTGCAATTGTCCCATGCAGCTACCTAGGTACCAAACCACTAGACGCCTTGGCTTATCTCCCCCCCATCATCTCATCCTCCGTTTATCCCCTCTAGAAGCAACTCGTGTCGGCAATAGCAGCGTTGTTTTTTACGGGGCAAGATTCCTGTCGCGTTTCTTTTCAGACTGTTAGAAAGCAATACGGTGGTACGAGTACGCCAGATGAAGTATCAACGTACCTTTAATGGGTTGAGCCGCAACTTGGGTCGCGAGCACGCAAGCCACGATCGTGAAAAAGGCGAACTGCATGATGATAGTGGGTGCGTCGGAGGATTCGTATGACTGGCGTTTAGGATCGCTGATGGCGCTGAAGCTTAAGTGGACTGCTTGGAATGTAGAAAATGATGGTGGCTGCTCTTCACAAGATTTGGACTTTGTGGCATCTGAAGTTGGGTCATTCTTATACATCACCAACGGGAAGTTCCAAGACCCTCAGCTGTCTTTTTTCATGGTTGATGCTGGTCCCTGTCTCTCTCATCATTTGAGTTACATACACTCTTTCCTCTTCTGCGTCACCTTCGTGCAGCGGAGTAATCTGAATGTCACCTTGCACAGCTTCGATGCGTCGTGAGCGACCTCTCTGGACCCTGGATCGGCACATGTTGGGTGCGGGACAGTCGAAATCCGGTGGTCTCGCCACAAGCTGAATGCTCAACAACTGGAGTTTGCACTCTCCTTGCATGGACATATAGCGTGCCCAGTCGGATCACGAGGATTGTATCGGGCAGAAACGTCTGACCGGTCCTGGGTATCTCGGTTGTCCATATATGAGTTGCAGGGAACGTAGACGCCCTAGGGCAATCTCCGATAATGTGAGAGTCTCCGTTATCATTGACTTGAAGAAGCGGGGATGACTCTAATCTGGAGGCAGTGAGGGATCACTTGTGCTCTCTGCTCAAGGTCACCACCAGCTCCGCAAAATGAACCAAGAGCAAAAACGACTTCTCTGTGATACAGAGGATGTGGAAGAGGATCGAGCAAGGAATGATGGAGAGCGTATTGACAGAACTATCGGATGCACGTGTGTCAACGCTCTTCACATATGTACATTCCTCTACGCCATAATCATCACTGTCATATTCATCTTCACCAAGGTTGAAGGTACAAAGCACCCAGTTGTGCCATATTGTAAGCATAGACGACCAAATGACATTATCGATGTTCTTAACCTCGGTATAGCCCCAATAACCCACATCGTCGAGCATGAAGTTCAAGACGTCTACCCCAAAACCCACTCGATATATACCGGCCATCCAAGTGAAGAGCTGGATTCGGCATGGGCAGAGCTTGTCCATCGTGAGTCCACACTTCCAAGCTCACAATGGACGCAATTTGGTGCTAACTGGGAGTTCTAAAGCCATGCTCATTCAAACGTCCAGATCAGAGGTATCTCTATCCAACGACTCTCCAGAGGAGAGGTTGGAACTAGTGGAGGGGGGTTATCTCTCCAGCTTGGGGGTCTACCACGAGTTACATTGCCTGGTATGGCTTGAACATCTCACTGTATTGGACCTTTACTCATAATCACGGCAGAGGCGAATATACTGGAAGTTTTACGAATCCCATTATTTTCCGAATATGACCGACAGAGAGAGACATTACGAAAGGGGCCATGCGAGTATGTAGATTTCACCTCAAGGAAGCTGCCTCTATTGTTACTACTGTTTCTAATACGGCCCTAGGACATTGCATTGAAACCATTCGACGCAGTTTGATGTGTTCCGCAAATACTGCACTCTACACCTTCAAGTGGGACGAGAAGAACGAACATTCTCCACAAGCCCTCACTTCAAATGCTAAAAGGCAATGCGTGAAGTGGGGACCACTTCACCGCTGGGCTAGTGAGCGGACGGTGGGGTTGTACCCTAAATACTGGAGACCGGGCGAGAAAAAGGAGTCCACTTGACATGCGATACTCGGCGCACGGTCATGATGGTATGGCTTTCTATAAACTTTGGAGTTTCAGGAGTCTCTTGTGCGATATTTTTATTCTGCGTGTGTATGTTCCATCTAACTCATTGGCATACGACACAATATGTTCCGATTTCCGACTCACCCAAATGGAAGATGGGGTGCCTCTCGTGTATATTTCAGGCTCTTCGGAACCACTCTTCGGAACCGAGCTATGCACGATTAGTGACTAAGAATCAAGCCAGTCTTTTACACGTTTCGTTAGCCTGATAGGCACTCACACATATAGAATCACGTGCTTGCGGGCGTCCTTACTAAATATGAGCCTAAGGTCGTAGGCCTACCCTCCTTCCTCGCCTCTACTATCAATGTTGTTCCCTATGATCACACTGACTATCTCTATATTGAGTGCCTTCTCTCACATGTTTAGAGGGTCTTTCTGTTGAACCAAATCCCCCCCCCCCCTCCTTATCTGCGGCTCGCGTTATCACGAGACAGACGAATAGTTCTCATTTCCTGTACATGATCGGATCACTGACCGACCAGCCAGTTTTCTGTCTCGTGATGCTCACAAGTTCGTGATAAAAAGGAAGGGTGAACTGATATCTGCTACGGCAGTGAAATCTGGCTTATAGGGGCTGGACACTGACCTAGAGTATAGCAATTATCCTTCCAAGTGATCCATGTGGCTTACACATACACTGCTCATTGCCCCTATCCCTCCTTAAGGCTTGCTACATGGTTAAGCGGCAAGATTCTTTGCCTAGGTAGTTGATACAGAGCCAAAAACGTTGAAGTGTGCACAGGGGAAAGTTTGTAGTCTCCAAGATTCTCTTCTGTCTACTTGGGAACGTAAACCTCTTTGTTCAAATAGCCGAACAGTCTTGATTTTGAACACCTATATCTGTCACAGCAGTGAACAATTATTCGTATAGGGAGGGAAACTAGGTTATTGAATTAGTCTAGAACCTATACATTGATATATTCTAAACCAGATCCTTGGTATTAGCCCTAATTAGGTTTACAGTGCTGAGCTTGTTAGGTATCCCCTTCTAAGGTGTGACAATAGCTTAAGGTTGCTAAACGACGTGTGAACCTACAAAACAGAAGGTTATCAATGCTATTAAATCAGCAAATATTGGAATCCTAGCCCAACCACAGTTTGTAGGAAGAAGTCGTTATTGAATCTACTATCAGTATGAAAAAGAACACCCTGCTTAACCTTGAATTCAGTGCAAGTTGAAATACTATAGCAGTTCATCTTTAAACATAACTTAAACCTGTGGAATTGACTCTTACGCATCCCTTGAGTTCAAAAACACTCTCTACAAACAGTTCACTATTCACGCCTGTTTATAAGACTTTTATAGCCTCTGCCAATACCCACACCATCCGTTCATAACAATCCATGGAGTGTCAAAATGCTGTTGGTTCGTGCCATAAGTCAACCGTAATCCACTCTGACTTGGACAAGTGCCCGCTGTCGTCCTTCCAATTCGACATCCCCCTAATTCCGGAACCCAAAACGCATGTGCACATTGCGAGCCTAGCGCAAAGCACGCCTTGCAACAATCTGTTGGGGATGAGATACCTCCGATGGTGGCAACCGTCTCTTCGGTAGGATTCGTTGCGAAGTTGAGGGTAAAGATTTCTTGTCCGTCGGGGGTCCGAATGAGGATGTTGCGAGAGCTGCAGGCTTCATACGCGGTCTGAGTAGGCCCCGGTACAGTAAGGGTTGTTGTGGAGACTGTGGAAGTCGATTCAGTAATCGTACTAAGCAAGTTTGTCGTAACTGTAGTAGAAAAGGTAAGTGTAGTTTTTACGTTTGGCGGAAGGATGGTCTAACGAGTAGGTGTACAGTTAGCACGTTTCTTGGTAGAGAACAAATCAATCTAGCAGACTCTGTGCGGGTAGGAGATCTAAGAAGAGGTGGTGTAGCGATGAAACATACAGTTTTTGTTGTAATTGTTCTCGTGCATGCTTTTGTTATGGTTTGTCGGGGGAGAACTGTAGTTGACGGACAGCCGCTTATCGTGACTGTCCTAGTGCTTTGAACCTTCACTGCTTTAATACCTAAGCAATGTCAGAATACCATCGAGATATAATGTGCCGAGAAAGAAGTAGCTTACAGCTCACGGCCGTAGCATATTGTTTCGGGGGAGTGGGATGCTTCTTTCCGCCCCTCGCCACGAGTGCTACGTCTTTTGCTTGTGCTGGATTCGGGGATGAAAATGACCCTCCACGGACTCTATCAAGTCCGCGCTTAAGGGCTGGGTAACCATTAATGGTGTCTTCAGCGTATAAAAATCCGGGTGGTGCCGAAACTGTGGAGGTTGACGTAGACACAAAAGTCACCTCACTGACCGAAGTAGCTGTGGTAGTCTCGGTAGTGAAATCCGTAAGTGTGAGAGTTGCACTGAGGGTGGTTGAGAAAACATCTGTGATGGTAGTGTCGGTCACCGTTGAGATTTTGGTCAACGTTGAAGTCGTTGTCCTGGTCTTGGGTATTGGGGTAATGGTTTTCGTGGTGCGCCGGACTGTGTAGGTGACTTTCGGCGGAACGTTCAAGGTGGTAGTGCGCGTAATTGTTTTGATAGGATGAACGGATTTGCTTCCGCTTGCTGTGAGACAGGTGACATCGGTATAGGTTGCGCCGACAAAGAATGGGAGAAGCGCCAAAATGATAAGATACGTCTTGGAGAACATGTTTGTCAGCAGCATTGTGACTTACTCGCAACAACGCTTTTCAAAATTGCAAGCCAGAAATATAAAGAAGTTGTTCGTTGGGGGAGAGCATCATAAAGGACATTTTCATGGATTCAATCCCTGGCAAGCAATGCAAGCCCGTTCGTATTCCCACGACACCGTGTAACTCTTCTAAAGCTGATGGCTGGCAGCACAATACCTGACGGTTGGATGGTGGCTGAAGGCACTGTCCAAAATCTTCCTAGCGGCGCCTGCATAAAAGATTTCCATGCCAACCATGAACACGAAGGTCCAATCCAGGACATACCGTTCACAATTTCAGCTGCCCAGCCGTTGCCTCCATGTGTCAGACTCCAGAAGAGGGTCAAGAAACGGAGGCAAGACCCTCCAAATCCAAGGTGCATTTCTCGCTGGCACCTCAAAGCTGCTCTGGTTGGCCAGTATCCAGGATTCCGGGTTGGAATCCGGGGTATTATCCCGTTGGAGGGTAAGCGAGCCGCCTCAACGGCTTGTGGAGAGCTGGGAGGCGGTCTGGATGCTTATTCTCGTATTGTCACGGTACAGCCTCAGGGGTCAGAGATACTTTAGCTAATTAGGTGGGCGCGAGTCCTATTTAGTTATAGTACTAGTAACACCCTCCCTATACCCTATATAACTACTTTTATTATAAGGATAACCTTAGGTAAGCTAGGTAAGTATATATAGAGAAAAGAGATAAAGAAACTAAAGTATATTATATCTAGATTCCAGGTTATAGGCCTATCCTACTCCCTCTCCTTAACTATTAATGCCAATCGCTATAGTTACCCTATGATCTAGATTGTGTGCCTTCTCCTCCACAATCTAATCGTTGTGCAGCCCCTACGCGCACGCTTCCACTCCCAATCAAAAGTTTGTAATGAACACACAGCAAATTGTAGCCCAAGAAAGCCAACATTTGTTGTATACGAGTCAGGAAATAACCATCAATAGGGTGTTGGTCATGGCGGATGACGAGCAGGGAGACTGGCTGCTAGGTAGGTGGCAAATATCGCGCGTCACTGTGGAGGTCTGATCGACTGATGATGAATTCACTCTTTTTCGAGTCTTATGTTTCGTGGGGAGTTACACCGATAATGGGGTTTCAAACCGCGCAGTGGACTGGGGAAAACTTTTAGGCAGGCGTTCTGCGGCGGGAAGGATGTTGAACTAAGGGAATGAGGGTTTCTGTATTTAGTCTCCGCGGATGAGCTGCAACCGCACCACCGCGGCAAGCATAGAATAATCATTGTGGCGTCACATCAGAAGCGCTGGAGCGTTTTTAGCATCCCTCGGACTGCCTAGGGGTGTGGGCTTTGGTGCCTGCCTAGGTATTAGGGCCACCACGAGACTCTGGATGTGCAAGTTTGCTCAAGTAGCACGACGAGAGCTGGCAATAATAATGAAAGTACACGAGATGATGACTAGTGCTGATAGATGCTAGAGAAGAGCGTGCAATGCCGAAACTGGTCGTTCCATCATGTGACATGTTCACAGTCGCTGGTTAGTCAAGATAGGCACATACAGCAGTGGAGTTGCACGTGAGACTGTCCGCTCATCAATAACCGTAGGGTTCAACCGATGAATAAAAATTAACACTCGTTGAGATATTTAATATATAACGGATGCTGAGCATAAACACACCACTGACAACACCCTCCAAGATGATGTAGTCGTAATTGGAGGCGCCACGGGACGAAGTGCAGAGCCCACCGAGGCTGAATGGAGGCTCACAACTGCAGCCCCTGACAAGCTCAACCCGAACGCTTGACGTCGTGGGTGAAGCCGTGAGAGAGCCAAACCGCTATCCCTGGCTGAAACGCCATGCAGGGACGCCGATCTACTCGGTGGACAGCCAGTGGCGTCTTGGCAATGACTTCATTTCTTGCAACAACACGCATGGACCAGGGGCAACCTCTCCAGCCTCTTGGAATGGTGCACGCATAAGGCCATCTGTCGCCCCGCGCTGAACTTAACCCTCTGACGTCTCGCTCGCCATAACCAGCTGCAGTCTTCCTATATTTCCTGGATTCACTCATCTCATACTCGTCATCAGGCCTTCAAGGGGTTGTGTTGGCATCACTATTGCTGGCATAGAGAACCATTCATTCATCAGCTCTGAATTTTCATCATAAGATGGTCGAGGTGGTTCCACGGGCACACAACTTGTTCGGTGAGCGGCACTGGGCAGCGTGCGCTGCAGTAACCAGCAGCCCGCTCACCACTTGTCCAATCACCCCATGTTATGGGGGATGATCTTGCCATGTAGTGGCTTCGGGCGTTGCTGCATCATTTCCCCGCGGTCTAAGCGGGTCCTCCTCGCTCGTCACTCTCGACAATCTGTGAAGGTGGAGCGGAAGACGAGATTTACAGGTTCCTTCCCTATTCGCGCTAGGGCTTCTTGCTCTACACGCCGAGCAGCTTGCTCACCATTCAGGGTGCGGCGATGTTGAGATCCCTGCCTCGTGATGAGGCCGTTGATCGTAGCCCCATACTGACATCAAGGGCCCTGGACTATTGTGGACCCTTTATCATCATTGCCGATCCCAGCCCTTCTGACTGGGCACTAAGGCACAGTGGAAGCGTTCCGCCACGCAGAGGAACCGTCTATGGGCCAGCTCCCCCAATCCGCTATAAGACCTCCCTCCCAGCCCGTATTTCACTATTGCACATCCATCTCTCTCTATATCGTTTGACATCCGCCCGCCAAAGCCATCCAATCCTCACTTTCCACCACCAGACATGTCTCAGAACAGTGCATATGGTGCTGGCGACTATTCCGAGCTCATGTCTACTCAACACATCTACGAAAGTCAGCATGCTCTCAACAGCCCGACTGATTACGCGAAGTACGTTGATTCATAATCGAACTGAGCTTGACGTCTCACTAACTCCTCACAGGATAATGCACGAACATACCAAGAAGCAACTTGAAATCGCTACCAATTCCGCACGAAGACGCTCCCAAGGATACAAGGGCGACTCGAGAGCTGGTTCAGTCAGCTCCACCGACTCGTAGCAGTACTGGCACTGTCATGCCTTTCCGACGTAACCGAATTTCGTTGCTTACCTACCGCTCGGAGGTGCACCAAACCTGTCATGGCTTCAATGATTTCCTTGGACACATAACATTGCGAAAGTACGGTGATCCCGTCATGGCGCATCCGGTTATCACTTTTACATTAGCGACATTTTAATATGGGGAGGAGTTTATCGATCTTCTCGGCTGCGTAGGGTACCATTTTCTACGATGTTTAGTTGTCGTTGTCTATATACTCTTCTGTGCTATCAAAGTTTCATCATCAATACAATTGGAAACTATTAACTTCTTGCTGTTGCCTCCTCGCCATGTCCGCGCAAGTTCTCCACAATTTGGTACACTACTAATATGTGCATTTTGATACAACTCTGTCCCAATTTGAATGACTTGGTTCGGCCTTGGGAGTTTTTGCTGCCAAGGAAGGGTAGACAAACAAATTAAGCTACACGTTCGATATATCGCTTCAATCCCCCGAGTTCATCTGCACATCTATCCAATATTTTGCACCCAACCTATCCTATCAACCTCCAACTCGCTTACAACTGCCCGCGATACGCCTAGCAGCTGCATGTCTTGCACCCATCTAAAGCTGGCCCCCAGCACTCCCGAATCAGTACCACCACAACTTCCTTCTATCCAGTCACACGACTTCCCCCAAGAACTGTGTCTACAATATAGGGTACCATGCGCCGCTTGTCACTAGCATGCATTCAAACTCGGTTGGAAGCCTGTGTTCTGCGGCTGTTCGTGACACAACCGGGTCGGACCACTAGGTAGCGCCGATATGTGGCGAGGCGGAGGGGAAAGTCGCTCGATCGAAGGCCCATGTTTTTCAGAATGGCATGTCAAGAAACTTTTATAATTCACTTAACTATATTTTTTGAAAACTTTTGTTTGGAGTTTCGGTTCATCTCGCATTCAATATCAACGTCAGGTGCCTTATAGTTCTCTAGCTTCTCCCTTGCTTCGATGTTTGGAGGGCATGTGTGCATGATTTGTTCAGTGCACCATTTTATCACTAGATCTGAATTACAAACCTATCGGTCTCATTCCGTATTTAGTAGCCTTACAACCGGAGTACTCTGTATCCTCATCTATCTCCCGCTTCCTATGTTTGTCTTTGGGCAATGCGTCGTCGAAGGCGAATAGCGCCCTATACTCCCAACATAGCCTGCGTAGCATAATGGGAAAATATCATATAAATGAAAAGCTGAGTTCCTGCTCAAAAATTTGGTATCCATGCATCTTCGTCTCAGGCGCATCACGATAGCCCAATATGCTCGTGTTGGCACCAACAACATGGATTGCGCACTCCGCCAAGCTTGCGATTACATGTTACTCGTACAGCCCCTTTTCACCATTTTCCGTGGGGGCAACTACCCTGTTTCTTCCCAAAACCCGGCCGCCGCTTTCAGGTCATCAACGTTCAGTATGTCAACGCCTTCGTCCCATAGTATACGCCAGACTGCATTCCGTGTCCCTATGGGATATTCGGGTTGGTTCCAGTACCGTACTTTTATGCCCTTCTCATGGGCTGTCTTGACTTGGTCACGCAATATCTCCAGCTGCGTAGCGTTGAAGGCCTGGGACCGTACGGGCCCAATCGAGGTGTCGAAGTTGGTGCTGGCGATGGGCGAGATGGCGGATGTGATGTTGGATTCAGCAGTGGAGAGAAGGGGGAGGTGGGCATCGTAGAAAGCGTAGCGCGGGGAAGCGGAGAGAATAGGATCGAGGGGCGTGTTGCCCGTTCCTATTATGGTCACGGGACCGGTTGTGAAAGTGGATCCATCAGCAGTAGATAGATAGCCTTGTTTTAAGAGGGGCTCCAGAGCGGAGAGGACGGCGGCCCAGGTCGATGCACCGTCGGTCTTGAGGTCGATGAAGAGGTAGAGTGTTTGGTCGCTTGAAGTGTCAAAGACGCCATGTTTGGTGGGGGAGGGGGAGAAGGCGGTCAGGGGGTTTTGTCGATGCAGGGTGTCGAGGATGGGGGCAATGTAGAGGGATTCCAACGTGCGCGAGGTGGTGAGGGCACTGAGTTCGTGGCCGACCTTGGGGGTTGTCAGGGTCGAGAGAACGGATAGGATGCATGGAATGAACGGGGTGGAGAGACCCAGGTGCCAGTACTCGGCAGGGGTAGTGGCACTTGGGAAAATTTGAGTGCATATTGAAAAGCGATGAAGACGTGAAGGGTGTCACATGATGCAAAGGAAGTGTTCCAAGGGGGCATCGGAAGACATACATAAAGCGTGCCGTTTATTAGCCATACATCTGCCTCAGTAGATATAGCTCCATAGCTTAATCCGGAATAGAAAGGAACATCGCGCCAGTAGTCATTATGGCTGTGGAATGGTTTCTGTCGCATGATGAGCATAGCACTGGGCTCGGACTCGGAACATACCGGCAGTATTCCTCTTGTGAGATCGGTCGGATATGTGTACTTGTCCGACCTGTCCGTGTTCTTCAAGATGTTTTGCAATGTGCTCGACACATCTGGGATAGCTGCTGCAAAGACGCCAACCAAAAGGGACGCTATTATGATGGGGTAGAACATGTTTTGGGATGCGGGTCCACGCAGAGATCGGCGGAATGCGTGCGACGGGCTCTTGAAGGTCAGGACAGAGCTCAACGATGGGATGGGATGGGATGGAATTGTCCAAAAGACGAAGTGCTTGACGATTTATAGCGACGATCGTTGGATGCAGGAACGGATGGAAGTGTTAGCGGTCCGAGGACAGCCCCGCCAATCATCGGGCCATGTGCCGTGCGTTGCACAAAGTTTGAATCCCTCCAGCGCCGACCCCAGACGGTCCAGGCACATTATATGTGAGGTCGCACGACAACAACAACAATAACAACAGCCACTGCCCGGTTCCCCCGGCTCCGGACTGTTGTGAAGGCTTTGGTCCATCTCATGTCGCATCTCGTACCTCCTCCTGTTGGGCATCTTTCACCAGCGTCAGGCGGCTTGAGCATGACAACAGGGAAATGTCTGTGGGTAAGGCGGGCAGGGCCAGCCACTTGACCATCGGAGGCGTTTGGTAGTGCGGCCTGCGCACGTTGTTAAATGCACTGCTTCCCCCTCCGTCTGACAGCCAGACAGTGAGCATGGCGACTACGACGCAGATTGTTGGCACAATTGCCCTGGCCAGCGTTGCTTTGGTGATGCTGGCCAATGTCTTCCTGTCGCCCAAGTTCGACCCTCGAGAGCCGCCGGTGCTGCGGCCGACGATTCCCTTTGTCGGACACATTATAAGCCTTCTGCGACGCGGACCTCTCTTTCTTCGAGAGCTCAGGTATGCATTGCTCCCCTGGTTCCCCTGGAGGCAAAGAGAATGCACCTGACGGCGCCCAGCACAACATGCAAGCACCCCGTCTTCACGCTGCCCATGATGAACAGCCGCACCTACATCGTCGCGTCCCCCGAGTTCGCCTCCCACGTCCAACGCGCCTCGTCGACGCTCGACTTTGGCCAGCTGCTCGTCGAGATGGCGCCGCGCATGGTGGGCTTGAGCGCCGAGGGCAAGGCCATTCTCGAGGGCCGCGAAGCTATCCAAGAGGGCCGCGAGCGCATGATCGAACAGGCCCACCATGTGATCAATCCGCGGCTGTTCCCCAGCGACATGGAAGGCATCGGCAGCAGCCAGCTGCAGCAGTTCAATGCCCACTTCCACTCGCTCGCAGACGGGCTGGAGACGGAGCTCTACCGCCTCACCACGCGCCTCGTTACGGTCGCCACGCAGCATACCTTCTTTGGGCCCGAGAACCCCTTTGCCATGGACCCCTCTCTGATCGAAGACTTTTGGACTTGGGAGAGCGGCATTATTGGCTACATGATGGGCATTCTCCCGCAATGGACTGTTCGGGATGCATACCGCGGCCTGGAGAAGTGCACCTCGGCCTTCATGGAATACGCCAAGAAGGGCCGCTACGTGCAGGCCTCGCGTCTGATTCGTGACCGCCAGCAGTTGCATGAAAGCAACGGCGTTTCGCTGGAAGATCAAGCGCGCCTTGAAGTCGCCATCTCCATGGGGTTCAACGTCAATGCCGGCATAAGCACCTTCTGGGTGGTCAACAACATCTTCTCGCGGCCGTCGCTGCTGGTCGAGATTCGCGAAGAAATCGCCGCCCACGCCGTGACAGCGCCGAAGACGATTTCGTTTGCAAAGCTGCGCGACGCCTGTCCTCTCCTCAATTCCGTCTACAGAGAGACGCTGCGGAATACGGCCAACCTCACGTCTGCGCGCTGGGTCAAGGCCGACACGCTCATCGCCGACACATACCTCCTGAAAGCGAACACGGTCGTGCAGATTGCCGGCCCCATCATCCACACGGATGCCGCCACCTGGGGTTCTGATGCTCTGTCCTTCAACCCCCGGCGCTTCATCCACAACCTCTCGGGCACCAAGTCCCTCCCTGACGGTACCATCCCACCGACGGCCACAAAGCAGAACAACGTCCACCCCGCCGCCTTCCGGGGGTTCGGTGGTGGCAGCACGTTATGTCCAGGACGCCATTTCGCCCAGATGGAGATTATTTGCATGACTGCTCTCCTGGTCATGGGCTGGGAATTGGGGCCTGTCGCGGGGGAGAAGGCAGTTGGGTGGAATCCGGAACGGGATGATGCAAAGTTTACCATTGCGGTTACGAAGCCGGTCAGCGAGGTCAGGGTGAAGATGGAGCGGCGAGAGAAGAGTGCCAGGTGGGAGGTTTGCTACTAGGCGGCAGAGGGTTTCTGGTTATTTGGTGTGCTCCTGCTCAAAGTGCAGGTGTAGACAGGTCAGATAGGAAGAATGCAACATGGAGAAAGCACATTGATAACACGACCGAGCACCACGCCCTATGCACTATTCCTCCGCCTCAAGCCCACCCTTCACTTTCCGCTTGTTACTGGAGACGTGGGAGAATGCCCATTCGAGGTAAGTTTGCTCCCATTGGTCGGCCACTCGACGCGCAAACACGTGAGAAGCGCGGCCAGAAGAAGCGCGGCCAGAAGAAGCGCGTTGCGTCAGCGCCAGCGCCAGCGCCAGCACCAGCAGCAGTCTGCTCCTCCCCTGCCCGCGCACTCACCTCTGCGCGCGAATGCCACGAAACATGACGGGGAACGCGGGGAACGCGGGGAACGCGGGGAACGCGGTGCAGCCATGGACCTGAAGACTCACCCATTGCAGATTTTGCGCGGCCAACCCGCACGATAATGGCCCGGCCGAGTTCAAGGCATCGCAAGCGGCAAGCAGCATCCGACGCCGAGGACAGGGCGGGAACTCGTGCCAAACGCCGCCGCCAAAAGCCCGTCTACAAAGATCACGATTCCACGGATAAAGAGGACGAAGCAGCCACGCAGGCAGGTGCTGGGGGGGAGCTGTGGGCGGCCAAGCAGATCCTGCAGGAGAAGGCCAGCCAGTACCTGATTGAATGGGAAGGCGTGGATGACAGCGGCAGCCCGTGGGCACCATCGTGGGAAAAGAAGAGCCACGCAAACCGGGCGCTGGTGCACGAGTGGGAGGAGCGCAGCCGGGCGACGAGGACAACGCGTCCACGAAAGGCGGCCGTTATCGATAAGCGTGAATCCATCCCCGCGGGCAACGGCGGGCAGCGGCAGCAGCAGCACTCGTCTGGCTCGCCATCACCACCACCACCACGACGTCCACCACCACTACCGTCGCCGCCGCCGCCGCCGCCGCCGCCTCGGCTTCTGCCGCAATTCCACACTGCTGCCGTGCCAGATCCCGCCGCTGACCCGCCTGCTGCACCGCTCACAGCTGCCGTGCTCGTGACGCTGCCGCCCAACTTCAACGCAGCCGAGTACGACCGCTTCACGCCGACTCAGAGCTACATTCCCTCGACCCCGAGCACGCAGCAGATCCCGCAATTGCTGTCGAGTACAGCAGAGAGCGAGATCCACCAAGCTGCCTCGACGCCAGCGGCAACACAGGCCCAGTCCACGGCGCAGGAGCTGCCAGAACGGGTATGTCCCACGAGGCTGTAGGCATGCTTCACACTGACCAGCCCGCACAGAGCCACTTCGTCACCCCAGGTTCCGGGGAGCCCGAGTCGCCGCCCTCGCCGTCCATCTCTATACCAGAGACAGAGCCCGAGCTGCTGAGCGACCCCATTGAGACCACGTCGCAGCCGGGCCCACAGCGAGAGGAGGCTGACGTTGCCCACTCGGGACCCAGCCAGCCCACCCCCAGCCAGCCCACCCACGGCGACTCCATCTCAACAAACACCACGACAACGGTTGATCTAGCCACCGAGCAACACGCGCAAATCGTCCCGCCAGACTCTTACCACAGCACACAAGGTCAATCCGTTGGAAGCATTCGTCCCACTGTTGAGATCGACACGAGTGTAGAGCACCACAAGGACATTGCTACTCCATTGTCACGCCACGACTCTTCCCAAGAATCGCCAATCCACTCGCAGTCGTCGCTCGGAAGCTCCCCTGTCGCACGGCCGCCACCACAGTCGCTAGGAGCCATCGACTCTCTCCCGCCCCCGCCCCCCCACATTCCCACGAGCTCCAACATGAGTATGGACGAGTTTGAAGAGGGCCTGAGGAAGATGATCGAGGCTGGAAAAAGCACGCCCATCAAGCCGAGAACCCGGATACTACAGGCTCTATCGCCCGCGACTCCAGGTGCAGCAGCCGCGTCCGGCACGCGGTCTCCCTCCACAATCCCAGATCACGCTGTCCCGCGCCCCATATCGACCTCACTTCGCGCTACTGCGCACCTCAACAACGCATCTGAGCTAGAACAACCTGTTGCCCCGGTAGACGATGCTGCAGTTCCAGTCATCGAACCTGTTCCCTTTGTCACGACTCAGGTGGACAGTAATAGTGAGGCTGGCTCTGCCGACAGCCTCTTGAATGACGAGCCTGAACTGCTACCAGAAGAGCACATCGTTCCCATCGTCATGGAAGGGCGTCAGAGAGACATGTATGTGCACGAACTGAACCGCAAAGACCAAGTCTTGAACAGATTCCTGGAAGCCCCACAGGACTTTTCATCAGTTGGTGAGATTGAAGGAATCCTGCAGACGTTGAAGGCAGTGGAATTGCACCCTGATGTCATCAACTCCGAGGCTTCTTCACAAGAAGTCGGTGCACAAACACAAGCCCAGTGGGACATTGAGTCCGCAGTCAAGTTCAGATTTCTCTTCACGCTTCTCTCTGAGCTCAAAGACCAGAATATGCATCTTGTTCTAGTTCTCAGAGAAGACAACGACAAGCTGTTCGAAATTCTTGAGAAAACCTGCCAGGGACGCCACGTCAACTACAAGATTCCACAAAAGGGTCGCGCCGCCAATCCAGCGGATGGCTATGGCTCCCTGCTTCTGACCATTGTCACTCGCGATTCAGGTGCGCTCATACAGCCTCCAACAGCCATTGTCAGTCTTGATGGGGCAGACGCGGCAGAGATTCGTAAGAAGCACTGGTCAAATCATCCCAGCTCAACCGTCCCGTTGTTCCAATTGGTTGTTCCTCGAACAGTCGGCCATATCGAGAAATATGTTAGCTCAGCGTTGGGTCCTAAGAAGAGGCTGCACACCATTTTCGCCACAATGTCTCAGATGCGCGCGGAAATCGGACGTCCTATCAATGTCGGCACTCCGCGGTCGCTAGACGCGGGCATAGCTGTAGCCCAATTTCTGATCCAGCTGCAAGAAACTCGTGCGAATGGTCTTCCGCATCCTGAGTGGGAGATTCCGCCCATCGGTAACATCAAGGATGTCATTGAATACCAGTCTCAACAGTCTCCAGACTCAGTTTCCTCCCCAGCCCGCGGCTCCTCCATCAAGCGGCCGCTGGATGATGATGAGGCCGATGCCGATCCCGCGAAACGCATGCGGATGACGCCTCAACCGCGGGCCAGCCATTTCGACGTCGAGGTGACGCACGTGAGTGATTCCATGCCTGGCACAGCAACCGAAGTGTCCCAGCTCCAGAAGCAATTGGTCCAGAGAGATCGTGACTACCGCCAGCTTGAAACGGCGTTCGATCAACGCCAAAACGAATTCGAAGACTTGAGGAAGCAACATGCTCACACTCTGGCCGATTGTGAGAAATCGAAGAAGTCTGCGGAGCAAGCGATGCGTCTACGAGACAATGCACAGGAGAGGTATGCAGTCAAGTGCACTGAAGTCGCCACGCTACGCACACAGCTTGGCGACCAGCAGAAGCTCAACCTCGCCTCAGAGGACGAAAAGATAGCCAAGATTGCAGAACTGGAAGCCCAGCTGCAGGCCAAGGTATGTCACACCTAGCCTTCATAGAAGGCTTGCCCTTGCTTCTATATTACCTTCTTGTGCCATTACCCGAACATCACTGACCATATCCCCTTCTAGACAGAGGAGGCCGCACGCGAGAAGACCCGGGCAAATTCAGCAAACGAAACCCAGGAGTATCTCAAAGACCAATACGCAAAGGCTCAGGAGCGCGCCATAGAGCTCCAAACTGCTCAGGATGCTCTCACTTCGGAAATGCAAGTCCTCCGCCACCAAGCCAGCGGGGAAGTCCTCGCCCTCAAGCAGTCGTTCGATTCCAGACGAGAGAAAGAGGCTCTCAAACAGGCCAGTCTCCTCCGAATCGAGAACGAGAGGTTGAAACAGCTGTTGGCGTTCAAAGACGAGGAAGTATCCAAGCTGAGGGCCGGCCGCGGGGTAGGCGTCGGCACTCGCGCGGCCAGTGTGCCTAGGAGTCCGCGAGTTGGGGGTCCGGCTGCACAGAGCAGGGCTACGAGTCCCGTGGTTGGAAACCGGGTCAGTAACTTGAGAAATGGGTAAGTGGAGTGTGTGTGGTGGGTAAGAGGTGCGTGCTAATTGGTGGAAGGCGTTGAAGATTTTTTAGCATGGGCGGATAGATTTTGAGAATCGGCATTGGAATGGGTGCATTTCAGGAGTAGACTTGGGCTGGGACGGTGGCTATGTGCATGGTGCGTTTTGGTAACAAAAGTCAGTCATGTGGGAGCATATGGATTGGTCGGCTGCTATCCATATACATGTCTGGGCTTGATTTGTGCTGTGTCTCTGGAAATGCATCGATACCAAGAGTATACCAGATCTGCTTAGACCAGTTATACAACTCACAGATATATCACGATATGCTTTTTGGATTGAAAATTCTTTAAACAACTTCTATTTAATACACTGTTAAGAAAGCCCCTATCGCCTGATGGTTCATGCAGAGGAGCTTCAAATCCTCCATAACGCCGTTCCTATGATGGGTATATTGCATGACAAAGGGACAAATACACATGGTATTAGACAAATGACACAAAAAAGTCGTCACCGACACAACCGCCTGCCATGACGCCGCCGCAGCATTCAATGATTGAATCCTCCACGTTGGTTGTAGCCGCCGCGCTGGTGATTTCCACCGAAGTTGCCGCCAAAAGGTCCGTTATAACCGCTGCCACCACCACGGTTGTTGGGGTAGGTTCCGCCGAAGTTGCCGCCAGAGGACCCGTTATATCCGCTGCCGCTGCCGCTGCCGCTGCCATGGTTGTTGGTGTAGTTTCCGCCGAAGTTGTCGCCAAAGGTTCCTTGAAAGTCGCTGCTGCTGCTGCCGCCGCCGCCACGGTTTTGGTTGTATCCGCCGGCCCCACGGTTTCCACGCCCGCCACGATTCTGGTTCTGACGGCCACGATTGCCGTTCCAGCCACCAGAAGGCCGTTGTGGAATGGGTTGCTGTTGCTGGTATCGGTATTGTGGATACTGCTGCTGCGGGTACTGCTGCTGCTGCGACTGCTGCTGTGGGTACTGCTGCTGCTGCTGCTGCTGCTGCTGCTGCTGCTGGATGGGTGCAGCCGAAAGAACTGTGGGCATGGGCACCTGGGGCGACTGGCTCTCACCGGAGCGCCGTGGGTTACCCTCGACGATCTTGGCGTTGAAGTCATCTCGCTGCTGGTCGGAATTCATGGGCAGCTGGCCTGGAGGCATACGTCCAGCTAATTCCATGGACCATCCATATTCATTACACATGGCCTCCTCCTTCCCTGTGATCTTCGATTTCCTGGATATTTGGCCGTTGTCGTCACGCGTAATAGAGAAGACATTGTTGCCACCAGTGGGGTTGGCAGCAGAGGCCTTGCCAGTCTTCAGAAGTTCAACGTTCTCCAGAAAGTCGAGGAGTTTCTGCTCCTGCTGAGTGCTGAGCCTCATTGTGTGCAACGACTGCGCCTTGATGTCAGCCGGTGTAAGATTCCTATCGCTGACCATCATGGCTGCTTTGGCTTGGTACCCTGCAGGAAGCGTCCACCAGGGAAAAGATGGGTGGCCATGGATGCTCGGGAGGGGAAATGGCTTTGCGAGATTAGGAGTCATGGCCCTCTTCATGGCGCCCACTTCCATCTCCAAGCCCATCTCCCGAGCCCATTTTGCAATGGTATCACTGGAATAGAGACCATAGACGGACCACACGACGAGCATGCAGCGGGCTGTGGTGAACTTCATATCGCTGGTGGGTGGCTTTACATCTCGGCCCGTGGCCAGCCCGCTGGTGATGCGACTAATAAGGGACGTGAACCGCTCGGGCTCAGCGCTTTGGATGATATGGTTGCTGCCTGCAAGCAACATCTCGGAAATTATGGCAAGAATGTCAGTGAGATTCCGGACGTCTTTGTCGGTCTTGGCGGGCACGAGCCTGTCGAGGATGCCCTGAAGGAATGTTTTGAACACCTCCATGTGTGCGGGGGTGACAAGGAGCTTGACAAGCTGATCCACGACACGGCGAAGGTGGACTCCGCAATTACGGGCCAGGAAGGCCTCCATGGCAACATTCATGGCGTTGCAGCCCACAAGATCAACAGGCGCGTCGTGGCTCGACGCGGCGATCATGCCATTTTGGAAGCAGTCGTAGTTGGTAAACGGATAAACTGCGACGCCCGTGGGCGCGACGGTGCTGGTGAGGGTCTTGCGTGCCTCGGCATTCTCGGGGGCGATTGGCATCGCGTTGTTCTCGGAGGTGGGCGGGAGCGTCGCGCTGCTCGTCCGCGGGGGATTCGTGGTCATTTCGGCGCTGTCGGAAACGGATGAGTCTCGAAGTATTGAATCTTCGAAAGCGTAGTGGGCACCTAGGAGCGCAGAGACTCGAGATTAGTATAATGTTTACGCTTTAAAGCAGAACGCCCAGAGCTCAGGTGGTGGTGTTGCTGAGGCTTGAGGAGGAGAAGAAGCTCGGAGCTCGAACGCGTAAAAAGTTGTTCCCCGCGTTGGCCCGTGCCCGCAGCAGCGTGCTTGGCGTTCGGCCTCAAGCGCCAGTCGATCCTTCACTCACGTGACAGCCTCTCGATTCGAGGTTCCTCCAGGCGCCCGTAGCTGATCTGATCTGTATATCCATTGGTAGCAACGCATTGCTGAATGCACTCCATCGCACGGGAATAGGGCGAGGGTTACAGTGTGCACAACTTGCGAGTGGAGCGATACCCCTCCAGCGACAGGAGCCCTCTTGCTCCAACTGTTATTCGAATAGGTTCCGGATGAGTCCAACCAAAACCAGCTCGTGTGGTACAAGACTGGCGACGCTGGCCATGTGTTAATGGTGAATTCGCCCATACTAAGAGAGTGTTGACCAAGACCCAATACAATGATCGACCTTTGGGCTTGGGAGGCCAAAGGGGACCAAGAGACAAACCCTTGACTATGAGGGGAGATTGAAGACAGGCGAGGTTATGCACACAGAGTGCGTACGAGTTCGGGGCTTGAGAATCTCCTGGGCCAATGTCGAAGGCACGGGAGAAGACTCTGGTTGGGGAAAGGTCAAGCGTGTGTTGTGAATGTCCTCAGTCACTACCTGTAGCGTTGTCGATTGATCTGAACGGAGGCAGTGCGTTGTCGAGAGTTTGTGGCCGAGTGCTTGAACAGGAACTTGGCGGGCACCGTTCCGATGACGGGGGACCCAGTCTCTCGGTGAAAGATGGAGAACGAACCCTCAAGTGACGAGGCTCAAATAGAGGCCGGCGAGCAAACGGGGGGGGATACTGTGATCACTGATCGAATGGCCAAAGTCTTGTCTTGCCACAGGGTTGGGGGAGCGCAGAAGAAGAGCAGAAGATCTGGGGTTGTGTTGCAGGGAGATGGAGGAGAAAGAGAAGGGGTAGAACAAGCAAACGTATGGAGAGGGGGTTTGTATATTCACAGACCAATTGGCAGATTAGGTAGGCACGAATCACCGGAAGAAAGTACCCCACTTGCCCAAAGAGCGGGATTGGGCCAGAGCGTTTGAGACTGGGTAGGTGCAATCCTTTTTCAACGAATGGGCTCTTGAAGGGGAAGCGGCGGGGCACTGTTCGCGGAAGGCATGTCATGGAACCGTGTTGGAAAGCACGGCGGGAACGGGGACGGCGACATCATTGGGAGATTGAGATCAAGTGCATGAATGAACAACCGAACAGTGATGCTTTAGCAAGACTAAACCATATTGTGTACCACGAACCAAGAATCTACGTTTCAACCAACGCTAAAAGACTACCCAGGTAAACCAGAACAAGAAAACACAAACAGTAGGAAAAGGTATCAATCAACCAGGACGACCCTTGCGCCAACAAACACACCGGTTTGAAACGACCCCAACCCCCAAGACCCAGATGGAACCCCATATAGAACCCCAGAAAGAACACCAGAAAGAACCCCTGAGCCAACGGCAGCATGTGAGAAAGCGAACGTATTAAGTGTAATGACCGTGAAGTATCGTAACATGAACAAAGGTGGTGTGGACCAAAGGCGATCAGGCGCATTGTGACGTGTTGTAATGTAGTGATTGACCTTTGCCCAGGGCAGCTTCAGCACGGCCCCTTCCAGCCGTGCATGACGCGAAAAGGCTCATAAGCAACGAACAGCCCACCTTCCTATCGCGAGGAAGAAGCCTATTCCCAAGTCACGGGACGAGGCAAGGAAGGCTCCTGTCACGGTAGTGGGGACAACTGGTCGGCGACGAGGCGGTTCGTATCACGGCGACATGCTTGTGTAGGGTGCATACTGAAGCCTATTGGGACAGGAGGCAAAGGCCAGTGGAGACGTGGATCGAAATTGGGCGTGGATCATATTCAGGGGTTGCCAAGCAAGAGCGCATTGTGAGGTTCAGAGATGGCTTCTGCGGGGACCATGGGTGTCTCCGCCGTCTGGTCAATGATTGGATCCTGGGGGGCGACGACACATGACCCCCCCACAAGGACAGAAGGCTGGCTCTCGACGTGCTCGTCTGTGAAGATCGGAATCGGCTCCTCAGCTGCGGCCTCGACCGGCTCCTCCTTGACAACGCACTCCTTCTCGGGGGTAGGGCAGTTGAAGTCGAACTCCTTGGACAGGCTGGAAGGCTTCTCGATCTGGAAGTCAACAGTGACATAGGAGGTAGCATCCAATCCTTCGCCATAGAACTCGGCAGCCGGAAGGTCCCCAAGGGGTCTCCGGTCCTCATCCATGGCATCCTGGGCAATCTTCCTCAGTCGCGGAAGTTTGACGTGCTCAATAGCCGGTTCCTCTCCAGCATTCTCCATCCCATCAACCGACCGAGCACGAGCGAGAGCCTGGAGGGGAAGGAAGTCTGGCGGGGGAATGTTTTCCTTGCCACGTTCCTGTTCTTCATTCCTCCTTTTAGTATCCAAGTCATCGTCGGAGCTGATATCAAGCACAGCAGCAGAATGCTCCATCATGTTTGCCGCTTCTTGCTCCGGGGTATCTTCATGGATATCGAAGAACCAGGAGTTGGGCATCGACTCATCAGTAGTGGAAGCCGGAGGAGGAGTAGCGACTGTGGATTTGGGGGTGTAGTTGGGAATCGTGCCACTGAGAGCGGCATCAATGGAGAAGGGCAGCGCCGGGCTGCTCTGGGAGAACGAGGGTGGGTCGACACGTCTGAATGGAGAGCTAGAGGCACGACGCTTGGAGAGCAGTCCGATCCGTTTGTGCTTGGGAGATCCGCGGCTATGACCAATGGGTGTGGATGCACTTGTCCGGGGAGAGGAGATGGTTTCGCGGACCGAGGGGATCACGGGTGTGGCAATAGTCGACCTGGGCTTGGACGGAGAAGTCAGAAGCGTGTAGTTTGCCGGTTTGATGTATCCCGCATTGGTCCTGGGTTTCTTGGATGGCGAGTTGAAAACGGGGGGGTCAACATTCTCAGCGTCCTCCTCTTCGAACACGGATACCGCGCGGCGCTTGCCCGTAGATGGGGTAGTCTGCTTCAGGGGAGACGAGAAAGACGGCAATATAGCTAAGTTTCTAACGTTCAGTGATTGGCTCTCGTCCCATTGCTCTGCTTCGCTTACCATTCTGTCTGTTTTTGGCGCTAGAGAGGGTCTGGAGTCTCGGGCTGCCGATTTCGGCAAACGGCTGCCGCGTAAAGAAAGCCATCACGAAAAGAGAGGATGGAGAAGTGTTGGTACAGGGAATGGACACGTGAATGCAGTCGAAGACAGACGCAATCCGGAGAGATGGGGTGGACAATAGGGACAACGCGGGGGGAACGCGCTCGAGAAGCTAAAGTGGCAAAGACAGTCGGCACAGCAACAAAGCTGAAGTGTCTCAAGTCGAATTGTCGAGGATGTCAAGGAACAGGATTGTCAAAGGTGAGAGTGATAGAGGTCTTGGAGGAGAGCAAGCCTGGGAAAGAAGAGAAGAGGAGCAGCGGCGAGGGGTGGAGTCCTTTTGGTGCCCGGGCTGAAGCGTGGAGGCTCATCAACGCGTGCCAGATGCGACTAGCGTGTCCATCAACTTAGGGGCGAAAAGACGCGGTTCTCGCGAAGCCCTCCCCACCACACAGGGATGCGTGCCCTGGCAGCCTGTTTCCGGACTGCACGTCAATCAATGCGCTCTCGGGCATTGGCTGCCGTTCGTTCTCGTGGCACACACGACGGCGCCACAGAACGCGGACGCGATGCGGTCGCGAATACACTACTTTGATATATATACCTCCGGCGCAACACGTGGGATTGAGTTGTCGGGAAAAGAGTATAGAAAGGCATGTCTTTTCACGTAAAAGGAGCTCAGAATACAGGCCTAATGCCCTGTTCACATTCTATTAGTGGTGAAAAGGTGCTGGACAGAAGAGCGTGCCATGTACGTGTGCTGAGCGCACTACCGCCCGTTTCAAGCTACCGACCGCGTCGAGACTGCTATAATACACGCATCGACACAAATCCGTTGGTCGTCCGCTGAGCACCTCTGATCCCGACATACATTAAAACCCCCGCAGTAGATCCCACATCCCTCCGATAATGATATAAGACTCCATAACTCCGCTGGCGACTGGATTGAAAGAAATAGTGCACAGTATAACGATGGTTCCATTCGATGCCGCTACCCGAGGTGGACGCGAAGACGGCCTCCACCGCGTTGTATTGGATCTCGGCAGCATCACCACTTGAAACCAGAAAAGAATGAGTCGGATCCTGAGGGCGAGTCCGTCGAATCTTCGACAGAGGGTGGTCGGTAGTTCGAAGCCTTGTAGTTATCCGCTTCAGATGGGCCTTGGGGAACAATTGGAGACTTCCAGCCGGCCAAGGCACCGCTCATGAAATAGTGAGGATCGAGTGCAGCTGGAGGGGGGCAGGGTGTCGTCTTTGTAGGCGTGACTGGTGACTTCTTCTGCGTGTCCTTCAAGCACGACTTCCGCGGCTGGGTGTTGATGTTCTTGTCCTGGGACATTACCGTCAGTCACTGGAGCGGCCTCCATTGGCCTTGACTTCAATCAAGGTGCTGACCTTTGCAGAAGTGTCCATCCACACAGCGTCAGGCCCATTGTCCACTGTGTCGTCCGTCTCAGCAAAGTGTACCTTTTTTGGGTCCACACACGGGGAGGTGTGCCAGCCGGGAGTCTCTTCGGCCGTCTCACCGGTAGCTTCTTCGGACTCTTCAGCAGTGACCTTGTTCGCCTCATCCAACTTAGCCTCCCTTGCGTGGTCCCGCGGCTCGGCAGTGATCTCTCGTCCCTTTTCGTCTATCACCGTCACCTTCCCATTGCCTGCGTCAATGACGAAAGTGGGCGGGTGATAGATTAGTGGATTCAACCGAATGGTCACAGTATCAGAAGCGTCTGGCAGCTCGATGTCCCGCTGGGCTGTATGATCAAGCAGGAGATGCTCGCGAGCCTGCATGAGCCGGAATTCGTTGAGGATGGCCGCAGAGACGGCGCGCTGGACATCTGGGTCTGCCTCCGCCGCCGAAACGGCCTGCGCCGGCTTGTCGTAGAAGGCGCGATTGACTTCTCCAAAGCCAGGCTGGTCGTCAGGCGGGAAGAGGTCCTGGCCGTCGTCCATTCCGGTCCCAGAGTCGAATGCGGCAGGCTCGACAGACGTGACATCGATCCATTGGTCAATCCAGTCCTCAGCGTCGGGCATGCGATGCTCGATGTTGACGCCGTCGTCCATGTCGCCAGCCGGCTCGATGTGGAACAACATCATACCGGGGTGGTGGGGCACAAAACACGCTGCCTCCTGCTCGAGCTGGTGCAATTGCAGCTGGTGTGCGCAATGGCCGTGGAAGGCAGGATTCGAGTGTCGCGGGTGGACGTGGTGCGAGGCGGCAGGGCTGGGTGCGGTGCCAGAGTTTGGCTCGCAGTCGGCTCTGGGAAGGAGGGAAAGCATCGTGGCTGCCATGGGACCCGCGCTGCACAGGCAGCAACAACACACAACCTCGAAATGCAGCTCGTGACGGCTGGTTGTCCATGCCGCCCAAAGGCAATGATTAGAATGCAGAGGCAATCAAAATGGAAGAAAGCGGGGCCCGGTGGAAGGTGACTTGCCGCGAAATGGGGGCTTCAGTGAGCGATTGCAGGTGCTAGCTCGCTCAAACGTACTGCCTTGCTTCTGGTACTGCGCTTGGTTCGAGTGGAGAGACGGAAATGAGGAAAGTGAAGAGGAGAAATCACGCCCGATGCGAAAATGAAGAAGATCGAGGCAGTCTAAGAGAGGGGTGAATTGAAACGTGTCAGGCAATCTCGCGGCTACATCTCATCCTGTCCTACAGTCTCGCCTTCTCCCGCATCTTCTTCTCCTCCTCCCATCTGGCCTGCGCCCCCTTCATCAGCCACCAGCTCCTCACCGCCGCCAGCGCCCCTACGGGTGGACACACCCAGAGCAAGAAGCCCCACCACCAGGGACTCCTCCTCCTCACGTCCGCCATGACGCGCCGGATCTCTGCCTCCAGCCCTTCCCTCGCCCCGTCATTCCACACCACCTCTCCCCATCCCTTGCCCCTCCTTTTGCACCTCTCGGCCTTCTCTCTCACGTCCCCCTGGCTCAACACCCGATTCTTTGCATCCTCTTCCGTCAAATGCGAATCCCGGGCCCGTAGCCGCTGTATCTGGATCGCCGCATCTGTGACGCCGACGACAAGAATAGTTCCGCAGTAGCGCTCCCAGCCCGATTCAAACAGCAGCGGAACGTCCAAGACCACCGCCCAGGACCCCTTCAAGTAGGCCCATATCATCTGCTTGTACATTTCCTTCCGCACCGCCGGATGCACAATGCCATTCAACACCTTCCTGTCCCGCTCGCGCTCCTCGCCCTTGCCAAAGACTCGTCGTCCCAGCGCCGGCCGGTTCAGCGGACGGCCTCTTGGCGTCTCGTCGGGGAGTAGGAGGTCTGGTGTGGTGGGCAGGAAGTGTTTGACGATGGCATGGTAGCCAGGCGTTCCGGGCTCGACCACTTGGCGGGCGATGAGGTCGGCGTCGATGATGGGGAGATTATATGGAGGGGCCGAGAGGAGGGCCGAGACGGTGGATTTGCCGGTCGCGATGGAGCCTGTGAGGCCGAGGAGCAGCATTGTGACGAATGTATACGAGTGTATACGAGTGTATACGTGGACCTTCCGCAGTGGCAGAATTGCAATAGGGACGAACTCTTCGGTTCTGGTGGGTCGCCTTGTTCACATTGCGCGGGTCAGATGGGTTGGGATGGTCGGCGGTCGCGACCGCGGGGCCAAGTGACGTGCCTCGGAAGGAGCTGGAGCTATGACCACTAGTTAGATGACGGCGGCTCCCGAGGTCCGCTTGCAGCGTTTGACCCACCTCCACCTGTACTCACAACACTTTTCCATCGCTCATAGAATACGGCCAGGGTAGTACGATCGATGGTCTAAGCTTATTGTACGTGAAAAGATAGGCTTGCACATATCCTTTCTCCTACAATTCAAAACTTCATGTTCTGCTGAAGGGGAAACGATGCTGCATCTTGGAAGCACGCAGGGCATGTAATAGGTAAGCTTGTTCACATACTTGGGTACTTCATGTATGTAGGTACTATCGAGTCCTGTGATTGTGATAGCATAAACCTGTTGGTGGTTGTCCTGGCTCCCTCAAACGCCAGACGCATGGCCCAAATGCCCTGGCTATACGCCAAACCTTCCACAACGCCGAATTCAAGACCAGATGCACTCCTAACATTTAGTAAGGCGCCGGGGATCGCTGCGGCCCTGCTCTTCGGGAGCTCTGCCAAAGGGGGGATTCAACCAGATCCCAGCCATGATTCCTCATCATCGTGTGTGAGCAATGACATGCAGTCGTTTCAGGATAACGTGTTCTCACTTGACGCATCGCCATTCTCCATTTTGACGCTGCTATTTTCCATCTTGACGTCCTCTCCACCCGCAAGAACCTTGACCTGCAGGCTGCTATCCAGGGGACCCGTGCCGGGCGTCACCGCCGCGACCTGGCCGTTCTCGTCGACGAACTCAAAGTTGTAACGCGAGAGGAGATGGGGGATGGCAGAGAGCTGGGGCCCATAGCGTGCAGTATTGTCGTACAGCTCAAAGAGGGGGACAGCGAGGAGCTTCATGTTCTTGGGGACGCTGAGGACCTCTGCAGTCATATTAGCCATGGTGCGCAGATGGGGAGTCGAGGGCGTGTAGACATACTGCTCCGGGGCAACTGGATGAAGTAGAGCTTCTTACACTCCTTCGGCCTCGTCACATGCGCAGGGATGAAGGGGTACATGAAGGTTTCGAAGTTTGGCCGCCACCACTGCGCAAGCGTGTCGCCAATCTGCCATTCGTCGTTGACGCCCTCGCCCGTGAACTGTGTGCCCACCGGGGCCAGGCGCTCGTTCAGCCTCGCCTTGAAGCCCTCAATCTCGTCGTCCTCGGCGCGCAGGTAGTCACCAGGGCTGTCGTAGTCAGCATCAAATGAACATCCCAGGTAGAGAGGGCGCTCCTCACAGCTTGAAAAAGGCATTCGCAATCTGCAGCATGAGGATGTGCGGGTGGTTGTGCTCGTGGCAGACCAGGATGCCCTCACACGTCCGGCGCATGCCATGCTCTTGATAGTGCTCCTCGAGGCGCTTCAGCCGCGCCAGCACAGAGGGGTCCTCCTCCGGCTGCCCATCCTTGGTGCCGAATGTGTAGTTGCTGAGGGGATAAAGGCGGATGGTCTTTGGCTGGTTCGCATTGAAGTCCCTGGGGAGCGTCGGCCTGCGCAGGCTTAGTCTGAGGAGCAGGGAGTGCACATGGTCCACACTTACGGATAGGAGCTCTGGGACGCGCGCTGGGTGATGGTGGTCATGGTGAGTGCGCAGAGAGAATGGCGGGTTGGGTGAAGGATGCGGGCGAGCTCAAGGGTACCTGCCAAGATCCGCCTGGGAAGGCACGGGCCATCCGACAGCAGCTCCGCAATCATGTGTCTGCCACCTTCACTCTCCGATCTCTTGTGAGCTGAATCCAGTCAGCGGAGACCATCAAGTCACGAGCGCAGCCACAGCCATGCCCACGGCTCTTATCACTGGAGGTTTGTTGGCTCCTCCGCAGCACCATTCTGGCTGATGATTGTTCAAAGCAAGCGGGCTCCTCGGCCGTCAGGTCCGGAAGACGTTCTTCTTGGATGATTGGAAAGCCATTGGGACCGGCCTGAGCAGAATTGATCCTCCGAGTGTTATCAAACTGGACATCACCGATGCTCAGAAGGTAGAGCAGGCATTAGATGATGTGAAGTATGAGAATCACCTTTCCTAGTAGATGCTGCTAAGTGACACGTGAAGACCAGATGCAGTGATTCACTGTAAGCCGTCCAGATCTCCACACCAAAAGAGATACAGGTGTATGTCTGATATCCTTAGGCGCGGCGAACCGCTTTCCAGACTCGTGTACAGCAGATCCAGAGGCTGCCAGGAAACTGAATGTGGAAGCAAGTCGCCAACTAGCAGAGGCAACCATATCGCGTGGCATCTTCCTCGTCTACATCTCGACCGACTATGTCTTCTCTGGCCGTCCGGGGGAAGCCCCATACCAAACAACATCGACCCCTGATCCGCCGAATATGTACGGCCAGACGAAACTCGATGGTGAGAGAGCTGTACTAGATGTCGCGGTGAAAAACGACGCACGAAACAAGGTAGTCGTCCTGCGCGTGCCCATTCTGTACGGCTCTTGCGACGAACCGAAAGAGAGTGCGGTCAATGTGCTCCTCTCCCAATTATGGGCTTCTCAAAACGTTCGAAATGGAGAACCCAAGATCAAGGTGGAAGACTATGCACAGCGATTTCCGACCAACACTGCAGACGTTGCTCGCGTGTGTCGAGACATTTGTAAACTGTACCTGGATCCATTGAATGCTGGTCGAGATCTCCCAAGTATCTTGCACTTCAGCTCAGAAGACCAAATGACCAAGTGGGATATCTGCAAGGCCTTTGCTGAGATTATGGGACTGCCGTTGGACGGGATGGGACCTTTCAAGCCTGAAGATGATCCCAAAGATGCTGTCAAACGGCCATATGACTGTCATCTGGATACCAGTGAGCTGAGAAGATTGGAAATAGATGTCAGCACAATTGACTTTCGTGCCTGGTGGTTAGCTGACCACAGCCTTCATAATTGCAAGACAGTGCTGACGAATAGATAGGAAGCGCGAAGTTGGTGCATTCCGCCATTAGTCTCAATGCCTCGCAAAAATCGGATGCGGCTTCTATTCTATCAAGTACCGGTGCAATAAACTTCAATAAATTCTTGCTCCACCAGTCCGAGGCGTTTGGCCTTGCAAGAACTCCAGGTATTCAACCTGAGCACATACTGGGCAATCAGTTTGCAAGATTCTCGATCTATAGATTGGCCGCATTCCGCTTTACAACCTGCTATTGGATTCGTCTAAGAAGTGAAACAATCAACGCTGTCTTGCATAGCCATGGTGGGGGCCTGTTTCATAGAAGTGATGTCCTTGACACGGCACCATGGATGTAGATACAAAAAGACTAGGAATCTTCATACATTCCGCCGAGAGTGGTAACTCCCAGAACTATGACATCTCTTCACTTCCGGTAGAACATCCAACATTGAGCTACTGGAAAAGGGCTAATTGATTATAGGTCTTTTACATATCATGGGCTTACGTTATAGTGTTTGGTCCCTCGTCGTCTTCTGTCAGAGGTGAAAAGGTGGTGAATGCGTGCTAAATTACTCCGTACAACCACAACCAAATCAGAATGGAGGGACAGAACAACTCGTCGACAACGATATTGGTGAACAAACAAATCCCTCGGATATGTGCATTCAGTGCATGATTGGTGTTCCACAAAAGTGATCCTGATGGTGCGGTGCTGTGCCTTTCTCAGATTTCATCAGTAAATGAGTGGTTGGGACTGAACATTGCGGCACAGTTCGGCGGCTATCTGGAATGGGGTCGTATTTTGCCCTAACATAATAGAAAGCATGAATCCGTGATCTTCAGCGCAGTTCCTTCAATAACCCTGCGCCGCTTCGGACCTCAATTGTTTGTCTTTCTTTTCTTGTCTTTGTTCTGAGAATCCTTAGCTATGTCTGCGGTTCCCCGGGCGGATTTGCCAGATTCAGTCGAGTCGCCAAAAAAGACTGGCTCAGAAACGACGTTGAAATCATTTTTCGAGAAGTGCACGAAAGATTCCAGTGAGTAGAAGTGTGGCTTGAGTATGGCTCTGTTATTGACGATGTTTGCAAGGTGCGAAGTCCCTCTGGAAGCCACACGCCCTCCGCCCCTCGATCCTCGTCGTCACAACCGCAACATGCTGGGCATTAATAGCGATTCTTCAATACCTTTTATCAAAGAGCCAACGGAACGGTGGCATCCTGTTTGCTTCAAATATCAACGCACTCCCTCTCTCGCAGACTTTTCTATTCAGATACTTGTCGACGATCATCGCCGTTACGTTCAGCATTTTCTGGACATGGATAGATCTTGAAACGAAAAGACTTGAACCGTATTATCAACTCTCCAAAGACGGTGGCGCTCTCGGAAAAGATTCGCTGTTGCTACAATACCCGTTTGATTTCATACCATTCGTGCCAATAAAAGCCATCAAAGATCGGTAAGTGAACCTCCAACCGCCCGTACTGTGTTGGATACGTTCTTCTCGCTATATTGGTTTCAGCTGGGCTTCTTGTACTTACCAAGCTCTTGGGTTGATATGGCACCAAAGCTTCAGGCTAATCGTCGATGTAGTCACTGGCCAGTCTTCTGGGCATCGTTCGCTGTCGTTCTTGTCACTTGGGGCATAGTTCCGTTTCAGGCAGGTATTTTCACTACCAACGAAATTTCCAGAACATTCAATGCCACTTACGCAACCTCCACTGCATTCTTGGCTGCTGCAGACCAGGAGACGAAGCTAACACTTCATTACGCTCAATCCACGTACGGAATAGTCAATCTCAACGAGACTCTGCCACCATATATGACAAGGGACTATGCACTTGCTCCTTTCAAGGTACTCAACGGAGACTCTGCCTTAGATTCGACCTGGACCGCGCCCACTACCTTGTATAGCCTGGACCTCAAATGTGAAGCATCGAGAAAGGAACCCTCATCTTTAGATCATTCCCCTACCTATCTGAGCAAGAGTGGTTGTTACTGGGATATGGGACTTAGCGGGAATATTACGGCTGGGGAAATCGGCAGAGGGAACGTGAAAGACTTGCTTACACCAAAGGGATTCACTGCTATGTATGTCGGGTTCTGGAATCTCGGATTCGCATCTTTCTATCTGCAAACAGCCTGTCCTCCAGAGGCCAACCATACCTTCTACGCGGCCTTCACCAGAAACAAGAATAACCCGGCGGACCCTCCACAGAACGTCACCGCCATGTTTTGTGAGCCTTTCTACTACTCACAAGAAGTCAAAGCCACCGTGGACGTCATACACAGAACCCCGGTGAAAGTGGAGCCTTTAGGCGCTAAGAAACAAATTTCGTCTGAGATGTATAATACCACGTTGTTCGAAGCGCAACTTAACTCGGGAGCATCAAATTCAGAGGTACGAGGAGCGTTGCCAACACGATCCTACCCCAACTACCTTGACCGTCTCACAAACACAAATATGAGCCTGCTCAACAGCGAATATCTGCAACGTATGGCAGCACTTGCCGTACTAGTCGATAAGCGTCCACTGGAAGATTTTCTCGAATTCGAAGGTTTGAAGGAGTCCTACCAGAGTGCCTACCGACTCCTCTTCGTCCGCTCCATGGTCGAAGTTCTGGATCAGAATTTCTCGTCCCCCGCACAGATTATGGGAGAGCGAGAGGTTCGATCTCAGGCGGTCATCCTGGTTCCTCTCTTTACCTTTATCGTCGAAGGACTTCTGGGTCTTGTATCTCTTGCAACCATTGCCCTATTGTACTTCACGATGAGGATCAAAAGAAATCTACGGTCTGATCCGAGCACCATTGCAAGTGTTATGTCACTTGTAGCGGAAAATCAAACGCTGTTGTCCGATTTCGAGAACCTAGATTGCGATAGTAGAGAGAGCTTAGAAGGCGTGCTGAGCCAACGGAAGTTCAAATTAGTCGACGATGACTTTGGGACAAGGTACGCACATCTGATACTCCACAACACCGAAACCGAGACCGCTCGCTCATAATGACTGTAGAATCATCGAAGTTACTGAGGGGCTGACAGGAGGCGTGCCCCAAACGCCGTTAATCGTCCGCCAGAAAGATCCAAAGCACAGCTCAACAGGGACGGTCAAACCGAAGCTTTGGGAGTTTCGACCATACACGATTGTTCCGTTTGCATGTCTACACATATTACTTGCCACAAGTCTTATAGTCTTGTTCATTAAGGGTCGATCAAAGGGTGCGAGTTCTGGCTTTCCGCCCCTTTCAATTAGACCTTTTATCCTACCACCTACTTCTTTGGTGCATCATTACTAACATCTATCTAGGCCTCCCCCTTGCATCGAAGAGCAAATTCGTTAACAACCTTGTTGAAAACTACATTCCCACGGCAATTGCGACCCTGATTGAGCCGATTTGGATCCTGATAAATCGCCTTTTGTGTATGTTACAGCCGATTGAAGAGCTTCGAGGCTGTAGTGCTTCACCTCAACGGTCCATCGAACTCGATTATAGCTCTCTTCCTCCTCAACTCGTCATATACAAAGCTCTGCGATCTGGCCATCTGGTTCTAGCTACTGTTTGTGCAATGTCACTGCTAGCAAACATCTTAGCTATTGCTTTCGGTGGTCTATTCAATCAAGAAAGCTCAATTCGCATTCCCACTGCGATGAAATTCGATCTTGACGTTCAGGCAAAGTTCGTGTCAATCAACGGGTCTGTCGGCCCCTTCATGACAACGAATTTGTACTCTGGATTTCAACCGTCAGGGGCGTATAGCGGAGGACTTGCAGAAGATATATTCCTGATCGCTGAATCGCACTATGTACGGGGTTCACCTATGCCAACATGGACGGACGAGAAAATGATGTATATACCATTCATTCCGACAGACGACGCAGCGCATAGAAGCAACAACACATATTATGAAGCTCGGACGAAAGCATTTGGTGCTCAGCTTGATTGCGAGATCTTGGAAGCTGGCAAATCCTACAACGCGGAACTACATGCTACAGAATTCGGCGATATGAGCGTATCCTTCAATACTAGTGTGGGCGCAGGAAATAGCTCAACGAAGTGCTTCAGTGGCATGGAAATCAAACCTGGGCCCGCTAATTCGAGCACAATGACCACTCGTATCTGCCAAGAGGGGCGGACTGCGGCAGAGTTCATTTTCCTCCCGGAAGCTCATCCAAATGCGTCGCAAACCGAGAATGAGGCCTGCAAGCGATTCGTCTCGTTTGCATATGTTCGCAGCTCATCGGGGACCTGTGATGAGCCACGAAACGGTACTTTCGACGCAAATAACTCCGTCTTCGTGCAATGTACCCCGAAAGTGCTCATCGGCGATGCCACCGTTACTGTCGATGACAAGGGCCAACTTCATGAGCTTGTGAGAGATTTGCAGATATTGAAGAGTACGGCTGATGGAAACAACGAGTCGACAATGGAGCATTTTTCTAATGAGCCCCGGGAGCTTATTGGACAGTTTCACAAGTACATTTTTCGCCCGAGCTCTGCAATTATTCACAACGACAGTTTTGCCGGCGATTACTTCCATCACTTCATTCGTAGGATGCATAATAACAGTAGGCTCCTCGATCCAAATTCACCTCTGCCGTCTTTGAATGAGATAAACGGCCTCGTTGGAGATGCATACTCTATGTTGTTTTCCATCTGGCTGGGCACCTACAAAGAAAAGCTACTTTTGCCCATCAATTCCACATCGTCACTGCCGAGGACTCAGGCGGGATTTGCGCACACTGCACATACTCGGCTCTTCCTCAGCACCCCCTTGACGATAATTTCTCTTTCCATTCTAATCACCTACGCCATTACATCCATTCTAGTGTATATTCGTCGCCCTGGACGTTTTCTACCTCGCCTTCCAACATCTATCGCCTCTGTTATCGCGCTTTTTGCATCTAGCGCTGCCGTGCAAGATATGCGGGGTACAAGTCAAATGAGAAAGCAGGAGCGGAGGGAGTACCTAGAAGACTTGGATTATATGTATGGTTATGGAAGTTTTGTGGGTGGGGACGGAAAGGTGAAGAGAGGGATCGAGAGAGCGCCGTTCGTGAGAAAGGAGGAGAAAGACGGGACGATCAACTCAGGTGTAAGGAGAGGAAAGGCAAACATGTCTTCCAGGACGGCACCTTTTCACCTCTGATAGAATGTGATCAGGGTATTAGGCCCGTACACAAGCTGCTCTTATGCGAAAAGATATGCTTTTCCATGTCCTTTTTCCCACAATCATAATACTACATATTCCGCCGGAGGTAACAAGCCGTTGTGCCCTGAGGATGACCACGAAAATCTGATCTTACAACACACCTCACCGTATGGCGAACACCAGATATGTATTTAGAGACCACTTGGCTCATCCTTCTGATGGTGATTGAATTAGAGACATTGGGCAACATGTTCGAGTAGCTTGGCGAGAATTGTCCTATCTGGTATTCATCACCGCGCAAGAGAACGTGTCACACAAGGAGATCTCGCAGGTCCGAAATTTAGCGGGGGTATCCCTTCCTACCGGGCGAGAGAGCATTGGGTTCGGAATGCACTTTGGATCTTTGGATCCTTGGTAGAAGGATTGGGGGGCATGTGGCGTATGTGGCTAGTCATCGTTATTGCAGCACCTCTGATGGAACGCGACAAGCAACCAGACACTCTACTGTAAGCCTACAATACGTAAAAAGACTTACCTTCGGTTATCCATTTTCCAATAGCTCAATACTGGATGTTCCCCTAAAGATGAAGAGGTGCTGTATACACAGTCGAGATAGCGTCGGATTGGACTACGCCAGAATAATACATCCATCAGTGAGCAGAGTATGGGGAGGGGAGTGACAGAATGTCTAATATATTAATGATCCGGGGGATCCCTTTGGGTACAAGGTACTATCGGAATGTATAGTGCTATAGGTTTTCGTTAATCGATACACGAGAATCTCCGGTATAAGAGAATAGGAACAGAGAAGAGTGTCCAGCAGAACAAAGTCTCGGGTTGGGCTTCCATGTGAACTGTGGTATGGAAGGTGTCCCTTTCATTATACTCGGTAGGAGAAACAAATGTGAAAGGATTAATTCCGCCTTGCCAATCTCGTACGGGTTATCGACAAAAACTACATGTGCCAGAAACCATCAGGTTTGAAGGAACGCCGTGGAGTAATGGTGCATGTTTTAACGGGCCGCATGGCATGTCTTGGAGCAATCATGCCTCCTGTTGATCTCGGAAATTTGGTTGATGTTTGAAATATGTTGAAAAAAAAAACTTCAATGTCCGCGCTGGTTTCGAGACATGTCTTGTCACCAAACTACTTCAGCAAATGTTTGTTTTCCATTTGATGCATTCGATACTCCGTCGCAGGATTTAGAGCCCCCCAAGTTGAAGGGAAGGATGACCAAGACAGGCGGACGGCCTTGAAGCTTCGAAAAGGTGTCAATACAATGCACCACTAATCACTGTCCACCCACATGTTTCTTGAGTCTGGCTTTTCCCCCTGGATACAGAGTGGAAGGATTGCTGAGTTGCCTTGTCTCCCTAAAGGCAATGTCTGTGGCGGCGCATATGTTCGGGCGATACGAATACATACAAAATACAGATAGACGATTTTTTTGGGCACTCGCTATGGTTTTCGTTCCCGGACGCCAGACTGCTTTCCGACGAGGCTGGGTTGTTTTTTGGGTTGTTTCCTCAGAGACTGTCCGTAAGCAGCATCCTTGGAGGATGTGGGTTGGCCGCCCCATCCTGACACCTCGGCCTCTTCTCCAAATGCTTTCGTAATTTGACTCGTTTGATTGTTTCTTTGAAACAAGTTTAAGGGTTATGGTGTGAGCGGTAATCATGAGCGAATCAGCCACGAAGGATGGTGGCACACTGGAGCTGACGACCACTTTTTGCCATTTTGGTGGAGAAGATCACCTCCAAGGTTGCGGTGTTTGGACAAGCTTGTTTGCTGTGCCGCCGGGTGGTCGCCGACGCCCGGCCACACCATAACCCTGTGACTGGAACTCCTAAAGGTGCTGTGCCACCGGTGCTACCTACACCACTACACGTGTACTGCAGGGGTGGCAAAGAACACGCCTCTCGAGAGTTTGATATTGAAGTTCGATGAGGATGATGGTCGAGAAACAGGGATGGCGATAGCAGACCGCAGTTGTCTCAGGAGAGACGAGAAAAGCATACGTCCAAAATTAGAGAGCGTCGCAGGCTATCACGGGAGTGTCTGGGGAAGTAGGGAGTCTAAGACATTGAACAGGCAGAGTGCCTGATGCTGGTCTCCATGCACTCGGCCGCCCTGCAAATTAAATGTGAGGTCCAAACATTGGCCGAGACACTGCCGCCATGAAGGCGAATAAACTTGTGGCCAGCCATCTGGCCAGACACTGGACTGGCGCCTGCCTGGAGTTCGGTGTGCCGTCGCATGGAGCAAATGGACTTAGAGACGGAAATGGGCAGCTCCCCCATCGTGAGATGTTGAGGTGGCCTACTCCTTGGCCAATGGGTGGGCAGAGAGGGGCAATGTAGAGGACAGCTGTGTTTCAGGATGACAGTGGCGATCCTAGCCGGTCGCAGGATGTCGCTTCGGGTCGAATTAGAGTTATCGATAGGCATTTTAGCGGCATTTTAGCGGGATCTCCGCATCAAAGCTGGCACCACCCCTGTCAGGTTCCGCCCACGAGGTTCTCCTCTGGCGGCCCACCACCACGCAGCTTCACGTCGCCCGTCACCCCCTGACAAGTCCAACGACAGCCCATCTCCCGTCGTTCTGCGTCGTCGTTTCATAAACATCTGCCTTTGCCAAGTGGGCCGTGTCCAATCATGGCTCTTTTGTGCCTGCCGAGCCTGCGCGCTCAGCCATGTGTGCTCCTGTGCACCACACATCGTGCCCTCCCCCCTCGACACCTAAACCTAGCCTGGAACACGCCGGCTTGCTCCCTCCTTCCTGTTGCATAATCCACCGTCTGACGCCCTATAGCCTATGCTAGTTCGCGAAGATCCGCCGTGGCACAACCGCATGGCTCCTTACTCCGGACAAGGCCTGCGCGGTGGCCTCCCGTCTTTACTGACCGCCACTGGGTGCCAGACGGGGGGGTGGACACCGGTAGTATTAAAACCTTCTTGGGGCTCCCGTTTTTGTTTCTTCAGCATCTTCGGCTTGATCAGACGTTCCGGTTCTTCTTCTTCTTCTTCATCTTTTCATCCACCCTCTTGCCTGTGGCAGAGTTGCTCTTCGAGCGTCACATTCTTTCATCTCAGCTTCGATAGCATTCAAAACAGCGTCGATTCGCCTGCTTGTTCCCATCCATTCTTTCCACCGCAAATCCCATCACTCATTCTGGTATGCCATTTCCAAGCTTTCATCTTCGACCATTGTCAATATGAACATCCAGAAATATCACTGACAGGCCTCATCCAGTACATAACAATATCGATTATTGTCTAGCCGGTCTACACAATCCGTCAGCATACTATCAGCTCATATCCAGACATGCTGTTTTCACGATCTCTCATGGCCGCAGCACTTGCTGCTGGCGTCAATGCACATATGTATCTCGAGTTTCCAGTCCCATATGGCAACTCGACGATCAACAGCTCCCCTCTAGAGCGATTCGGCTCTGACTATCCATGCAAACAACGCCCCGGCGTCTACGAAGTTACTAAAATGAACGAGTGGAATGCGGGCGAGACTAAAGAAGTAAGCTTCATTGGTTCAGCCGTTCATGGTGGAGGCTCTTGCCAGTTTTCCATTACAACAGACCTCGAACCTTCCAAAGATACCCAGTGGAAGGTCATTCACAGCGTCATTGGTGACTGTCCATCAAAGGAAACCGGCAATCTTCCGGATAACCCCTTGGGCCATGGAGCCGACAAGTTTCCCGTTACAATTCCAAAAGACACTCCGCCTGGGACATACTCCTTTGCCTGGACATGGTTCAATAACGTGGGCAACCGTGAGATGTACATGAATTGCGCTCCGATTGAGGTCGGCGGCAGTGGTGGTACTGGAGATGTCGCCGCTGTCCTCGGAACGTTCCCGGATATGTTCGTGGCAAATATCCCGAATGACACTTGCTCAACCGTGGAGAACACCGACTACGTCTTCCCCGAGCCCGGAGACTCTGTGGTGACTGCCGCTTCATTGACCGCTGGAACTGCCCTCGTTGGTGACTGCGCTTCAATGACCAAGATGGGTGCTGGTGCGGGCAAGTTGGGCTCCCCCGCTCAAGCCTCCGGCGCACCCGCAGCGTCTGGAGGCGCATCCAGCGTGGTCGCAACTCCGGTTCCCTCTGCCACTGGCGACGCTGGCCTCATCTTAGCCCCAGGTGCTTCGTCACAGGCGGTACCTTCGTTACAGGCGCCGGCTTCATCACAGGCGGCAGCCTTCTCGACCCTCGTTGTCTCCCAGATTCCTGAGGCCCCTGCTCCCACTGGATCATCTCCTCCTGCTACAGGCGAGTGCGCTCATCCATGCACGAACAACGGCGGTGTGGTCTGCATCAGCGAAACTGAGTTTGGTCTCTGCAACTTTGGCTGCGCTGTTTCTCAGGCTCTCGCGGCCGGCATGTCTTGTGTCAACGGTTCGATCCAGAAGCGCAGTATCAACGGCGCTGCCCAGAAGCGCAGTGCCCGCCGCCGCGGTCGTCACTTCCACCGCAGCCACGGCTCCGAGATGATCTAAGCGACGGACCGTTCTTGTATCACCATGCTCTTGCGGTACAGCGAACTGAGGATATGTGTTGAGACAGCACTTTTCCAATCCCCCTACTACCACCTGCATCAAGGGAGTGTGGTTTGGGATTCGGACATTGCCATCTGAACTGAACCCATCTCTGAAGTATCATTTACCGTGAGAGCCATATTGCAACGCATTTCCCGGAGTTTATGGCCGGTATTGGAGCGAGATATCACTGGGGCGGAGTTTCTTGTACATATATCGCATTTGGCCTCTGGCCGCTTTCTGTTTTCACCTTTCTGTCTCTATCATGCAGAGCATCGCTGGGACGTACCTTCTCTTCACATTCTTGTCGTCTGCTTCTTAACTCTCTTAACTTCTTTCACGCTCGGCCTCGATATTGTACATTGAGCGAGCTGCCCTTTTCTGCATCGGAGCCGAATCCAAAGACGAGCCGGTCATAGGCATAGCATCGTTCCCGTCGGTACACAATGGAGCTGAACATAGACTGAACCCTTCTGCGCCCTGCACCGTGACGCCTGTGCCACACATGAATTGACAGTGATGCCACATAGTGACGTTGCTCGGCCACTCATTGGCCGCTGCTGCCTCGCTGATATAAGCCTGGCAGCTCCCCTCTCGGTGGGTTTTCTCAGCCCTACAACGACAACTGCACCAACCCATCCAGCGCATTGCAAGAGCACGCGACGACTCTGATAGCGAACGGTACCGGCCTCCCGCCTCCAGAAATCCCATCTCGACATTTATCCCCGCCACGTGCAGCAGCCTCGGTCCTCGTCTCACCCGCCGCCGCCCCAGGGTCCCTGCGACCTCCCCCACCCGCTGGCCGTTCGCCCCTCGCTGCCTCCCGCCTCCCGCCTCCCCAACACCACACCTCGCCGCACTCGATATCCACGACGCCGAGCCGCCCGCCCTGCCCGCCATGGACGACAATGCGCAGAACATCGACCAGTCCAAGTACCTCGACAATGCCATCCGCGCCGTCAAGGAGAAGAAGCCGCTCCCCGAAATCGACTTCACCCTGCACACCATGGAGGACGGCACGCAAGTGAGCACGCTGGACCGCGTCTGCAAAGGTACGCGCGCCTTGCACACGGCCAGAGCCGCCCTGTGCAGCCCCAGCCGGCGCCGCCTCCGAGCATATTTTTGCGAGCTTCAGCTGACCCCGCCGTGACCGCAGATGTCCAAGCGCCCGCCTTCCTGCCGCCGACCGACGAGCAGTTCTTCTCGTCGCACGACCGCACCAAGCCCAACATCACGTTCCTCAAGCAGCACTTCTACCGCGAGGGCCGATTGACCGAGGAGCAGGCGATATGGATCATAAAGGAGGGCACCAAGATCCTCAAGGCGGAGCCCAATCTGCTGGAGATGGACGCCCCCATCACCGTGTGCGGCGACGTGCACGGCCAGTACTACGACCTCATGAAGCTGTTCGAGGTCGGCGGCGACCCGGCGGAGACGAGGTATCTTTTCCTGGGGGACTACGTGGACCGGGGCTACTTCAGCATCGAGGTGAGATGGCCCGCCTGGATTTGCGCGGGGGATGCTGACGGTTCTAGTGCGTGCTGTATCTGTGGGCCTTGAAGATCTGGTACCCGAACACGCTCTGGCTGCTCCGCGGGAATCACGAGTGCAGGCACTTGACTGATTACTTCACCTTCAAGCTGGAGTGCAAGCACAAGTACTCCGAGACCGTGTACGAGGCATGCATGGAGTCGTTCTGCTCCCTGCCCCTGGCAGCAATCATGAACAAGCAGTTTCTCTGCATACACGGCGGGCTGAGTCCTGAGCTCCACACGCTGGAAGACATCAAGACGGTGAGCATGCTCTCGTGCGAGCCTCCCACCACGGCTAATCCTTCATAGATTGATCGGTTCCGCGAGCCGCCGACGCACGGCTTGATGTGCGACATCTTGTGGGCCGACCCCCTCGAGGAATTTGGCCAGGAGAAGACGAACGACTTCTTCATCCACAACCACGTCCGCGGCTGCTCCTACTTCTTCTCGTATCCCGCCGCATGCGCGTTCCTCGAGAAGAACAACCTCCTGTCCATCATCCGCGCCCACGAGGCTCAGGATGCGGGCTACCGCATGTACAGGAAGACGCGGACAACTGGCTTTCCTAGCGTGATGACCATTTTCAGCGCACCCAACTACCTGGACGTGTACAACAACAAGGCCGCAGTTTTGAAGTACGAGAATAATGTTATGAACATTCGTCAATTCAGTATGTCTCATACAAGACGCAGCATGGAAACGCACTAACTTGATCCAGACTGCACGCCTCATCCCTACTGGTTGCCTAACTTTATGGACGTCTTCACTTGGTCGCTTCCGTTCGTTGGAGAGAAGAGTATGTATGGCACCACAGTGTTTGTGGGCTGACGGCTAACACCCATAGTCACTGACATGCTCATTGCGATTCTGAACACGTGCTCCAAGGAAGAGCTGGAGGAGGAGACGCCCACCTCGCTGCCTTCTGGACCATCATCGCCACCACTGCCTGAGAACATGGACCCCAACTCGATAGAGTTCAAACGACGGGCCATTAAAAACAAGATTCTTGCCATTGGACGACTTTCCCGCGTGTTCCAGGTATTGCGTGAGGAATCGGAGCGTGTTACTGAGTTGAAGACAGCTTCCGGAGGCAGACTTCCGGCGGGAACGCTCATGCTTGGCGCGGAGGGCATCAAACAAGCCATTCACAGTTTTGAGGATGCGCGCAAGGTCGATCTGCAGAACGAGAGACTGCCACCGTCTCACGAAGAGGTTCGGAGGTCACAGGAGGTCAGCAGAGAGCAGGCTCTCGAGAAGGCGACCAAGGAGGCCGACAACGATACCGGGCTTGCGACTGTCGCCCGCAGGATCAGCATGTGAGTGCCATTCTCGAGACTTTGACGTGGGCATTATTGACATTATGCAGGTCTTCCGGTTCCAACCGCAGCAGGAGGAGTTAATGGGCGCGCATAACATGATCGGCTCGGATTTGGCGAAACCGGGCAAGGCTCGAGACTTGTTTTCTTCTTTCGGCTGGACACTGCAGTCCTCAGTATACCATTCAGGCGTATTGCAGAGCCGGAGGGTAGGATGTAGAGGCTTTCACCTCGATGATAGCCCTCAGGAAATTAATAAGGCTAGTCTTGTATCGACAATGGGACTAGCGTAAATGGAAATGAACCCGAATTTCATGTCTTTATGTCTTGCAGTGTTTGTTGTCATGTCGGAAGCGGGAGAGCGGCTGAAGAGGTGGTGCACGTGATCTCGGACCGAAAATTGTTCCGAAAGCTCCAACTCCATCAACCATCTTCAAATGTGCTGCAAGTCCATCTTCGAACCCGATGCCTCCATGGGTGGCTTCCGTGCCGCGCTGGACACGTCTCCTTAGGAAATCGGCAATTGGTGCAGGCCTGTCTCGCGAACACTGCCACAATGCGCAATTCGCACGTCTTCAGAACCTCCGCGTCTGCTCCGCATCAACTTATGTCTCGCCCACTGCAATAGGGTCGCGCCCCACGATCCCACGACAGAATCGGGAGCTATCCAGCGCATTGGGTCAGCTGGGCGCCAAGGCAGAGCGATATGTGAATCTAAGCAGGCTTCAATTGGCGCTGCGCGGTCTGAGCACGGAGAATGAGGGCATGGTCACGAGGGTCGCGGTGCTGGGGATGACTAGGAGAGGACAAGCGGAAGAGGTGGCGCGGCTGTTGCTTGCGGATCCGTTAGGCGGGGAGGAGCACTGGGAGAGGGCTCTTGGAGAAAATGCCGGGAGAGAGAAGGATGAGAGGGCGGTGCTGCTGAGGTAGGCAACACAAATGGTTGAGGATTGCGCGTACTGGAGGCTGATGGGTCGATAGATTTGGGGACGAAGACGATGCGCACGCGCCGAATCCACTGTTTAAGACACTCACCATACCCTCGAGGATATTGAAGGCGCACAATATGGAGGTCCTGGTGTCGACATTAAACGTTGGCATGTGCGATGCGCCGACCGTCAAAGCTGCCGACGGTCCAAATGAGGCTATTCTGGTCCCTAAGCTGTACTCGCCGTCAGCTCGCGGTGTTCCGGTCCCGTATCCGGTACACAAGGCTATACTCGTTGGTCAAGGCTTGGAGAGTGCAGTGGCGTATGGAAAGTACACCTCCGCTGGCATCAGCGGTGGACGAGGAGCAATGAAAGACCTTACCAAAGTTGTCATTGACCTTCCGCCACCCGCCCGTGAGCTTGAAACGAACAGCAAAGTAACTCCATCATGTACCCAAGTCAGCATCGCCAGCGGGACCAAGGCACTGGCGACATTCAGGGAAAGCATTGCGAACTCCGAGGCCTACGAGCAGGGATGGTACCGGAGTGGCTTACCTCAATTGTCCCAATGGCTAGTGGATGGCCTTCAAAGCTCGCCCGAAGCTCCAACAGGGACAAAACCTATAATGAGTACCCTCGTCTCCTCCATCGCCGATGATGTTGAAACGTCCATCACGGCTGAAGACGTCGCACAACTGCAGAGCCATCTCTCCCCCGCGACACACGCCGAAACAACTACATCTATCCTCTCCCACTTGTCGAAATGGGCAGAGACGTCGCATGCGGAACTCAGAGATCAACTGGACGCGGCATTCATGAGTCGGAACTGGCACAAGCTGTCATGGTGGAAGCTCTTCTGGCGAGTGGACGACGTGACTATGATATGCGAGGAACTGCTCTCGCGCCACTGGCTCGTTTCCGCGGAAAAGAACTGCGTCTTCCTTGCCGGCTGTATGGACCAGGCTGGATACCCCAACACCCTTATCCCCTCACTAACCACCGCGCCATCTCTCGAGCAAGAAACAGAAGAACTCACCACTGCCGCTGTAGAAGAACGACTTGGGCCCTTACAAAAGGTTCTCAACACAAAACCAATTCCTGAAACGGACCCACCCATCACGAGATTAGACGTATCAACTGATGTATTGGAAGCGGTGCCCTGGCCCTCCCAACTGCCCTCTTCCCGATCCGCCCTGATATCCACAACCATCCCCCCCTTGCAATCCCTCGCCCAAGGACTCGTGCTCCAAACCCTCTCCACCACATCCCTTGCCTCGGCCCTGTCCGCTCTCTTATACGTCTCCATGTCTACATTCTCCCTGTTCGAAGCCAGCGCCATCGCAGCGCTGGGTTTGGTCTACTCTCTGAGGAGAATGCAAACATTGTGGCAAGAAGGGAGACAGTTGTGGGAGGCGGAGGTGCGGGAAGAGGGGAGGAGGACGCTGAAGAAGACGGAGGATGCTGTTAGGTTGATTGTGAAGGGGCAACAGGAGCCTGTGGAAAGCAGCGAGACTGTGCGGAGAAGAAGGGAGGCTAGAGAGGCGGTGGGGAGGGTGCGGGAGATTTTGGCGCGCATGGGGAAGGATTGAGGGGAGTGTATGTTTATTGTGTTTGGGTGCTGGTATGATAGATGTATGGTAAAGTGGCATGGATCATTGTGTGTTTAGAAAAGTAGATTAATTTCTTGTATATGAATATGTATTGGTATGGATGCGCCTGTTATTCCAGTGTGTGCCTGGTATCGGGGATGGTAATTTTTAGATGTTTGAACACTATCCTACCTGCCTAGGTACGGTTTCCTCGTTGTCCTCCATAGGAAGCCCTTCCAGTTCGGGACAGTTCCTCTGCTAATTAAGGAAGCTCCCTGTGACGGAAAGCTCGCCTTCCCTATTCATCAAACTCTCCATTCAACCCCGCCCGTTCCACTCCCTTCCAGTCTGTATCCGAGCCGTCCGCTGTGCACCTTCGACGCTCCACCCCAGACCGGTCTGCATGCTCTCGATTCGAAGAGGAAGCCAGCCATATCAATATCACCCACTCCCTCAAGCCAAGCTCACACTTCCCCCCTCCTCCTCCCAAGTAGCCACCCACGCCACGCCGACCACACTCAGCACCACAATATCCATGCCCCCAATCCATCCCCAGCCCCCCACCAAAAGATTCCACACGAACCCCCCCACCTCGATAACCCCCAACCCGGCGAGGAAAACATCGAAGCTCGTCCGCCCCCACAGCACGTCAAATACGCGCCGATAGCCCTCCATTTCGACAATGATGTGCAGGTTCCATGCCATGAAGAACCAGAAGAGAGTGTTGAGAGCGAGGGCGGGGATGCTCAGGGAGCTGAAACGGAAGAGTGAGGAGAGAATGTGCAGGAAATGGACGGCGAGGATAGAGACGAAGGCTATGCGTCGATAGAATAGGGGTTTTGAGGTGGCGTCTAGGGGGTTAAAGGAGCGGCTTAGGGTGGGGAAGCAAGAGCGGAGGTTAGGACATAGGCAGTGGGTGGGGGAGGAGGGGGGATCGTGGATGGTGTAGATTGGCATTTTGGATGGTGGGATGGTGGGGTGGTTGCCTGATGGCGAGAGGTTTTGAGCGACTGTGATATGGGGGTTTGTGGTATTGTCGCCAAATCTTCAGTTCGAGGTTTGTTGTGGTGGGCACGGTTGCTTTCCGCGATTGGGGGCTGGGGGCTGGGGCCTGTGTTTGGGGATCCGGCTGTCGAAGCGACTGGAGTGGTGGGCTTCTGGAGCAATTGCACTCTGTTTGCGTAACGGACGAGAAGGGAGGTGGAAAGAGAAAGAGCGAAGATTCAAACCTCCGCACTGAAGAGCAAACGCCCAGTGGCCCCAGCGGCGCAGCCTGGAAGGGGGCTGAGGTGTCCTAATTTCTCGCCGTTGGGGCCAAGGTGAGCTCGCCAAGGGAAGGTTCGTGGTACGAGGATCCGTGCAAGGAGGGATGTTCTGTTTTACAATACCGCCGACTACACTGCAGCCTCTCCATGAGCTCTTGTTCTCGTTGCAGAGAGGCCTGCAGCGAGAGTGCACACTCTTGGCCTGTGCAATGGGACGATACCACTGAGCTGGGGCATTGCGAGGATGCCTCGGGCGCACATGTATGTGCTATGTCCGTTGCCTGATGGCATTCATCCTGAGTCGCACACAGCTCAGGTGGGCGGTCGAGTTGGAGTCCAGACAGTCACGGCGCCAGAACCAAGGCAGTAAGTCATGACAGAACAAATGGACAGGCAGAACAGGCGGAACAGGCGGAACAGGCGGAACAGGCGGAACAGGCGATCGAGAAGTGCATTATCGTCAGAGGCAGTGGAACAATGAAGGGCGCCGTTGTGGAAGGCGAGGAAGAGCCGGTGCGTCATTACGGTCGCTGGCGGTCCAACCTGGTCGTCGAAGGCGGCATCGTGAGACGGTCGAGCAGCAGAGTATTGATCGAGGGCATGTTGGACGGCCCAGCAGGCTGCGCAGCTGCAGGACGGGTCGTCTTCCGAGGCCCCATAGCAATATGGCGCGTGTTATGGAGTGAGGAGAGGGCGATGAGCTGGCGTGGGCACTGCGCTGCACTGCACTGCGTGCTCTTGGCCGCACCCACCCGTCCGCCTTTTGATGCGTTTCTCGCGCAAGCTTATTTAATTGCCCCGCAGCTGCATGTCGAGGTGCGCGTGGGGGCACGACGTCAAGGTGGTTCGAGTATGCAGCGCAGCGTCATCACCACTGTTGCTGGAGCGTTCCCGAGCAATCATCTGGGGCAGCCGTCGCACGTCATGGGGCAGAGAGGGGCGTCTGGCGGTGCGTTGCGGGGTAGGAGAGCACGCAGCATGAGCCCGCAGCACGAGCACGCAGCATGAGCACGCAGCATGAAGCCCCCAGCATGGAGAGGACCTCTGTGTCCACCCCTCTGGCAAACGACTCCTGCGAGCCAGAGCGCAGTGTCTGGAAAACAGGCGTGGTACGAGCAGGGTCGCGATGCGGGCGGCTATTCGAGGGATCGAGGAGTACCTTGGTATCGCCCACACCGGCACAATGGAGCGCATCATGCACGCAATCTGGGCCCTGCAACAACCTCACGTCTGACCATGGCCGCCCTGTCCAAGTCTCCGAGACGGCGCGTCAGGAAGCCCACCACGAACGGGCGCGGCTGCGTCGGCTTGAGGATATTGCGACGAGGGTGGCATGTCCGACGGGAGCCGTGAGACTCAGATAGAGTGCCATTGCCAGCCCTATGCGCGCACAGAGATACGACGCAGTGCGCCTGAAGCGCTCGAGCAGGCCGTCAGGTACATTCAGGTACAGCCTGAGGGAGGGGGGGGGAGTGCCCGCGCGCGATTGGCGTCGCCAGGCCGGCCACTCATTCACTCTCGGCGGACGGCGCACGGGCATGGCCGCGAAGCGAACCTTGATGCTCGATGCGTGATGCTCGCTGCTGGCTGCCCGCCGGCCCTTTGTGTGTGTGTGTCGAGCTGCTGCATGGCCCGCGACAACAAAGACGAGATGCTTCCTCTGCTGCTGCTGCTGCTGCTGCTGCTGCCACGGCCCTCTCCACTCGCTGGACGAGTTCGCCGTCGCCGCCCACCCCCGCCGTGCCATCGTCCCCAGGCAGATTCTCGGGGTGCCCTTTCGAGCCAGCCAGGCCGGCCCTTCACGATGTCTAGCTCCGCTCTAGCAAGCGGACGCACTTAAACCCCAAATCTCCCCTCTGCCCTCCTCTCCCCATCTGCCTCTTGTGCGTCTTGCTGGTCCCGCCAGCCATTGGGCCCCCCAACACTGTCGCCCGCGGACGTCCCAGCAGCAAGCGCAGTAACCGCACCATCCTCACCCGCCCCTCGCCGCCCAGTTCCAGCTGCCCGTCCACCCCACGCGCGGCCGACTCTGGGTGCTCGTCGGGAGGCCGCCCTGAAAACGAGTTGCAGGGTCCCGGCGGGAGTGCGATCCACGACGACGCAGCCGACCAATTGCGGCAGACTGGCGTGCTTCCCCACGCTGCACCTCTACCCCAGACTACAGCAGTCCCCATCCGATCCAGCGCCAACACCCGCCTCCAGCGTCCTGTCCGGCCTGTCTGCTGTGGACCTATCGTCGTGTCACTCCCTCCAGACTGCTTGACTCGGCTGCCCGCGTACAAAGACCCAAAATCACCTCCCCTCCAGGTCGCTGCGTTGCGCCCCTCCACGCCCAGTGACCCCCCTCAGGCAAGTTTCTGGGGATGAACTTCAAAAACGACACTTCCCACTGGCCTGTTGGACAAGAGCACATCAATCGGTGAAAGTGCCCCAAGCCCCAAGCTCTCCCCCGCACCCACATTTGTGTCTTGCAACACGCCTGCCTATCACCGCCCGGATCGGGTGCATATTCCTTCTTCTGGTACCATCGGGGACTCGATACGCTTGCTTATTCCCTCGTTCCCCAACGCTGTAAGCCTTGCCGGACCTCCCCCGTCCTGGGCCCGGCCTGCACAGCTGGGAGCCTGCAGGCACCGTTGCCCTCAACTACGAGACCGGCAGAGGCCGGACAGGCTATTCTTATCGCTACGCCGTGGCACGTAATGGAGTCTTCCCTGACACTGCTGAGTGCACACATTCAGTTTCTTGTATGTTCACTCTCGTCATCCGTCATGCCTTTGTGTGCACTGCATGGCAATAAGGTTTTGTCTTATACCTACCCGGTTGAGCTTGGCTCCCTGCCTTGCATGCACGGCCGGTCATAGGGCTGAAGTGCTGTTTTTATATTTCGCCTCCCACAGAATTTTCTGCCTGATGAACCTCCACTGACACCATGATTACCTTCAAGGATACCCAGCTGGCCCTGATACACATTCCACTGCCCCTCTATTCCAGCTTCCTCCAGCCCATCCTCCAGTTGTTGCTTCCCAGTGAGTCCCGCGCTAATGGCACTGCCCTCTACGGCAACGGGGCTGTTCGACCCCCCAAAGCCTGGCCGTATGAACACCCCTTTGTGAACATTTCTATTACGCCCATCGAGTGCTCGGTGGTGTGCTCACGATATCTCGCCCGTGAACTCTTCGTTCCCGCTCGAGATGCAATGGATGCCAGCCTACGGAGTCAGGTAGCCATCACCACAGAAGACTTTGTGGTGATGCAGGTCGACGGGGAGGGCCTTGATGCAGGCCAACGCGTCCTCGAGCTAACGAGTCCGCTCGCTCTGGCTGGCATGTAAGTGTAAAGCCACTCTTGAGTGCCTCAGGCTGACCAGTGCAGTTCCATCTTCTTCATCACTACGTATTTCTCCGACTACATCCTGGTGCCGCTCCGTGCTCGGGCCCAGGTGGTACAGGCCTTGGAGGAGCGAGGGTTCCAGTTCGAAGACCAGACGTCGTCTTATGTGAACCCGACCCACCACGGTCGCAAGCACTCTTCAACCTCGTCGTTTGATACTCAAGCACCTGGCACTCCTCCTCCTGCGACCATCTCTGAGCTCCAGACCCGCACCTTTGCTACCCTCAAGCGACGAAACATCACTCCCACTGTAGACCCAGTCCTACGCCTCATCCAATGCGCCGGGCGTCGGGACTCAACAAATGGCATGAACCAGAACCGCAACCGCAACAGTATGACGAGCGCAGCAGATGATGCACTGCACCTCGGCCTTGTGAAGTGCCTCATCGCACCGCCATATCCACGCTTTTTGTCTCTTACACTGACCGACACCGAACCAGCGTCGCTTCTGCTCGACCACACCCTTCACACAAACTTCCCACAGGACATTCTCTTGGGCTCCAAGGACGATTTTCTCATCCCCATCACTCTAGATCTCCGCGATCTACCAATGGAGAGCACCGGCATCGTGTGTGGCGTAGCAGGACGTCTGGTCGGAGGAACGACTGGCCAGATTGAAAACTCGGTTGAAATGAGCTATCTCAGCACTGCTCGCGCAGGCACAGTCATGGTTGGTGAAGACGAGTTGGAACGCGCACTTGGCGCCTTACGCGGTGCTGAAAATGGTGTGTTGGCTACGGCTGATTAGCCGACTGTTTCTGTCTCCAATCTGAAGAGCGTGGGATGGGGGGTTGAAGTGGAGCTTCCGAGGTCCATGTGCTATTCTGGGTCTGGTGGGACAAAAGAGTGACAGCAAACGTGGGTTTCCACCGATCAAGAGTTCGCTGGCTTAGTGGGGTGCAGGAACGTGCTCAGATATTGGCACGCTGGGTTGACGTTGAAGACCATGAGGGAAGGAGCCTGCGTCAGCTCGTTTCCTGCTGGCGATGAACGCCATCCGACCTCAGCTGCCACCTGGACCCTCGCCTCACTTCCATGGACGACTTTGCGCTAACGAACTATTTCTCTTTTTCCGACTTTTCTTGCTTTTCCGCCCTTCTCCGAGCTCGTTGCAACGTCCAAGAAACCGTCCATCGGAAATCCGGTCCTCGCCTATCGCGCCATGGCGCAGATTTCGTGCATATCTTATACCATCACCTGACTTTGGATTGTTCCCTTTTAGGCCGCCTGCTTTCTTATCGGGGGGTGTCAGATCGGCTATCTTTCTCTCTTGGGGTCTCACCATGGATGGACGTAGTGCCGCATGTTGCCATGTGACCATCATGTTCTCAAATGCCGACATATAGTCACGATGTCGCATGTCACGGTCCCATTCCCGAGTTTCCTATCTGTCCATACTATTGAATCCGGCGGAGAATCATTGTTGCGATATCGTTCCTCAAAAAGTAGGATCTGGCGCGAGCTTCTCCGCTTCTAACCGGAGCATATCGCATATCGCACCGCTCACACTGGGCGGTTTCCTATCTATCTACCCCCTTTCTCTTTTGCTAATGAGTAATGTCGGCATGGCACATGTTCAGGCTTGGTGGGCTACGGCATCACATCACCGGACTTAGGTGGGCTGGCTGGCTGGGCATTGCGCGGTTGCATTGGGATTCATGGGAACAAAAGTTGTTGTTTTGGATCTGCCTTTATCATTTCAGTGTTATCATTGTTGTCTTTGATGGCAACTCTTTGCCTCGCCAAAAGGGTGTCTGGATGGAGTAATTCCATCGAGAAATTGAATCATTATTATCAGGGCTGTTTCACCTTGCGTTGCTCGTGTTCCATCCTTCTACAGGCTGTGGATTTTGAATTGGTGTTTGAACAGTGTCATTTCCATCGTCCGGTCAATGCCTGAGTAGCACACTAAGGACGTGATAACAGGCTTCATGTGGCTGAGCAAAGGATAGCGGAGACGTTGTTTTTGGCCATTAATGAAGTGGGAAGTATTGAGACCCATCCAGAAGTTGGATATTCGATTTTGAGGCAGTATTCGACATTCGATGAAGTTGAGACTAGGTTTGGAGAAGAAAAGAGTTCACACGTGGTGACGGCTCGTGCGTGGAAGCTTCTCGGCAGGGTCCAGGACGTTGGAATCGTGGAAGGAAGCACGTGGAAGCATGTCGCTAGAAACGCTTGGCTATCCGGAATGATGGAATCAACATTATGCACGGCTGCAGAATCCAGGTAGGCCCTCTGATGCTGACGGAGATGTGTTCTACCCAATCTCATTCGAACCCAATCCACTCTCCATCCCCGTCTTCTGCATCCTCATCAGCCATCTCTTCATCCTCATCGTCGTCCTCTTCCCCATTGACCTTGATTTCTAATTGCCCAACTCTGGGCTTTGTCCCCACAGGCTGTGCAATGAGGTACTCGATGCGATATATGTTTTCGTCGGCCAGCCTCGCCAACTCAATCTGTATCCTTTTAACAGCCTTCTCTACACTTCTTAGTTCCGCCTCAAGCCCTGCCCGATTATCTTTCATCCAGCGGCCGTGTTTGCTTAGCAGTGCCTCTATCCACATCAAGTTGAACTCGAGATGTGGTGATTCGTCCGCCTGGAGTGCGACGAAGCGGAGCAAGCGGCCGAGATACACAGTCGGCATGTCTTTGACGACGAGCGAAATGTCAGACACAGGAATAGCCTCGTAGACGCGTCGAACGAGGTTGCGCTCGTTCAAACGGAAGGCCATGACTAGCGCTTTTAAATATTCTTTCTGTGCTAGCGTAGAGAGTGTCGTTGCGGGCGTAACGGTAATGTCCAAGTCAAAGGGATCAAACTGGAAAACTGTATCCAGCGAATATATGAGTAGGCCCTCCGTTGAAGCAGCACAGAATGCCCGTCCTGTCGGTGAAAATGCAACATCCGGCACCCGTATTTCTGGCCTGGTCTTACGGGCCCCTTCGCCCTTGCGAGCACCCGGAAGCGTCCTATCTATTCGGTCGTCTCGATCCGACGCTTCCCCTTGGTCATCTATCAGGCCCTGGGGCCCGGCCTCAGTGAGGAGTTTGCTGTTGAGGAATTCCTGTGTGCCCTCAAGCGCCAGGTTAACCGATACTGTGAACTTCTTTGCGAGAACGCCGGACTGGCAGTCGTAGAGACAGATGTACTTGCTGTTGCCACCAGCGAGCACACATGTACCATCTGCACTATATCGTACCGTTGAGAAACTCTTCGTTCCGGCTACATTTGCGGCTGTCCGTCTATCTGACATCTTGCGCCCACCAGATACGTCGCGTCGAGCGTCGACGCCGTTTTGTTGCGCTGCATCGGACACGGACCAGAATGTGAGGTTGCCATCAAGAGTTGTGACAGCTATTTGTTTTGAGTCGGGACGGAACGCTACGCAGAGAACGTCGGCCATAAGTTGGAGAGGTTCGCTTGTTTGTGTTCGCGCGAAAATGTTCCAGACGCGGACGGTATGATCCCAGCTGCCACTGACCAGAGTTCCGGCGTCGGGCGAAAATGTAAGCGTGGAAACGGGCCCTTCATGGCCAGCCAGTCTATCCAGTAGCTGCCCTGTCTGCACAGACCAGATGTGAATATCGAAAGAGTCAATAGAGCCGGCGCAGATGACTTCGCCACTGGGGTCTACGGCGAGCGATGAGAACGATAATCTTGAGGGCGCCGTGAATGTTCGAAAGTTGCGATACCGGATCAAATCCCAGGCTCGTATTGAACCATCCAGAGATGCTGTGAATAGAACATTCCCCCGTTTCGCGAATTCGCAGGCGGTAACTCCGCTCGTGTGTTCGGTAAAGGTCACAATGCAGAATCCCGAGTTTACGTCCCAGACTTTGATCTTGCCGTCGTCAGCTGCCGTGATGATCCGCTGGCCGTCCGGTGAATAGGCGATGGTGTTCATGGAGTCGAAGTGGCCTTGTTGCTTGAGAACGTACGACTCGGACTGCCACTCCCAGACCAGCAGCTGGCCCAGCTTCGAAGCGCCAAATGCAAGCCACTCTCCGGTTTTGTTGATGGCGACGAAATCAATGTCGTTCTGAGAAATGCTTTAGTACGTTAGCAATGGGCAATATGTCATAAAATGTTTTACCCACCTCAGATTCTGGATTTGCGCAAACTCTGGGAGTTCGTGTATGCTGAAGAGACCATTGGAAAAGCCGGTCACGAGCAGCTTGGACTCGGCGTGGAAAGAAGCACATGTTACGTGCGCATTGTTCTGCATAAAGTAGTGCCGGTCTGTTATGCGCCACTGCATATTCTCATCGTCTTCTTCCATCTCTGGGGTCGCATCAGGCCGATGCACGTAATTCCACGCAAAAAGCGCGCCATCTTTGCTGACTGTGTATATCGTCTCCTGGTCTTTCGAAAACCATGCGCCCAGCACGGCTTGCCTGTGGCCTCCCAGGGTAGTAGGTTCGAAGCCGTCTTCGGGGTTCAGACTCCACATCCGGGCTGTCAGATCTTTCGATGCGCTCAAGAAAAACCGCGAGTCGCTCGACCACTCGATGCTATGCACATTGTCGAAGTGGCCGGTATACACTCGATGCCGCACGAATGGCGCAAATTCGAGGTCTCCGTCGGCTACGTCCGGTGTGGAAGGTGTGTGCCACACTTCGATCTGCCGCCCGATGCCTACTGCAAAATGCCGCCCGGATGGCGCAAAGGCGAGAGCCGTCACCTCGCCGCGGAGGGAGAAATGGTAGAGCACGATGCGGCGCGGGACGTTGGTGAGAATCGCGCGGCCATCTTGGTCGATGGACAGGAGCAGATTTCCTCGCGGGTTCAGTGCGAGACGGGCGATGTTTCTTCGATGGGCGAAGGGGAGGGTGTGCGACTTGGAGCTGGGGTTCCATTAGGCGGGGCAGGTCAGAGTCGGAAGGAGCGCAGGCGCATACTTGACGAGATCGAAAATGGACACGCGGTTGCCCACGGGCGACAGCAGACAGGTCCCGTCTGGCGTGAAGAGCAGATTGCCTCTGCTGTAGACGGTGCCGAGCAGATTGGAGAACTGGAGGCGTCGGTCAGCTTGCGTGCAGGGCTACGACAACGGGAGGACGAACATTGAAGTCGGTCTTCATCGTGGAATGTGTCGCAGTCGCAGTCGCAGTCTCATGGCGGCGTGGCGGGGCTGCGGGGGACCTTCTCGTCGTCGGCTTTTTTTTTTCTGGCGATGGAGCTCGGGCCGGCAAGGCCTCGCTGGGCTTGCCCGCGTTCGGCATGGCGGCGCCTCTAGCGCCCCTTCCCCGTTCAGGGCCAGTGCTTGCCGAAGGGAGTCGTGCAGAGAAAGGGGAGCCAGCGAGCCAAATTATCCTCAACACCGCCGACGCAGCAGCAACACTACCATCACCACCACCACCGCCCACCACCACCGCCCACCACCACCACGCCCCGCCTAACCCGCGCCGCCCGTCATCCCGAGCCCGCAACACCCCGCGCGCACATTGTACGTAGGAGCCCGGAACGCTGCACTGCACACGCGCCCGCCCGCTAACTCGCACCCCCAGAGCTGCTCCACCGCCAGCCCTGAACGCAGGACCGCGACACCATGGCCGATCTAGCATCCCCAATTGGCATTGCCAATGTGAGTCCCACCCATCTCCTGCCTGCCCGCATCATACTGACACGTGCTGCAGCTGCCCAACCAGCGGTATGTCTCCACCCACGACGCCCATTTGCCGGGCGACCCTAACATGGCACAGACACAAGATCGTTGCGAAGCGTGGTGCCGCCTTCACCATCATGGTAGGAGCAGCCCCCGCGCCCTCTCCAGCTTCATGCACTGACACGCACAGGTTGCGGGCGAGTCTGGCCTCGGCAAGACGACCTTCATCAACACCCTGTTCTCCACCACCATCAAGACGTATGCCGACCACAAGCGACGACACAGCAAGCAGGTCGACAAGACGGTCGAGATTGAGATCACCAAGGCCGAGCTCGAGGAGAAGTTCTTCAAAGGTGCGTTGGGCCCCGGGTACTGGCTGTGATGTCGCTGTATGCTAACCACCACCAGTCCGCCTCACCGTGATTGACACCCCTGGCTTTGGCGACTACGTCAACAACCGCGACTCGTGGCAGCCCATCATCGAGTTCCTGGACGACCAGCATGAGTCGTACATGCTCCAGGAGCAGCAGCCGCGCCGTATCGAGAAAATCGACCTCCGCGTCCATGCCTGCCTGTACTTCATCCGCGCCACCGGCCACACCCTGAAGGCGCTGGACATCGAGGTTATGAAGAAGCTCTGCACCCGTGTCAACCTCATTCCCGTAATTGCCAAGGCTGATACCCTGAGCCCAGCAGACCTGGCTAAATTCAAGACGAGGGTATGTTCAGGCGCATTGCTTCCAAATTCCCGCTAACATTACATAGATCCGCGCCGTCATTGAGGCTCAGGGCATCCAGATCTACCAGCCGCCGCTCGAGGACGACGATGAGGCCGCCCTTGCCCACGCCCGCGGCCTGATCAACGCCATGCCCTTCTCCGTCATTGGCTCCGAGAAGGATGTCCAGACTAATGACGGCCGCACTGTCAAGGGCCGCCAGTACGCCTGGGGTGTTGCCGAAGTCGAGAACGAGGATCACTGCGATTTCAAGAAGCTCCGTGCCATTCTCATCCGAACGCACATGCTTGATCTTATCCACACCACCGAGGAAAACCACTACGAAGCGTACCGCGCTCAGCAGATGGAGACGCGAAAGTTTGGCGAGGCTCGCCCGCGCAAGCTGGACAACCCCAAGTTCAAGGAAGAGGAGGAGGCTCTCCGGAAGCGCTTCACCGAGCAGGTCAAGGTCGAAGAGCAGCGATTCAGGCAGTGGGAACAGAAGCTCATCGCGGAGCGCGACCGCCTCAACAAGGATCTGGAGCAGAGCCATGCCATGATCAAGCAGCTCGAGACCGAGGTCGACAACCTCCAAGGCAGCGTCAACCGCTCGCACGGCCGTCGCTAAATCTTCACACGCGTGTATCTAGATCAAGGCGCAATAGGCGTATGGTTCCACTACACGGGGCGCAGAAGAGCACACATCTGACACTTTACCCTTCGAGATTCCCAATCCTTTTCTTTTCCGTACGTTTGTAATGTCGCGCTGCGACGGGGCTTGGGTTGACGTGGTTTGGTACTGAATTGGCATAGCTAGCTATCTTCAGTCAGTGAGGAGTGCTCGCACAGTATTGTGCGGAGTGAGTGAAGGAAAAAGTCTGAGATGGAATATGGCAGATAAATCGTCTTTCCACTAGGACTGTAGATTAATTGATTTGGGTTGCGTTGGTCGCATGTGCGGACTTGTTGCCGATATTATGATGGTGATGGGCGAACCAGGCAGAAAACCTCCCAAGCGCCGAATGTGATGTGATGCAAGTCCCTTACAGTTAACCCTCACTTTCTAATCTCCAACCCGCCAAACACCCGATCCAATTCCTCTCCCTCCCTGGGATCAGGAACACCGTCCCTCCTTTCTACTAGCCCTTTGATGCCCACGCTCGTCCTCCGCTCAAACCCAGGCGGTCTCCCTCCTCCCATTGCCCCCTCCACGCCCCCCATCTCGACATCCCCACTGCCTCCCCTCTGCGATTGAGCGCTCGTATTCACATTCTCCGGCACCAGCAATTTGACATCGTCGTCCAACCAGCCCGGCGCCACCCGTCGCTTCTCCGCCAAATCAGCCGCCTTCCGCCGCTCGTCCCACTCCTTGAGTGTGCTTCTCGCGTTGCTTTCGAGCTGCGAGAGGTGGGCTTGGAGCGCGAGGCAGGAGTTGAGGATGGCGTCGGGGGTGGCGGTCGTGCCGGTTGCGGAGGTTATGTAGGCGGGTTGGGCGTCTTGCGGGGGTTGCTGTTGGTCTGATGGGTTGGTTGAGGGCTGGGAGGAGGACGGGGAGAGGATCGAGGGCGGGAGCATCGAGGGAAGTTGCTTGTAGGTATAAGGGAGGGGAGTTGCCGTGGGGAGGGACACGAAGGGGGAGACGGTGAGGGGGAGCTGGGCGAGCAGGGCGTGGGGGTCTGCGGGTTGAGAGTATTAGCTGGGTGGAATCGTGGACCTGGTCGTGCTGTGGGTGGATAGTGAGGTGTGGGGACGGGGATTCCTCGTCGGAGAGCGGAAGGAACCGTTGGTGGTTTGACGACAGCAATGAGATGATGCACGCTGCAACTGCTTGCTAGCTAGATCCCACGCACAAAACCCCAAAGCTGGGGTGAAGAGTATGAATCCCGACTCCCACCGCGAGCTCAGGCTCCCAACAGCTCTACAAGCGCATTGCGGGGGGAGGAGGGGTCCGGGGTATGAGAAGTGTGCAAAGAACTCACGTTCGTCGTGCATCGCAGAAGCAATCCCTCGAAACGCGTACTCGTATTGAATAGTAGGCCAAGAAGCGGCTCTTTATATTCCCGGGTAATTCAAGGTGGGAAGAGAAGAGTGGTGTGTCGAGCGAAGATCTGGTTTGGTGGTGGAAAGTGGAAGGATTCCCGCTGCGGAGATCGGACAAGCTCCCACGTGAAGATGCGGGAGCAAGCGGTTCACGTGACTGTACCTGAACGTGGTATTCGGGTCAATGATCTTTGGCACAGAGCAGAGCCGTATTTAGATGTTGGAAGTAGAGTAAGGGGCCAACAGCAGGCAGGTGAATTGCATTAGAGTGCTAGATATTCGATGCATGCCATTCCTACTTAGGTACCTAGGTACTGATCGAGACCGTGCAGCACTACACTACTTAACGATTTACGTGCTCTCGCTCTCCTGCATGCTTAGCAAGTAAAAACAGGCGGACCGGGAATCTTATACGACGTAGGCTTCGGCCAATACAGTTGGAACTTGATGCCTGGATCAGCGCCCTTGTAGGCACCCGGAAAGCTTACCGTAGCCGGCGAAGCACTTCCTCCGCCAGTCACGTTAATCTGCGCACACTCCTACAACGGGGGTTACGAATTAGAGACATTGCCTTGGCAGAAACAGGGGAATAGGAACCGTCAGGCCCGATCCTACGTACCATGTACAGTTGCGCGCCGGGGTAGCTGCCTGCGCCATGGAGTGCGATGAGCTCGGCCCTGAGAAGGTACCTGCGATACCTTAGTGACATTCCAAATAACTGCAAGTAGGGTTGGGGGAACTGACTGGCCGCTCTGAATGCAGGGCGGAAGAGGGAAATCCACCAGTCCCTTCTTGTTGTACAGCCGAGTCACTGCCCATTCGCCATTTGCGTCCATTCCATCTTCGTAGATCTTGAACCATTTCAGGCCTGTGAGTTTGGTCGTCAGAGCGTCATCCACTTTAGCAAGATACACCATAATGGGTCCCAGATGACCAGGGTCAATAGGATCTGACTTGTCGGTCTCAGGCTTGCTCTCCAACGTATGGTGCCATTCTGCAGTGAGCTTGTCCCCGGCCTTGACCTGCAGGCACACTCGGGTTAGCAGCCAGTCGGGGAATGGATCGCTGCGGAATCCGTACATTGATAATGTCCTTTGGCAGAGGAGTCCTCAACGCATTGATTCTAGATGCACATCAATATCGGACGCATCCAGAATCAGCTCTTACAACATACCCTCCCCCATTGCAGATGACATTCTCAGAGGTCACATCTGTGATTGGACTGATTCCACGTGTCAATTTTGCCCTAATTGCGATTGCATGTTGGATGACCGTACCCATCATATGTCTGTTGGAGTGTGGTGTCAGTGATATTCTGTTAGCCGGTGGCCAGGTGGAGGCGTGCATACCGGAACGCGAATGCCCTTGGTGTGTCCTTGCGCCACTCCATTTACCCAAAGCTGCGTAAAGATTGTGTGTGCCGATGCGGCTGTAAGCAGAGAACACGTGACGAGGACGATCTTCATCATTGCTATGGCGCAGTTTGCTAGGACAGCCAAATCTTGATGATGGATTATTGCCCTTTAAAAGACATCTTGACCACCAGATGACTGAGAGTGCTGGATTGGGCACGGAGCGATGCGGAGCGCGACAAGAGGTCTTCCAGAGAACCAGAGCTCTCCTACTGGATACACGAGGGGCATGACCGACCAGTCATTAATTCAGGAGCACCATCAATATAATGAGCGTGGCAAAGAGCGTGCTGCTGTACCTAAGCACGTGCTCAGCAGAAAGTGACCAAAGAAGGAACAGCGGAGAGTGATGACTGGAACAGGCGCTGAAGGGGAGAAATTCTCAATGGGAATAGCCTGCGATGCATCTGAGCCCAGAAATGCCGGTGGGCGGATGGAAAAACTCGAGATTTGGAAAAAGATTGCAGGACATTGAAGCGATGGAGAGTGGAACATCTCTTCCGAGGAGTGAAGCTCAAGAGCTTCATCTAATAGATTGTGTTCTATTGGCAGGCTAGGATGTATGGACCGTCAGATGTCCGTGAGAAACATGCTATGAGCAAGGGGGATGTTTCATTGGAGTGCACATTCGCCGTGCAGGGCGCCTGGTTGGAGACGAAAAGCTTGGTGGCTGAGGCTGGCCCCGGGGGGCGCGGGTGGAAGAATTTCGAGAAGCATGTAGTAGTGTAGGATGCGCCTGAGCAAGTTGCTTGTATGCGGAGGTGTGGAGAGAACATCCCCCGGACGTGGACGTCGTCAAAGTAGGCCGCTGCATCTTTCCCCCTTCCGGCCATGTAAGCGACTCTGGGGTATCTGGAAAGAGATAAGCCCCACTTGGCATTCAGGGCCCCGACGGCACTGAAGCCTTGTAACCCGTCCTTCATCAATTTACATCAATCAAGAACCCTTCCCGACATAATTACTGCATATTAACTACTTGGTCCAAATCTCAGCCAGAGTGCCTCGTGACACAGCATCCAATCAGCACCTCGATTATGCTCATCCGCCCTTTAGCTCGGAACAGATTCGCAGGGGAGAATCTCACTGTAATCCGGTTCCTGGTACAGGGCGATCCTACCGCTCGCTGCGGCGAAAACCGTCCTGCATTTGTTTGGATAAACGGTGGCAACCCCATACGCGGCACGGTTCCTGCCATATCCTGGGGTAAAATGAACATGTATATAATGGCGACCATGCACCGGCATGGGGCAGCTCGTGCGGGTTCTGTCTTCTCGTCTTTGGTCATACTGTCTATTTGGTTGTACTTGGACGCCGATAGCTAGTTTCGAGAATGAAGGGAACTTCCTTCTTCACAGCGGCGTCGCTGCTGCCACTCTGTACGGTCAATGGGACTCGATTGAGGGAGCACTAACTGACAAAACATAGTCGGAGCTCTATCTTCAGCTCAGAGTGCATTCACCCATCAGGGTACTGGCATTACTTTCTGGTAAGAGTTTTCTGTGACCGTACAATTCAAACATTGACCAGTTAAAGGCGGCAGGAGATTGACACATCGCAAACCGACGGCGGCTTCCAGTGGGGCTATGCTCTGCCTGGAACCCCTACCGGCGCCAATGACGAGTATATTGGCTATATTGTAAGTTCGAAATCAGTGGATTCTAGGGAGAATTGCTGCTCACATTGCGAAGAAAGGCCCATTGCACGGCACCGGCAAGGTGGGATGGTCCGGTATAAGCCATGGAGGAGGCATGCCCAATGCTCTGCTGTTGATCGCCTACACCGAGGCAGCCAAGGTCAAGACCACTTTCCAGTTCATTGGGTAAGTCTTTGGCTCTCTAGAAACGACAGCCATGCCCAAATACTTACTATCAATAGCGGCTATGAATCCCCGGATGCATATGCAGGAAACGCAACTCTGACCCAAATTTCCTCTACTGTCACCGACACAGACTTTGAGTTGGTCTATCGGTGCCAGTGGTGCTGGATCTGGAATCACCTTGGCGCGGAAGGGTCTCAAGTTCCCACGAGCGAGGTTCAGGTCATTGGCTGGGCCCAGCACAAGGCTAACCCGACCACTCCATGGAAATTCCACAACAACGGTCAATCTCAATTCGGCGCCCAGGTTGCTCCAGCTAGGCAGGCCAAGTACTTCGATTGGGTCTCCCCAACAACCCCAACTCCCTCAGCCACGCCAACCTCTACTCCTACTCCTGTCGGCCCGACTGCTTGTGCTGGGTCGACTGCCCCAACTGGCTCCTATGATTACATTGTCGTTGGTGGTGGTGCCGGCGGTATTCCCGTTGCTGACAGGCTCTCAGAGAGCGGAAAGAAGGTTCTTCTGATTGAGAAGGGTCCTCCATCGCTGGCTCGCTTTGGCGGAACTATGGGGCCTGGCTGGGTTACGGGCGCCAACCTCACCCGCTTTGATGTCCCTGGTCTTTGCAATCAGATCTGGGTTGACTCGGCTGGTGTTGCTTGCACCGATATTGACCAGATGGCAGGCTGTGTTCTTGGCGGAGGCGCTGCCGTCAATGCAGCCCTTTGGTGGAAGCCTGTCCCTATTGATTGGGATACCAACTTCCCTGCTGGCTGGAAGGCCAAGGATATCGCTGGCGCGACCGACCGCGTCTTCAAGCGCATTCCTGGCACCGACACCCCGTCCGTGGATGGAAAGCGATACAAGCAGGAGGGTTTCGAGGTTCTCGGAAAGGCCCTGTCGTCGGCTGGCTGGAAGCAAGTTACTGCCAACAATGCCCCAACACAGAAGAATAAGGTCTACTCGCATGCTCCTTTCATGTATGCGAATGGTCAACGTCAAGGCCCTCTTGGAACATACCTCGTCAGCGCTCTTACCAGGAAAAACTTTTCGCTCTGGACCAACACCAAGGTTCGCCGTGTCATCCGCACCGGTGGCAAGGCTACTGGTGTCGAACTTGATGGTGGCGTTGGAGGGTACTGCGGAACCGTCAATCTCAACCCTGGAGGCCGTGTCATTCTCTCCGCTGGTACTTTCGGATCCACCAAGCTCCTTTTCCGCAGCGGAATCGGACCCAAGGCGCAGCTCCAGGTCGTCAAGGGAAGCGTCCAGGATGGCCCGAGTATGATCAACGAGACCCAGTGGATTGACCTCCCAGTTGGTTTGAACTTGAACGATCACGTCAACGTAAGTACTGCTCCCTCCACATCTAGACTTTTGCTGACGTTCCCTAGACGGATGTTGTCGTTCGCCACCCCAACGTCTCCTTCTATGACTTCTACCAGGCGTGGACCGACCCCTTCGAGGCAGACAAGGAGGCTTATCTCAGCAAGCGCTCTGGTATTCTTGCTCAATCTGCTCCCAACATTGGTCCTCTGTTCTGGGAGGTCATCAAGGGTACTGACGGCATTGACCGATCTATGCAGTACACTGCCCGTGTTGAGCCATCTCCTCCTGCGACTGATCTGAGTAAGTCCTTCGCTGCGCATTGTAACATCGCATTGCTGACATGACCGAAGCCTCCATGACCATCTCGCAATATCTCGGCCGTGGCTCCACCTCCCGCGGTGCTCTGTCCATCAACGGCGCTCTCAACATGTTTGTGTCCAAGGCCCCCTACCTCCAGACCAAAGCCGATCTCGATGCCGTCATCACCGGTATCACAAACATCCACGCCGCTTTGTCCAAGTTCCCCGACCTTGTCTATGAGGTTCCCTCTGCAAACCAGACCATCACAGACTACGTCAAGAGCGTGAGTGTTCCTTCATTCCCTCCTAGTGTTTATATCTAACATAGGATACAGTTGCCCCTTACCGCAGGCGCACGTCGTGCCAATCATTGGATCGGAACGGCGAAGCTGGGCACTGACAGCGGATTGACTGGTGGAACATCTGTCGTCGACACCAACACGCAGGTCTATGGCACTGATAACATCCACGTTGTCGATGCTTCCATCTTCCCTGGGTAAGTCTCCACATATGATCCTAACAATTAAAACCAAAACTAATTGCATCAGACACATTGTCACCAACCCCACCTCCTACATCGTCACCGCAGCCGACCACGCGGCAACCAAAATCCTCGCTCTTTCCCGCAAAAGTGGAAAGCGAGCTGGTGCGGTAAGCATTGAGTTCTCCTCGTAGTGCCTTAAAAGCGTGGCGTTTGTGGAATGCATGGGCGGGGGTAGGAGGCGTCGAAGAAACGACATATGTACATTTTATCCCGAATGAACCAAACGGTTATTAGACCCTTTCTGTCGCTATGTGCTGGGGGCCTTTGAATGCGCTGTGAACAAAAAGAAGGACTCTGGCTGATAGATGGTTAGGGTGAGCAATGTGGCGGGAGAGCGTACAGTGGTCCGACGGAGTGCGTCACCGGCTTTTTGTGCAAGGTATGTCTTCTCTGAGCCATGGTACAGTTCTACAAGGCTAACGGTGTTGTAGAAGAAATCTTCGAGCCTAAGCCGTTGCATGCCGGTCTGATGCCTTGATCTTGTAGGGGAGACTTTCGTTAATGGGGGTTACCCCCTTTTCATGTATATACATATCTTTTTCTCGAAGTATAGGCGAGAACTTGTACTTTCAAGCCGTCCATACATCTTCGCGCCGTGCTCTCGCTCCCGAACTTCCACATGCCATTTTATTCATTTCCCCTCTTCGCACCACTCCTCCCTGCCTCCACGGGAACCCCTTCCCCTTTTGTCTCACTACACCCTGCCTCCTTCCCTCCTGATAATGTCACAACGCAAAACTTCCAAGGCTATCCTTAATCCCTCTGACCGACCCAGTACTAGAATGTATCAAATATCTCGAAACTTGCCAAAGTACATATTCCAACAGTAGGTAGGTAGTCATCCAATTCATTGTGATCTACCAGCCTACCAATCAAGTTCGCCGCATGGAGTTTGCGTGTGAAATCAAGGCTAAGCCTCCCATAGGGGAAACCGTCCTGAAGTGTTAAAATCTTGACTGCAAAACACTCTCCTAAACGCAAATAACACGCAGGCCACTCGCTATGGGATCAAAACTGCCAAATGTCTCAATCAAGCTCGTCGTTCTCCGTCTCCTCCTCCTGAGCTTGCGGTGTTTCTTCTGCCGGGGTACCCCCTTGCTGGCCCTCTCCATCTGTTGCACTCATCAAAAGCTCGTGCATAATTGCATAGTGCGGTCCTCCTTCGTCCATTCCATCGAACTCCTCGTAAACAAAACCATCCATATCGAGCTCCAAATCCTCGTCAGTGTCATCTTGCTCCATATCGTCGACGTACACATCATCCTCTTCCATTTCCGAGCCTTCAAAGGAGATATTACTATCGTCGTCGGAGTCGGTATCGTATTCGGAGGGGGTGTGCATGCCAACATCACTCGTGTTATTCATCGCTAAATCAGATTTGCAGAAATCGGCATATTTGCGGCGTACATTATGGTGAAGAGCCAGGATATCGCTTTCAGACAATCGATCTGTATATTCTGTTTTCGGATCCGGCTTCTCTTCCACAGGCTGCGCAACAGTCTCCTCTCCATCCAATTGAGAAGGGGACGCAGGAGGTGTGTCGCTCTCCACGACCCGCAAGAAACCCACGTCAAACGAATCGTAAAGGCAAATTTTCCGGGGTACATGCTCGCCATGCAGATAGGGAGGCATGTAACCGCGACCAGGAACCTTTTGCAGTTCAGCGTATATCCGGACACGTATACCCTTCTGCCACAGCACAAAACACCTTGTATGGCGAGCCCGGACTTCGTCGTCATAGCAGACAAGGCTTGCCATGACAAATGCTGACACTGTTTTCATAGGCTGAATAAACTCAACTTCCTTCAGAGATGGAAGTGCAGCATAGCATTCCGTGTCGGGCAGTTCCTCGAAGAATGTGATCTGATACTCGTATGCGTGAACGCGAATGGTGGAGAGATTCGGTGGCGCAAGTCTGCTGTTTTTAATGATACCCCGGTAGAGGAAAGACCAGAGGTCGCACTCGATGACAGTCAAGCTGTCGAAATGGCGCATGCCAGGGGGTTTGAGGTCAAGACCTGGAATTGTCTGGGGATCGTGAACGCGCATTGACATGGGATCAAAGTGCCTGAGGTATTCGAGAGACCGGGAGACGGTGCTCAGTGCCTTCAATGTTGCCTCTGGATTTCGGGAGAGGCGTGGTTGGACATTCCGGCTATTGCGAATGTAGTGGACATTCTCGCCGAGCGTGAGGCGTCTGATGTCCTTGGGGGTACGCAGGATCTTGAGGAGACTCTCGGGGGATATCTCGCACTCGTCGAACACCAGCGTCGAGAGGGGCGTGGCCGAGAGGTATGGATCCAGTTCGTCTAGGCATTCTGTGAGGTTCACGCAGGAGATATGAAGGCTTCGCAGGAAGGGGTGTCGGAAGAGACAGTGGTAGCCATTGAGGTCCCAGTAGTCGGTCTCGGTGCCGTGGGAGTGCAATATGACTAGATTTGATGAGTTGGCACCACTTTGGAGATGGGTGCATCTAGCGCACATACATTTCTCCAATTTTGCCAGTCCAACGTTCTCGTTGAAGACGCCTCCGTGGTGCAGGCTTGCCGCTTCGAGTGCCTGCCGAAAGTCGACCATGTCCCCGTTCACCCACTCGACGCCGCCCACGTCCCACTTGCCATTGTCGTAGGGGCTCTCGATGTGCAGGTCGCGCAGCGCCTTCATCTTGCGCACTTGCATGTTGAATTCATGGCGCTCCTGTACCGTTGCGCCCAGCTCGTCGGTGAACTTGTACAGCACTTTCAGCGTGTGCACGGTTGCGACGCGCGCCGGTCGCTGGGCAAATGCGTGGAGAATGTCATGCAGGTTGTCTGTGGAGAGCAGCTCGATGACGGTGTAGATGTGCTCCTCGCAGAGCGGCTGCAGTGTCCTGCATGTCTGCGCCAGCCGACAGAGTGCGTGGCGGTCGTCGGAGAGATGCGCCACCACCTGGAGAACGAGCTCAGTGGGGAGCGCGAGGAGAGAGAACGGCGTCGCTGCGCCGTCGGAGCCTGAAACAGCCATGGCCGATGTGTGTGGTGGCAACGGTTGTGGTCGCAGTTCACGTGTGGTGGTTGGAGGACGTGGGGCAGGTGTATGTGGTGGTACTGTACATATGTGGTAGCATGGAGCTCGCGCATAGGCCACACCTTATTTCTCCAATGACGCCAGGGCCCGCCGCAGATGTCACCTGTCCTGAGAACGAGAGGAGAACAAACCAGCGGCCGTCCGCTGGGTGGATTAGTCGCTCTGCTCGTTTGACTGACACCACCTAGGCTACTGGTGGAAGACTTCCTTCACGTTCCGTAGGCGACGTCAAGGCACTCCGACCGTAACGAGCGAGGACTATCCCCTTTCCACTGCCTCCCAACCTTTAACGCCGTTATACACTTTTGCACACGCAGCGTCGAACAGGGCTAGTGGACTTAAGCGAACCTTGGCATGTGCAGAAAAGTGCGGGACCGGACGAACAGCGTGGTCAGAGCGCGTGAACTCGGTCTGCGTACCCAATCACGAGCATTCGTTCGTACCGCGCATTCTCTCCCTTTCCCTGAACGACATTGTTCCTTCGCCAACAACGTCTTCACTCCCGAAAGGCCATGTAGGGCTGCGATTCTATTTCGTCCGTCCTTTGATGGCATCTACTAAATTCTTGACTGAAATTGGTAGAGGAGTGTAGGTATAAAGGCGGTTGAGCGCATGCAGCTCCTTGCCCGTCGAAAACATATCTCAACCACATCCGAACGTGGACGCCGCGCGTCATCTTCGTTCTCATCTTCAGTATCCTCTTCATTCTCATTTCCATCTCCTGTCCATCCCACCTTCAACATGCCCGCCTACAAATACGATCCGTCTACGGACATCCCGTCCCTTTCCTCCAAAGTCTTTCTCGTCACCGGCGGTACCGCAGGACTAGGAATGGAGACTGTTCTCCAACTAGCCAAACACGATCCTGCTCGCATCATCTTCACAGGCCGCAATGTCTCTGCGGCCGACAAAACCATTTCCGCTGCCAAAAAGGTCAATCCCGGCCTCGATATTGTCTTCATGCCCTGTGACTTCACCTCGCTCGACTCCGTCTATGCGATCGGCAAAGAAGTCCTCAAGCAAAACCTGCGGCTCGACGTCCTCCTCTGCAACGCGGGAGTCATGGCAGTTCCTGCAGCAGTCACCAAGGACAACTACGAAATCCAGTTTGGCATCAATCATATAGCCCACGCTTTGCTTATGAAAGTCCTACTTCCGCTGCTCCAGAGAACCGCCTCCCTCCCAAATACATCCGTCCGCATTGTCTCGAACACATCCCTTGGCTTTGCGGGCTCAAAGGGCATCCATCTCGACAAAATCAACGCACCCGGCGCATCTTCGTTTATCGGTCGCTGGTTCCGCTACTCTGATGCTAAACTTGCCAACATCCTCTATGCACAGCAATTGGCCAAGCACTACCCCGAAATCACGAGTGTAGCTATCCACCCAGGTGTCATTATCACCGGGTTGGTGTCGAGTTTGCCTTTGTTTGATAGAATATTTGTATTCCTTACCACGTGGTGGCAGCAGATTGATGAGAGCGACGGTGTGAAGAACCAGCTCTGGGCTGCGACGGCGGGTGATGGGGTTGCAAATGGGGCGTTTTACGAGCCGGTAGGAGTGATAGGAAGGACGACAAAGGCGAGTCTTGATGTCAAGGGGGCGGAGAAACTGTGGGACTGGACAGAAAAGGAGCTGGCGAGGTTTGAGTAGGATTGATTTGAGGCTGTGTCTTGCAAGAGTGGCGGTATGATGTATATGTTTGGCACTCAGTTGATGCTTAGATTTAATACCATTTGTGCACTTTCTCCCCTGGAATCATTCTTATCATCAAGAACCTCAACTCCTCACCGACGTCCTTCACAGAAGCATCTTCCTTCCCGGAATTCCCGTTCCATCGAGCCCACACCCAGGATGCCCCTCACAAGTGCTGATCGTATGGATGTACCTCAACTTCCCCTTCTCGACTCTGAACAGATGGCTGTCTGGCCCCGGCTCTGGACTTGCTCTATCAAGTCCCGGAAACCCAACATAGATAACCACCGACCCCATCTCCTGGTCCACTACATACCTCCTATCAACCACCTTGATCGTACTGGGCAATCCCAGGTCACACGTATTCGCACTCAGGTTCCGACCGCCGGTATATGCACCGCCTTCCAGTCTCGCACACGGTGTACCCCACGGAACGAGAAACGACGCGTTGGCAAAACGGTTGAAATATGCGTCTCCAGCGGCTTGGATAGTTTCGCGACTATCTCGTTCAGACTCGGGGATTACTTCCCACTTCTCAAGGGAATTGTAGTACGCGTATCCTGTGGCATTGAATAGCCAATCTCCTTCATCTGACACTAGCGACTCAATCTTGCTAATCTTCTCGGTTCCCGGGTCGACCTCCATGCGTGTACCGATGACATAGGGATGTGAAGGGTCGGTGACGATGATTTCGGTAAATGTGGTGCAGAGAACTGGGTCGTGGAAAGAGCGGCTGTGGCGGATGTTCAGGCCTTTGGAGAGGATGCCCGTGGTAATGGATGCGGGGTTGAATTGCTCGGTATAGACTATGTTTGGGGAGGAGAGTGCGGTGATGGTGGAAGAGGATCCTTTTGATTGGGCGGCTAGTAGAGAGAAAGTTGTGGATTTTAGGAGCGGGAGGGTGCAGGAGGATGATACAGTTGTGGCGAGGCCTAAGCCTGCGATGAGGAGGGAGGAGAGCATTGTTGATGGAATTGGAACTGGTCTGATACAGATGGCCAATTCGGGTTTGTTTGATTCTATAACTCTGGACAATTCGGTCTACGAATATGAAAGCATGATGGTTCACCTTGTACTTTTATAAAAGACGTCACACATGCCGTCCCAGTGTCGTAGTGCTTGTGTACCCAGGTCTCTACGCACTACCCCATCCAATCGCAACTTGCGCTTACCTGCGCGATAGATCTGCTCGTACCACCGCATTCGTCATACTCCATGGGAGTTTTGAAGAAAGCCCATAACTTGCCATCGGAATGAAGAGAGCGCGTACCCCAGATTCATCTATGTAGATGGTGTGGGGCGTCCTTGTGCCATTCCAAAGTTGGCTCCCCTGTCTACCCCCCACATTCATCTACTTGGATATCAGGGGAGCTTTGGGAAATTTCCGCTCGGTAGTCGCTTGCCGGCCATGGTTCTTAGGGCATCAACGTTAGTCATATTTCAGGGGTTGGTGATCTCAATGCTATCACCTGATCAATGGCTCGGGATGTCTCAAGCCTTGGCAGTTTTGTCTAGTTTGACGCAACCTCGACAACAGCTGCACGCTCCACCACCACACCAAAAGATTTCTGAAGCAACTCCAATATGCATTCGATATTACACGCCTGTCGGGCGGCTGTGCCCGCGTCGAAGCTGATACCCCGAATTGCCAATGGCTCATCCCGCGCTTTCTCCCGCAGCAGTGCGTCTCTACGAGGTATGCTTTCTCCTTCTACCATCGCACTTCTCTAATACATCCTAGGCAAATCTCTCCCCGAGTTCTTGGAGGCTTCGACCCCAGCCCTCTCCGCCGAACTCGCCATCCTAAATTCGCAAATCCTCCTTCCACTACACCTCACACACGAGCAGCAACAGTTGGTCTACAAGGAGAAGAACCGCGCGGCGCTCGAAACAGATCCCGTACCCATTACTATCGGCAACGTAACCCTTCCTCTCAAACACATCGACCAAAACCGCATGCCCAATCGATGGCGCACGCTCAAGGCCATTGTCGATCAATCATCGACGCCCGAAGACTGGGAAAATGTGCTGCGAATGATGGAGGGCTTCCGCAATGCAGGGGTGCATGTGAAGGGCAATCGGATTGAGAAGATTATACGCCAGATGAGCGAGGCGGGCATGCATCATCTGATCCTCAAAGCGGCGCAGAGGGCAGACAAGACCGACTTCAAACTCGACAATCCGGGAATCGTCTATCGCGCCTTTGGGTCGATGTATGACAAAGCGGCGGACTCGGGGTGGGACCTGGAAGAGACGCGAAAGGCGCTCAGCATGTCAGAGCAGCTGCTGGAGCTCATGGAGGACAAGGAACATTTGGGGAAGAAGGAAGTGGGGCCACACGACCTGAGAGCCAGTCCGCTGGTCATTGCGGTGCCGACAGGCTTGACCGCCGCGATCGCGAAGATGTTCAAGGATGAAGACCACTTCAAGGTCGCCAAATACGCCTCGAGGCTTGTAGACACCCTTGAGCAAAATAATGGCGAATTTCTTGAGGTATGCACAAGTATTTCTTACACATGGAAGCCGACGCTAAGTCACCGCAGATCACGATTCCACAGATGAACAACGAATTAAAGGAAAAACGCAATTTCTTTCAAAACACGCCCATTTTCTCTCTCATGATCCTTCAGAGGGCCTTAAAAACATCTAGCAAAATTCTTGGGGCCGACATGCCCAAGGCCAACGTCGCGAAGACTGTATCAGACAAGCTTAGCGAGTTGTTCAAAGAAATCGAGGAGAACATCGACGATTCCCGCCAAGTTCTCTTCAGGAAGCACTTGGAGAAGTATCAGAAGCTAGAAGAGGTGTAACTGTAGGATATGAGAAAAGAAAATCTGTATTGTAACAATGTAATATACGATGTATTGGACATAACATCCAGAGAGACTGGTGTAGCGTATTGAGCAGTAGTTTAAATATTATATGATGCCAGACAAGGTTTCTCCTCAGGCCTTTGGTTGAGGGATAAGCAGCAGGATTAGGGGACGATTGTCTAAACAAATTCTTGGGTCTACTAGCTAGCGACAAACAGTGAATCTCTTGGTGAGGATGAGGAGGTTCATGTCGAGAGATGGGGTCTTGTCCTCCTCGTCCTCTTCTAGCAGCAACGAGTCCAAACAGATAGGGCTGACCGCTTGCACCAGTGTAGATGCAGCGCCTCTTCTTCGTAGTGCGGAATCTCTGGAGATGTATTTCCTTGGACTTACTCTATGCTTGATGATACAACGTAATTACCCAGAACACACTCTACTTGCTAGTGTACAGCCTTACTAAATCCAGTATCTTAGGCTAGGTATAGATGTTAACCTACAGCTTGGTTGGAAGTGTAGCAGTAGTAATAATTTTAGAGGGAGCGTGCCTTTGTATTGCGGGGTAGGCCAGGTTGGACGAGGAGTTGAACACCCATAATACTGTAGAGCACGACTGCATCCCCTCAAATGCTCCGCCTCGAGCAGAGTCTTGTCCATATGGGTAGCCACAACAAGACATCACTATCGGACCTTAGAGAAGTTGTAGTATATGGCAACATGACATCATATAAACCCCCGCTTTCTTGTCGTTCAGCGTTGCCCTTGTTTGCCGTTTGCCTCATTCATTTCGACAAGTTCATGCTCCGTTATTGGTCGGATGCATATTCGGCCTCAAGTGGCGACTATATGGTCTTCGAGGGTCACTGCATCTGCATAGAACCCCCCCGCATCGCCAGTTGGCATGCTGAATATGAGTTCGATCAAGCCTGCTATGGTATCATAGCAGTTCTGCACTCAGCATGGGCGATGACCCTTTCAACAATCACACCGCCATCGAACTTCTCACGCGGAGAGTTCACCATTATCAATGACCAGACGCGTTCGAAGAACCTGATATCTACAACTACAGGACAGTCTACTTCATCGAAGGCATCCAGGAGCCTTTCCGACCAGCCAAGAGAGATATCATGCACAAAAACCTCAAGTGGAGCCAGTGGGGTGTGTCTAAATTGATTGGTAGAAGGGTGTCAGGTCGTCAGAATTTTCGACAGAAAGCTGGGGATTCGGAGAATTTGCACAGCACAAAGCAGGGAGACGAAAACAGTCCGAGCGTAATGCACAACGAAAACATTACTACTTATTCTTCGGACTGAGATATGGCCGAAGAATGGCGCTGGCAGCCTGGAGGGGAAAGGTTTCTCTGGGAAAACACCTGCCAGAAAGATCTGATCAAAAAGAGAAGCCTGGGAACGGGCTCCTTTGGTACCGTCAACGAAGCCAGAGTCGAGGGCCATGAGATGACAATCGCAAATAAATGCATACAGTTTTCACGTTAACTGAAGCCTACACCTTATGAGTTAGAACGCGTTAAGAACGAGATTGCAAGCATCAAATCATTAAGCCATCAACATATTATGCGGATCATGGGTTGTTCCCGAACCCCTCAAGGGACACGGGACCACATGGTCAACCTGCTCGTGTTGCCAGTTCGGGACGATCAGCTAACAAACTTCCTTGACGACGCCAGTATATCGATCCTTGAGCATCCTGAAAGCCACAGTCCACCACATACAAGAGCTGGATCAGCCTATGGTTTCTATGTCTTGCTTCAGCGCCCGCGTGCATGCATTCTCAGATTATCCACTATGAAGATACGAAGCCGGCTAGGAAACCTCCAGAGAAAATGAAGCTTCCGTAAGCAGACTATTCCTTGCGCTTGAAGCGTTGCATTTGGAAGATGGAACTGATTTACGTCATGGATCTAGAACCGCCGTTTCCTCCCTTGGACTTATTTTCGTGGAATTGTTGACTGTCTTGAGCAGTTGAGATATAGGAGGCTTCAGCAATTTGAGGGTTCTTCAGCTGCTTCCGTAGGGGAACTGTGACCGTCACCGAGGACTAAATACCTTCCGGAATAGACACATCCCCACGAGAAACAATATTTTACTTTATTCAGGGAGGAGCCCTGGTCCTACAGCCTGTGGAAGTATGTTTTCATGCTCGCTCTCTGTATAAACTCAAGCCGATTGGACAGGATCCTTGGAAACCTCTTTCACACCCAGATTATCTTAGCTCCTTGATTGCTCACATGCGACTTGTTGTCTTTTTTTAAACCTTCAGCAATACTTTGATTACCAGAGCAGCCAATTCCAGCAACTGACGGTGAAGAATCAGCGGCCAAGGCGATGCCGAACTCGTATCTCAGCCCCACCATTTGCATGAGGTTTCAATCGCTAAGGGGCCCACGGGCCATTATCCCCTGTTCAAAAGACTGAGTACGAGGCTGCAAACGGTCCTGACGAATTGGCTTTAATCGGACGAAACACTGGCTAGCCAGCCACAATCTGGTATGCAACGTCCTGAAATCGCTCCAGCCCTGCTATCAAGACTTTTCTGTGCATGTACGGCTACTCAGGTGTCTGAATAGAGCAGAAGCGCACAAGGTTGTGTCCGATGAGGGAGGTTGTCTCTGATTTTTGCATGGGTTTTCATCATGCTGCTGAGTTGGTAATCTGCCATGGGGGAGGGAGCCAGCCAGCCTCATGTTCACGAATATTCAGAATGCGAAAAGGAATGCGAAAAGGAATGGGAGTATGAGCGACTATGATATATGTTCTTGGTGAGCACTGGTATAAAAACATCTTTCTACTCCGAATACTTGTTGATCATCCACCTCATTCTTTGCCACCAGGTTACTCATGATGGTGAACAGACGCTCCGCAGCCCATTTTGGGGCCTTGCTTTTAGCTCTCCTTTTCTCCATCTTCTCAACTGCGGTTGTCGCCGCAGCCATCCCAAATTGCCGTGCACTATCTGGAGATTTTCCCCCTCGTTGTGCTAGGAACACGGTCGACCCACTTTCCGGCGAAACCTGCACCGACTATGGTTACGACTGTCTCTGGCAGGTTACAGATAGGAAGCTTCCTTCGGGCGAACGTCGGATTGAGATAAACGGAGAATGGCCGCCATCTATAGTTAAGTGAGTAGTAAGCATAGTGAAGTATATGAACAGCTGCTAATTCCTCGCAAAAGGGTCCAAGTCGGCCAGCGGATTCGCATCGAGTTGGTTAATATGCTGACAGACCCCGAAGACGTCACGATTCACTTTCATGGCTTGTTGATGAAAAATGGTTATGTGCTCATGGATGGTCCACAGCATATTACTCAAGCGTGAGGCCAGCTGCTTGTTTGAATTTATTACTGAAGGCTAACTATGGAGTGCAGCGGCGTCGGTCAAGGCAAGTCTTTCATATATGACTTTCCAACCACTCAGGCCGGAACATACTGGATACATAGCCATGTTGGTACCACCTGTACTCTCCGCCGAGAGCACCTCGTTGACTAACTTCTTTGAAGGCACCAGGCCAGTATCCCAAGGGTCTCCGGCTGCCTCTTATCATTACCGATCCCCAAGACGCTGGGAACTATGGATATCCTGCATCTTCAGAGGGCGATCTTGACAAGATCATAACGTTGAGTGACTAGTAAGGCTGCTCATCTTCACACATGAGCAAGTTCTGACACTATGTCTCATAGCTGGACAGACTTTTGGGTAACAGAATCTCTGTACCAGAAAGGAACCTGTGGAGGAGTCGGTCTCGAAGTTCCGCCCGAAGGTAGGACTACCGATTTTCCACCTTTTACATGATGTTGCTGATTATTCTTTAGAGCAAACGTTCAACGAAGTCATTGCTAGTCCTACGGGTGCCGACACACGCCAGAAGATTTTAGTAACTCCTGGTTCCAAGTACCGTCTTCGGTTTATTAACCTCGGTGCTCATTCCCGATACTATGTCTGGATTTCCGGAAACCAAGATATGGAGATTATAGAGATCGACGGCGTCATGTTGAAACGGAACCAGTTCAGTAAAGGATTCGAGATCAGCAGTGGCCAGCGAGTCAGTGTTCTCGTCTCCCTTCCAACTGGCACCGTTGCGCAACGTATCATGGTTGTATCTGATCGGCGTATTAACAAGGGCCAAACCGGGCCTGCTGAGTGCATGCTCAAACCTACAAGCAGCTACTCGCCGATGCAGTATACCTGGGGTTGGTTATCCGACTCAGCTGGGACGGGTTCCTATGCGTTCAACGAACCTTCACAATCCGAGATGGCTGGGTACGGCCGGCTTGTGAAAACGTGGGAGAACGAGGCCAAAGTTGCACCGTTCTACCAATACCGGCCCAAGATGGAGTTTACCGATCAGAATCGCGTTGGCGTGGACATCTCAAAACCCTGCGGGAAAAACAACGCGGATTATTGTCTTTGCGACGATCATAACAACTGCCTTTTCAACCCTTCGTATGCCTGGAATTTCAGCGAGGTTGCCTTCCAACCGTGGAAAGACCAGCAGGCTCTACTTCCGACAAAGTGGACGTGGGATTACATTCACGAAATCACACTGAATGACGATAAAGGGCTCGGGGTCATGGGGCTACGAGGAAAGGGTGTTCCGTCAGTATTTATATACAACCTTGAACAGATGTGGTATTGACAAAGCAACGCAGTTTCATAGCTCCCGATACCCAAGAAAAGGGCATGCCCAAAATGGGTGTTCTGCCACAAATACCAACGCTGCTGCGAGGCCTGCTGGGGACTTCCTGGGACACATCGTTCGACAACCCAAATCTCTACGGCTATAATGCGTCACAAGTAGACCAAACAGTCGTATTGCCGAAAAAGAACGAAATCCACTGGTTTGCGTTCAGAACTGTCAAGGGCGACCATCCTATCCACATGCACGGACATGAGTTTCAGATAATGTAAGCTCCCAAAGACGAGGCATGGAGGCGTGAGTTCTGACTATGCCCGACAGTGCCAAGGTCCCCGTTCGGACAGATCCAACTACCGGTAGAGTCTTCACCTTTGCCGAATATGGCCACACATATAACAGCATCCCACACAACACATATCCGTCCCGCCGCGACACCATCATGGTCGAGAAAGGCAGCACCGTGATTGTTGCCATCCAGGCCGACAACCCTGGCGTTTGGGTACGTATGGTTACAGTACAAATAGCAAAGACTGTCTGGCTGCAATTCGGGTTGTTTCATGACAAATTGCTCCGAACCCCCATCCAGATGGCAAATGAAGAGCCACCTAGATGGGAGTTCAGATAATCTGTCGTAAACAATTGGTGAATAGGGCATACTTTCCAACTCCCTCTCCACAAAGCACTTTACTAATTGTACATCAACTTTTTAGGCACTGCACTGTCACAACGACTTCCACGCCAAGACAGGCATGTTTATGCAAATCGTGGAAGACATCGGCGCCTTGCGTGAGAGGATCGGCCGCTTTTCCACGCGGTATCCTCCGAGTTCGAGTTTGAATCCCTTTTGGGGCTGGGATGTCAAGATGTTTGACGTAGGGGCCGTTGGGCTCACACAAGCCGGGGCGTGGAAGGTGTTGTATCAAACGCTGAGGAAGACGTTTGAGAGCTACGGGTACAGCACTGCTGCGCTGCCGATCCAGTGCAATACCGCGACAGAAGACGGGAGCTTCGTCGACATGAACTGCGAGGATCGTCCTGATTTTCCGTAGTTGACAGAAATCAAATTTTACATGGTGTTGGTGAACGTCCAAGGGCGCCGGGACCATTGCTGGTGCTGTTGATCGAGTCTTACACCAGCACGCTGCCGATTGGCTGGACGCCGCAGGTACACGTGCAGTGCGCTAGCCGCATCCGACAAGCGCGCCCACAGCCCGATTGCGTCCTGTGCAAATGCGCAAAGGCCTCTCCCCACGTCACCCCGGCAGTCTCTGCCCACACTCTGCACACTTCCGCTCTGCCATTGATAGTCCAGCCTCTCCGCTCGTGCAGACCGACAAGTGCTGCTTGTCTTCCTGAAGCGCACTGTCGTACTGACGCTTTCCTGGCCCACACCGAACGGCTCACGTGTGCAAGCAAAGCGTCCCCCAGCTAACCCAGGTTTCCGCCTCGCCCACCGCTCGGGTCGGTGAGCGACCCGTGGACGACATGGCCAGCCAGCCTGGGGCTAGTGACCTCACCTCGTCGGACCTTGCACGCAACCCCGTGTTGGAGAGGTACTCCACGCTCTTCAGCCGCCGTGTGGACATTGTGGGCGATTATGCCGGCAGCGAACTCTTCCTCATCCATGGAGATTCTGTTCTGCTCCACTGCTTTAGCGACCCACATCTCGATTTCGACGCGGGTTTCCAGCTGCTCCACGCCACGTACAATGTCGAGAGCCTCCTGCGGGGCCTCGTCTCGCGGCGATGCAACTTCCACCTCTTCTTCGCCGAGGACCATCCCGGCATGTCCATCCCCTCCTTTGTCTCTGATGCCAATCGAGAAAAGTATCTTCTGGCGAGAGCCGCCATCATACGACATCTCAAGATCAACCTTGAGGCTTCACATCCCAGCATCGAGGTGCACGTCTTTCCCTCAATCCATTCTGCCGCTTTTGCGGATTACCTTAGCAATACCGATCTGTACTTTGTCATGTGCCACGATGGAGCCTCATCCGCAAGTCTGCGCAAACGCCAGATTCTGAGTCACAACCTTGACGTACTCAAAGACGAGGAACATACAGCGGAGGCAGCTGACTTGAAGACAAAAACGACTTGTCGCCAGCTCATCCTACTATTCCTAGAGCAAGGGTACAATGTTGCCTTGGTGAATGGGTTGGAATATCTAGACACCAAAGTCATGACCAATGTGCTTGAAGGCGCGGGCCGCGGCAACGTCAGCCTATCATTACAGGTAATAGACTTCTCAGTCGCCTCACATCACGAGCGCGGCCATTGACATATACGTCTACTAATACGGACGCGTTATAGGACCAGCAGCCAGAAAAGATAGCCGACAATGAAGCTCCACTGTCAGCATTACCACGGCTTGCCATGCCTAAGGAATTAGATGAGGTCGCTGAGCGCGACCTTCTGACTCTTTTGACCTTGTCCCAAACTTCTTCTAACGGGAGCGATGATGCTGACCTTCGCTCGGCATTCCTTCGTCATACGGTGTTGTTGTCGCAGCTCCCTCTACAAGAGCGCCTTTTGGATGCTCCCACACTTCCAGAGAAAGCGCAGACGTTTCTCGCCTCATTTTGCCATGAGGCCCGCCGCATCATAGAATCAAAGATTTGGCAAGATGAAGTTGCAAAGCATGATCTTGAGTGCGACGTTGCGGATCTGGTCGACGGGAAGCTCCTATCTATTTGTATCCAGAATCCTTCAATAGGAGCCGGAAAGCGACTGCAGCTTCTTTTAGCAGCAATTAAAGCAACAGGACAAGGAAGCTCCGATGCTAACGGTTCGAGCAATGGGAAACCTGTCGAGCTTGCAACCAAAGCAGACCATGGGAGATACGCAGTTCTTCCCTTTTCAAATGAGGCCTTCGACAAACATCTTGCTCCGGTACAGCTACCGGTAGACAAAAAGACGCACACGGAGAGTGAAATGCCGGCGAGGATCTTCCGAGAGGTTTCTCACTGGCACGACCACAAGCGCCCGATTGACCCGAAACTCAGACCGGATCAGGTTCTGAAGAATGAAAAGATGAAGAAGAAGGCTCTCCGTCGCAACCAGTTCTTCATGGCTGAAATGAAGACATATGCTGCCAGTCTTACCAATGCTGTTGGCAAAGCGTTGACTCCTGAGACAGTGATTGCGTCTGCTGGGAAGGCCAAGGAGGTTTCCAAACCGCAGGAAACCCGCCAGGCCCCCAAAGATACCCGACAGGGTAAAAAGAAGCCTGCTCCTTCCAAGAAGGATACCATGCGTGCAGAGATTGCGGCCTCCAAATCAAACAAAGACAAGGCTGCTGTCAATCAGATCCTCTCTGGCTGGAAGATGTCCTGTGAGGCATATCAGAAAGAGCGTACCTTGGCGGCTCGATATCAAAAGGCGAAACAACATTTGGCCACTGTGGACAACAATATCAAACGAGAGACCATCGAAGCCGAGGTTCGACTCTTCATGCTCGATGCTTTGTTAGGGATGTGGATTGGAAGCTGTCAGAACAAGGAGAAGGACAGGGGTCTACCCGTTGCTGCTCTCATCTGGGATGCTGTGCAATCATTCTCAAGATTTCACGTAGCAATCACCAAAACGATATCTGAGTGCCTCATTGCTACAAGCAAGGCTCTTGGTCTTTCCGGACTGGATATTCCAGAACCATCAGGGGATCGCCCATTGGTGTTCACTTTCGTTCTGAAGAACCCCCCGGCGTTAGACCTTTCAATCCCTATATCGGCCATGCAATTTCAATTGGCACATTGCGGGCCATATTTTGAGCGAAGCATCGATTCTGCACCTGATCCTCGTGTGCCTTTCGAGCCAGACGCGTGGCAGCGAAAGGTGCTCGACGAGATTGATGCACGGCGCAGTCTACTTGTCATTGCCCCCACATCCGCCGGTAAAACGTTCATCTCGTTCTACGCTATGAAGCAAGTCCTGGAGTCCAACAGCGACGACATTCTGGTCTATGTTGCGCCCACAAAAGCGCTGGTGAATCAGATTGCCGCTGAAGTCCAGGCTCGATACTCGAAAAGATACAACTTCCCTGGACAGTCGGTTTGGGGAATTCATACCCGAGACTCGCGCATCAACAATCCAACCGGGTGCCAAATTCTCGTCACAGTCCCTCATATTCTCCAAATCATGCTGTTAGCTCCAAGCAACGCCGGCTCTTGGTCGAAGCGTGTGAAATGGATCATTTTCGATGAAGTTCATAGTATTGGGCAAGCAGAAGACGGAATTGTATGGGAGCAGTTGTTGCTTTTAGCCCCGTGCCCAATTATTGCCCTCTCTGCGACAATTGGGAATGCAGAAGAGTTCGCTGCGTGGCTAGAATCAACCCAGAAAGCCGTCGGAAATGAGTTGGTCATGGTTTCGCATCCACACAGGTACTCGGACTTACGAAAGTTTGTCTTTAACGCCCCTGAATCATTCACCTTCAACGGGCTATCTGAGCAGCGCATTTTCGGACAGCTGGGTCTTGACCATTCTAGCGAATTCGAGTTTGTTCATCCCGTGGCAAGTTTAGTCCACCGGGCTCGTGGAATGCCACACGATTTCGGTCTCGAAGCCCGCGATTGTCTGGTTTTATGGGAAAGTATGAACAAGTACCAGACGCCCAAATTCCCGCTGGACGACGCTTTGAAACCAGCTGCAAATCTTCCCGCTGTTATTCGAAAGATTGACATTATCAAATGGGAGACGCTCCTGAAGAAAGTCCTCAAGGACTGGATGTCCGCTGCCGATTCCCCATTCGAAGCCGTGGTTGAGGATCTCAGCAAGTCTTCCAGTAAATACAGCCTCCAAATGAGCAGCAAGAAAGCCTCACAGAAGACAGAGGAAGTGGACGAGACGAGCGCCGACGATGGAATGGAGAATAGGGATTATGTTGACACAATCCTTCCCCTGCTTGTCGCTCTCCATAACCAAGATGCACTCCCAGCCATCGTCTTTAACTACGATCGCGGACTTTGCGAGAAGATCTGCCAGATTTTGCTTAGAAGGTTAGAGAGAGCTGAAACGAACTACAAAGAAACGAGTCCGAAATGGAAGACTAAGGTCCAAGAATGGGAAGCATGGAAAGCAGCGAAAGAGAAGGCAGAAGCGAAGATGGATAAGCGAGCGCCCAAAGCGTCGAAGAAGAAGGGTACTAAAGGCGACGATGAGGTTTCAAAGGAGGACATGATGCGAGAGTCGGGCGAGGATGGCGCAAGCCGCTTTACTTCGTTCAATCCTGAGGACCCAATCGATGGTTTCCATTTTGCTGAACATAAGAAGATGTCGCAAGAGGAACTCGCCGTGTACGTTGAGGAGCTCGAATATCGCGGAGTTCCAGACTGGCTCATCATGGGTCTGCGGAGAGGCGTGGGAGTCCATCACGCTGGTCAGAACCGAAAGTACCGTCAAATTTGTGAAATTCTCTTCCGGAGGGGCTTCCTGCGCGTCGTCATTGCAACCGGCACCCTCGCACTGGGTATCAATATGCCCTGTAAGACTGTCGTCTTTGCGGGAGATTCTGTCTTCCTCACTGCTCTCAATTACCGACAGGCAGCGGGTCGTGCTGGCCGTCGTGGATTCGATATGCTCGGGAACGTCGTGTTCCATGGTGTCTCGATGAACAAGGTGCACCGGCTTATGAGCTCTCGTTTGCCTGATCTGAACGGCCACTTCCCGATAACCACTACACTAGTGCTGAGATTGTTTTCTCTTCTGCACGAGTCAAAACACTCCGCGTTTGCGGTCCGCTCTATTAACGCCCTTTTATCACAACCTCGCCTCTACCTGGGTGGTGAAGAGTCTAAGATGACCGTCCTCCACCATCTGCGCTTCTCAATCGAGTACTTGCGACGGCAGTATCTCCTGAGCTCCGGTGGTGCTCCGCTTAACTTTGCCGGCCTCGTGAACCATCTCTACTTCACCGAGAACTCCGCCTTTGCGTTCCATGCGCTCTTGAAGGAGGGCTACTTCCATGATCTCTGCAACGACGTTGATACGAATCCCAAGGACATGCTGAAAGAGTTGGCCATAACAATGGCACATCTCTTTGGGCGCCAGCATTTCCGACAAGCCGACCAAGAATTTGTCGAGCAGACTGCGAAGCAAAGCTCTTCAATTGTCATTCTGCCGCCAATGCCAATGAAGGCTGCTGCTATACTTCGTAGCCATAACGAGAGTACTTTGGCCACTTTTACGGCGTATGTCCGAACATGGGCTCAACAGCATCTTTCCGAGGACGACGATACTCTCCCTCTTACCGAGATGGAGTTCGGAGGGTCGGCTGATGAGGGATCGATAAAGGGTCTGCCACACAGAGTGGCTCCAGCCGTTCGTTCGACTTTCGTGGCGCTCTCCGGCTATGATGACAAATTCGACTCGATCCACGATCTCTGCAGCACTGTCAGGTCCGGAGTTTTCCTTGAGGAGGCAGTCGTACCATATGTTGGTCTGTACCCAGATGATTCTGATCTTCCGCTCAACGCCTATCTCTACGACTTCTTCAACAACGGAGACGTGAAATCCCTCATCAAGGCCAACAAGATCCGTCCGGGTGATGTCTGGTTTGTACTGAATGACTTCAGTATGGTTCTGGCGACCATTGTGACGAGCTTGTCGAACTTTATGAACCTGACCGCAGAGGGCGACCTCAGTCTGGTAGATGTTCGCGGAGAAGGTGACGAACACGAGGAGAGTGTGGATGACAAATTTCTACCCCCTGGTGATCCGGCAACCGTGGCTGCTGAAGTTGCAGCGAGAGGACCCGGCCCGGCCATGGCTGAGACAGTCAAGCAAGACCTACCAGTCCGACAGAAGAAGAAGAAAGTTCTCGATTCCTGGGATGAGGGGAGCGACGCCGAAGATTCGGAGGAAGAGGTTGAAACCGAGGCGGCAAAGTTGGAGGAGATGCAGGCGAGTGAGATGCCTGCTTGGGAGGAGGGCCAAGGTTTGCTCAACGTCCTGAAGTCTTTCAAGATGTTGAAAGAAGAGTTCGACACCAAGTTCAGGGCTATGTGGTCTTAGACGATGGGTTGCATGCATATACTGTTGGCATGGTACATTGGTAGACATCATTTGGAAGATTGCACAGCGTCTACTCTTTCCGTTTAGAGAGCATTGATGACCCAAAAGCTTACGAGTAAACGACACGATACACCACGAAAACTAGATTAAACCCGGCATAGGTAGCATGCAGATTTCAAATGTTTGTGTTTCTGAATATAATTTGTTTTCTTGGAATGTCATAATGCATGTTGATAAACCGAAGGATGGCTTTCCTTTTTTGTACGCCATGTACCACCCCATCCGGTCTCAACGCCGTTCCATCCCAGCAGATCGCCTTTAAACCAGCAAAACCATAGCTCCCAAAACACCAATCAATCCAACCACAGAACTGCCCTCACTCACCCTCCCTGCCGCACCAGTAAAAGGTACAACGGTGCTATTTCCCCTACCACCTGATCCTGTCTGAGTTCCATTTCTCCCATCCACAGTGAAAAAGTTACCGGCCACGGGGGCAGCCAGTCCCATAGTCTTCATAAAGGCCTCGATATTGAAATTGAGCCTGCTAGTCGTTTCCGCGAACATGGTAGCGGGAATGTTCAAATTGGCGGGCTGCTTGAACAACAGCTGGACGTAGCGGTGGGCAATGGTATCGGTGGATGGGGGGCCGGGGCCAAAGTATGCAGCGGGCCCTTTCTGTGTGGTGGAAAGCAGAGTGGCGGTGCCGTTTAGTTTTTGTGTCGTGGTTTTGAAGCCTGTGGTCATGGCGTGTAGCAGTGTGCGGCGTGTGGAGTTGGAGCCGGCCCCGGGCACGTCGAGATCGATCATTATGAAGAGGTAGGTGTCGGATGTGGAATTTACGTTTGTGAGGGCGAGGTTGGGTGCTGTTGCCGTTGCTGGACTGGGTCAGATTTATGTAGGGTTAAAAAGGGTTTGGGTCTGCCTACCTGTCTTTGTGAGGAGTTCTCCAGCCTTGGTGACGGAGGTTGAGTTAAAGATGACATTGAGCTTGGTGGTTACTTGGGGTTTGAAGCCCGGTGGTGTTTGTGCTTGAGTGGCGCCAACCAGGGCTGCAATAAATAATGAAGATGGGAACAACATAGTGAGAAGTGTATATACAAGAATTTGGAATTACAGTAGGTGCAGACGACTAGTCAATAGTGCTCTGAAGAAGGCAAGAACAATGACGGCAGGCATACGTGCACTTTATAACGCATCAGTGGAGGTACGCGTCTTCCAAAAAGGTGCAAACGGCGTGCGGTACGATCCGCTGCAATTGTGTTGCACGCGTGTGCCATGCATAAATATTCTTCGTCATGGTAAGGTCGTCCTTGGAAGGTTTGTGGGTGTTGAAACAAGCGTTGTGTGAGACGCGGAGGAACTAATCTTGGCACGTGGCATTCGCACAAGTGCCGAACGTCGAGCCAACAGTGATGGGATCTGTCAGAAGACATGGTACAACCCGAGAGGCCACTATGGTGATATTTTTGAAATCGGTGGTGATCATGTGGGTCGTTGTACATCCGTGACCCTGAGCGTAAGACACAAGTTGTGGAAGGTTGGATCATCGGTCAATATTGTAGATACCGAAGTCATCCCCAAAGAACGACAACTGAAACCAAATGATGCAAGAAATGAGGCGTTAGCTATTTTGAAAACGATATGCTGCTGAGCTTAGGCTTACGAATTCTAGAAGACGATTTCAAGACTTGAGACTGGCCAAGACCTGTCTCGAGAGTTTGGCCGGGCTTGTGCGCGTGATCGAAGCGGTTCGAAAATAGGGAAGCCACCTGTGACATGTATCAATATATCCCTCAAGCCCTTCTAAGCAGTCTTGTTTCGATCACCGTCGACTATTATGGGGAAGACGTTGATGTTTCGTGAACATAGTTGATGTCTCAGGAACTAAGAGTCAACCCATGAGGGTCGAAACATGTGTTGATATCCGCAGGTGGAAAATCACTCCCAATGACAAGGAACAATTAACCCATATGCCTATGGTTGGGCCGTGGAGCGGGGTTATTTTACAACTATCGTCATTTGGGTTCTGTCGAGGGCGATAGACTGATGAATAGTTGGTAGGCAAAACATCCCAATTGTGATAGCAAGTGCGACATCCCTCCGCCACTGCAGGTTGAGGTGTCAAGCATCAAATTGCTAACATGTTGTTGATAGCATTGCCGGTGTTGAGGATTTAAAGTGTGAAGTGACAAGGGCTTGATGTCAGAAGAATGATGTGAGCCGATGGGATGTCTGATGGATTCCAGAACGGTGGACAGCTGTGGACTGGATAACTAACCCAAAGAGGGATAGGCTACACGTGAGCGCGCGTTTGTTGTCTGTGCGCGTGTTACCGCCTCATCACATCCCCACGGTTAGGTCCTTGATCCGGACTCCATCATCACTCCCCAATCCTTACATTCAGCTTTGCTGCTCTTGGATTGCTCATTTTGATCTGTTGGAACCATCCCTTTCACTCTTAGAAGTTATTCGCACACGCTTGGGTCATCGCAGGTGCCCATGATTCAGCCGTCACTTCCAGGAGAAGAGACCGAAATCCCCGACAAGCCTGAAGCATTATGGCCTCTCAAATATAAGGTGCCAGATCCGTGGCTTGGACAGCCACGAAGGTTCTGGTGTCACGATATGTATCGAGGCCCGGGAAAAGTAAAAGTCCAGGTGCTATACAGCAAAACTCTTCAAGAGTCGGAGATCATTGCACGGAAGTTCTTCGATGAGCCAATTCTGGGATTTGATATGGAATGGGTTTCCAACTCAAATCACAGCCATTCGCTGGGTGCATGCATCTCTCTCATCCAACTTGCTTGCGAGGACAAAATTGCCCTCTTTCACATCGCCCTCCACGCTGGGAAGACAGTGGACAAGCTCATTGCCCCATCCCTCTGCAAGATTCTGGAAGATTCAACCATCAAAAAGGCTGGCGTAGCTGTGTTGAACGCAGACTTTTCTCGACTCAGGAAGTTCTTCCATCTGAAGCCTCGAGGGGCATTTGAGCTTAGCCATCTTCACAACTTGATCACATTTGGAGGGAGGGAGAGCCATCGCGTCACCACGAGGCTTGTCAAATTAGGAACGCAGGTCGAGACACATCTTGGGCTCCCCCTCTTCAAAGGCTCTGTCAGGACGAGCAAATGGAATCGAGCCTTAACTGTGGACCAGATCAAGTACGCTGCGAGTGATGCGTACTGTGGGTTCATGCTGTATCACTGTATGAATTCGAAGCGCGCATCAATGGACCCGTGTCCACCATTGCCTCTCTTCGCCGACAGTTATCCGAGAAGCCCACTTGTCACGCTGATGCTGCTCGAGCCGACCGATGGGGAACGAGAGTATGTCAGGATAGACGAATTTTACGCACCAAAGGAAGACGATGTTGGAGGTGATGTAAATGGAGGTGAGGCTGATGGCGATGGCGATGAGATCATAGCTATGATCAAGACTAAGGAACTCGACCGCAACGAGGCAAGCAAGAAACCGCGAAAGAAGCAAAAAGCAACGGACCAAGAACCTCTTGATGCAGTATCCCAGGCGTTGTTTGACGAGCTCCGAACACATCGCACAAATGCTGCAATAGAGCTTGGGCAGCCCGTTTATTGCGTTGCTAATAATGCTGTGTTACTCGGGCTTGCACGAGAACGTCCCCTCAATGAAAAAGACATGCTTGCTGTCAAAGGCATTGGGAAGAAAAAGACGGAAACATGGGGCGCCGATTGGCTGAAGATCATCACGGACTTCGTCAACAGTCATGATCTGGATCCAACAGAGCCCAAGGTCGCTGAGGAGCGCAATATAGAGGAAGTTGCAGTTCTTGAAGGTGGGCTGTCTGAGACACAGTCGACCTGCATCGACTCACAAGTCTCCATCACATCGACAACAATAGGCCCTATTACGCGAAAGAGGAAGGTGACGACCCCAGTACCGGATGAGGATACACTATCCTCATCTCCAGCATTCAGCAGCCCGATGCACCGCTTACCAGTTCTGCACACGGGACTTTCCTTTGGCATGGATAGCCTCGACGTCGATTCACAAGATGCCGATACTGTGAATGTCTCACAAGCGTCATCTGATGATTCCCTAATCTTTTACACCCCATTATCTCACCTCGGATCGGTTTCGAAGAGGAGGAGATCAACCAGTCCAGTTCGAGCGAAGTCTCCAACTCGAAGCAATGCAGTACAAGCTGTTGCAATTTTCACGCCGGGGATGCAGACTTTCCGGAACAAGCTTGTCGCGCTCAGCAGGGTGGTTAGATTAACTTTGGCTTCCGAAGTGAGGGATGCAATGATCAATCAGATCGTCTCCAAGCCGCCGAGGACAGCTGGGGACCTGGGCGATATTCCCGGTGCTCGAGTCTTCGTGGAAGCATGTGTGGCAGCGAAGAAGGATTTGTTGAAGAATATTCTCAAATGGGCGCCCGATATGTCTACATCTGTCTGATAACATTTGGGCGCGCGGCTTGGCATGCCGCCGAAAGCTGTGTTGGCTTATGATATCTTTGTTTATGATTTTTTGCAGATGTTCCTACGGTTGTTTAGCACAAGATGGTTGTAATGAATATGGACGGAAGAGTTGGAATTGTTCTTCAGATGTTTTTGATACCCTTACTCCTGATATCTCACATGCATTGTCCATTTGATGCATCAATATTGATTGCTATCTCGCAAGTCGGCTTTGGCACGTGAATAAACCACGGGGAAAATGGTTCGCGTGACGAGACTGGAACGCGGTTCCCAAGGCTTTGGGTTTGCTAGATGGAGACACGCAGTAGCGTTTGGGAAATATTGTCTGGACACATTCGGAGTTCATCACGGCGTGAGAGTTTGGCGGGGACACTTCAGCCGACATCGGGGCGTTGTGCAACAGAACCGGGAACACGGGCAGTTCTGCTGCCGACAGCAAAGTGCGGCAGACAGGTGACAGGCGCATCGTTAGCGCATGTGGGTATGTGGGGTTCATCGTGAGATACCTGGACGCCACCTCTGGGTGTTGAGAACAGCCCTGTTGGTTGTTGGTCAAGTCGACATTGGATGGAAGGTTGGTAAACGACAACAAGTACGACACTACCGGTATCAACAGACTCGAGGATACTGCTCAGATAGTCGACAAAGGCGGCGTGAGGAGACGATACCGGCGTTCCGGATGACGGCATGGCATAGCTGCAGTGCCGTGGTTGCGAAAAGGTACAGTCCCACCCGATAGATACAGAGACAATCCACCCATGGATGGCAGGCTGCGTCGCGGGACCGATGGCACATGGAGGGCTACCACGAGAGATCAAGCTACTGTGTATGTTGCGCATTCTACTACTGTTGCTGCAGCCCATGTCAAGACCGAGGGCATCACTGATTATTAATTCTTCCGCGGTCAGGGTGTAGGATCGGCTGTGGTTTACTGCTGCGAGAGTGGTGGTCTTGCACGTGTCGGTGCATCTGTCGGCAAGCAAGGATCAGCAGCCAATCAGCAGCCAATCAGCAGCCAATCAGCAGCCAATCAGCAGCACTCGCCCCTCCCCGCCTCAGCTTTTTGAAGCTCAATGCCTCCTCCAGCACTCGGCCGCAGTCGAGGGCGAGAGCGCAGGCACGCTGGCAAACATGGGCCGCACATTTGCTGTCGGGCATGGCGGCAGAGGAACAAGATAAGGCGCGGCGCCGGCGAACAAAGGCTTCTTGACGCTTGGTGGCTGCGGCTATCACCCTAGCCCCGTCACATGCGCCATAACATGTGAAGACGACGAACAAATTAACAGCGGGCGCCCCCAGCAGCACCGCTCCCGTCTCACGCCTCATCGTGCGCGAAAATACAGCTCCCTCCCCCCCCCCGACTGCGATCCCGCACTGCCATGGCGCCGTGAGCCTTGCGACAGCGACCACATCCGCAGGAGCACGCTCGCCGTCTGGCACACTCGCACACTCGCACACTCGCACGCTCGCACTCTCGCACCTCGGAGCCGCTGAGCGACGCTCCCGACGTCACTGCAGCCCGAATCTGCCGTGCGCTCGCTGGCTGCGCGCCCGCGAGCACGTCGACACCATGCAGCAGGAACGCGAACAGGCGCCGCCGGCATACACGCAGCACCACGAGCCCGAGTCGCTGCAGCTCCCCTCCGCGCCGACCCACAGCCTGCCCTCGCACCCCGCCCAGCAGCACAATGGCCGTCTGCCCCCCATCCACTCGCTCGACCTGCCAGACTCGCGGCGCGAGCGGGGCGTCAGTCTGGAATTGAGCCCGAAGACCACCCAGGCGCCGTGGGGAGCGCTGCCGAGTCTGCACAGCGCGACGTTCCCGAGAGCGCCTGAGGGACTGCCTCGTGCGGGGGAGGCGGACGTTGGCAGCCCCATGGACACGGCGAGTGTGGGCAGCCTGGGCATGGACGACCGGCGCCGGCGGGAGACGAGCGTGTTGAGCATGGACGACCCAGACGTCAGATTGGCTGCGGAGGCGCTCTCGGGACTGGGGAATCTGGGTGCGTCATTCCAATTTTCTTTTACTCTTCTCCGTGTTGGTTAATTGTACATGCTAACTTTTGACCAGACTTTGCCCGTTCGCCCACCTCTCGCTCCCTGACCCTTGGCCCATCCTCCCCACAGACAATTGCCTCTGGATCGAACCCCCCCCCACCCACCGACTCTGAACCCCTCCTCTCCCTCATAACCTCCAACCACCCCTGGCTCGGCGGCACCATCAACGGCTCCATCTCCGCCTATAACACTTCCAAATACTACTCGCCGCGCTTCGTCAAGTATGGCGCCGAGCTCATCGAGCGCAACATTGGCTCCCCCGTTGTCAACACTGTCTCGTCAGTCGGTCGCCGGACCGGTGTTGAGAAGAACCTTAGAAGATACCTTGGCGAACAACATCGACGACCGAGCGACCTAGAATTCGGAGACACGGAGATGGGAAGGGAGAGTGGCCGGAAACGGCTCCGAATTACAAGCCCAGGGGCAATGGATGTCGACCCTGCCTTTGACAGTCCACGTACCCGTGGAGGCTCACAGTCCTCATATGCCGAGTCACTCCCCGCATATGACGATCAGCGTTCCCCCAAATATGAAGAATCCGCCGTCGTGGCCATAGACCCTGTCACCGACAAAGAGGAAACCGAGTCACAGAGCAGTGCAACCCAAGACAGGAGAGTAAACTGGTCAACCCAACTCATTATGACCACCTCAGGCCTTGGCGTTGCCCTCTCAGATGCCTCCCTCCGCTCCCTCAAAATCTGCCTCGGACTCCTCCGCTCGGCAACCAAACACATTGATGCAGTGATGCTAGCCCTCACACGCGTCCTTGAAGAATATGAGGCCGCGCTCCGCAGCCGCCACGGTTCAGACGCCCAAGACTCGGACAAAATGGACACGAGCACAACGGGCGAAGACCGGCAGAAAGAAGAGAATGTCAAAATCATCGCGTCGCGTATCAAGACCTTGAGCTCGGATATTTGGACCACACTTCAGAAAGTGGTCGAGTCAGTGTCCCGCTACACAGGCGGTGCACTCCCACAAAACGCCTCTCAGGTCGTCCGCACACAGCTCCTCTCCGTGCCTCAGCGCTGGCAACTCGCCTCGCGGACCGCTGGCGCGAGTGATGGCGGCGAATCTCAGACTGGGACTGTGGAGGGCGGTGAGGAAGTCCGCGGCGCGAATCGCATGTTGGCGTTTGCGAAAGAGGGTCTGGATATGATGGGCCAGATTACGGCGGTCGTAGATGGTACAGTGCAGAGTGCGGAGGCTTGGCTGGGCAGGATGGGGAGGAAGAGGCATCAGGATAGTGAGGAGGAGACGCAGGGCCAGGTGCAGGGTGAGAAGGGGCCGCTTTGGAGCGCGAAGTATGCGGAGAAAAATTGACCGCTTTTGGTCCGAGTGAAGTTCATTACTGGTATGGTATGGTGTGAGGGAATCAGGATGGGGGAGTTGGACTAAAGTACCGGAGGTGGTATGACTTGATGGTGTTCCGATTGACATGATACGTCTTCTTTCCTTTGTGGCCTGGGTTCGAACGTATATCCGTTTCTCTTTTCTTCCTTTCTCGTCCTTTCTTCGGATGTTTTGAGCACGGTGTTTGGTCTTGTTCACAAATTTGCTAGGCGCGGGATCATGTCTGCTGTATGCTGCGTTGGCTTTCTCTTGTTCGTTTTATCAACCCAGTTTCCTTTCGTTCTTCTTACCTTTATTATATCCTCTTTCTTCACTTTGTGCTGTTCTTCCCGCGGGGTTGCTGGAAATGGTGGGAAACTAGATACACTATGGCTGGCGAAGGATGCGGATATATTGGTCGTGGTTCTTGGGGGTAATAGATCTTGGAGTCATTATTGTGTCTGCGATGCACTGTGCCGTATCCCTGCGATGATCTGTGTAAGTGCCAATGCTAGAAAAGTCCATTGGGGGGTGCGTAGGGTGGACTCGCTGGTCAGGGGGTGTCGGCTGTGCATATGTGAACGGGCGAAGAACGGGTTGATGAATGGGTGGATGTCTGCAAGGATAGAGGGAGGGAGTACTCGAATTGGTGAAAGGACTAGATCCACTGTGCTGGATGGGCTTGGCACGATGTATATCCAACCCTGGAAACGTACGGACGTAGGGCCCGCCCCATGACTGACTGCTCTTGATCATTTCTCGCTGATACGAGGGAGCCTTCCAATGTTGTAGGCATACCCTGGGACGTGATGAAGTGCATTAACCCTCCATTATCGCCATATACTGTGTAAGGCGTTTTTGGACGGGAGGGATAGCGCTTTGTCCATGGGCTGATTGAATGGAGTGTTTGGAGCCATTCACCAATCGCCAAGCAAGGCAAGGGAACCTTTGGCACACGCACAATATGTTTGATTAAGATTAAGACTATAATAATGTAGAGTATAAAGGGGGAACTCTGCAACAGCAGACAAGGCGCAATCAGAAAACGACAGTAGTGTATCAGTGGTATATCGTTGCTCCAGAATACGCAAACGGCGTCCTCCTACCCAACAGTAAAAACACGTATCTCGCATTCCCGCCATAAATCAGACGTGTGAGGCGGATTTGGTGAGTGTCACCGCAAACATTATCCAAGAAATTATAGAAATCACGTTCTCGAAGCGAAAGTGGTAGGACTTGTAACGAGATAGTGGGGTGGTGGCAGTGCAGACATGTCGACCTCCGTCTCGCCATCTCCCCATTCCTCGAGTTTGTGCGTGATTGCCCCCGTCAAATCAGCCTGCGGGGATGGTCGTGCCATAGCGGCATAGCCTCGTTCAGTTCCTGTGACGTTTTGCCTGGGTTGGGTCTAGCCCCTATTCTGCGGTGTAGCTGGTGGAGAACACGATGAGGGCGTCTCGCTTGAGGGCAATGGTGATGACTGAGGTTGGAGGAATGGGTGCTGGGTGTTTCCGGCTGGTGCAGGGACGTTGGTGACTTGAATGGGGTGGAAGCGGATGGGCGAGATGAAGAATCCAGACATGATGCGGCGTTGTCGTGCGGCGTAGAATCCGGCCAGGATAACAAAGGGGGGAGAGGATTGAGCGTTCTGATGTAGTGATTGGGGAAAGAAAAAGGATAAAGCAGAGATATATAGGGAAAGAGATTGGTGGTGACAAAGTTATGGTGTCGAAAAGAGTAGGTTTCGCGATAGTGAACACGGATCGAGTCTGCCTCATCCTTCTCCCGTCACAAGTCATCTCGACTCATTAAATGGACTCATCCATGGCGCACATTCTGACACCACAGCACATGACACCGCGTCACCGCGCTTCACACCTAGATGCCTTACGGAAAGATGGCGTCGCAAGGCTGTTGCCGCCTGGCACATTCCTGTTGATGATTAGTAACCGCGCCTGATTCGCCGGCGCGCTGCATAGTGTGCGATTCGAATGAGTTGCTTCTTTATGTGCGTCCGATTGATCTTCCTGCGTCGCTTGGTGGTGATTGGAGGTGGATGTGCGTTTCTAAGGCAGTTCTGGAAAAGCATATCCCGCGAAGACCGTTTCTACACCGGTTTGCGGCTGTGAAGGATGTAATTGCAACATCGTAGATTCGCGACCGTGTTCTGGGCGTTGGGATACTTCACCGGTGATTTTCGGTGTGCAGCGCTATTCTTTTTATTTTTGCCCATGTTTGAGTGGTGAGTAGGAACGCACGGACCACGTGATGTTGAGTAGGTGATGCTCGAAGGGTATGTACGCGGTCAGAACGGGTAGACAAGTCCACCAGTCCTATCCATCATCAATGGCTCTAATTCTGGAGTCGATGGTGTCGAGGTTGGATGGGCCATACTGCTATGAGTCGTAGGAACAAGGGTTTTCACAAGACGCTGCTCTCTGTCGCATCCTGCACACCAAACATTTCCATAGCAAGAAGGTAGTAAAAGATGTACGACATGGTGCGTCGAGGCGGTGGAAGTGAGTCAAAGGGCGGGTGGCGCCGCCCTTTTGGCTTGCATCGAGGAGCGACGAAGCGTTCGTGATGAGCCATAATGACTCACGCGGGGGACGGCCTGTACTTCGTTCGAGGAGAATCGCGCCAAGACATGTTCGAGCGGAAGCGTGGGACGTAGTCCAAGGCCAAACATCAGCGAAACGGCTTACGAGCAGGCTGTCGGAACGAAAACGATGAGGTGCAAATCTGACACCTTTGGAGATGTGGAAAGGAGGGCAGCTATTCCTATTTGGGCAACCTGTTGTTGTTTTTAGTCTTTTGCACACCGGAGCGGAGCCCAAGGATTGCGAACGAAGCTAACATAACGTTACTTCTAAAGCAACCTATCGTGAGATTTGATGTTGACCATTCCACGGAGCAAGATTCAGGAAACCTGAGTGGATCTAGTGGGGGCAAATGCTATCTTAAGCCTCCCTAGTGGCAGGATTATACGAGTCCCTATCACACAGTGATGAGTTCCTATCACTCAGTATTTCACACTAGGCCTGCCAAGGTGTCCGAATCTGCCATGTGCTCTGAAATTCCTCCTTGGAGGCCATCATGTCAGCAAGCAGATGTACGTACCTCTACTCGGTTCCAGCGTGACCACCAGTATCTGGAAAGGCTGTGTGCGGACTTCTTAAACTGTCATTGTAGCCCGGAATTCGTAACACTGCCCATCCAGCACAACGCTATGCCGAACCTGCTCATTGTAGATATGTGATGCAATCGCCGTCCAATTGGGAAGGGGACAGACGATTGACGGAGGAGGCGTCAACACAACCTTCCAAGGTTGCCGAAGGACTGATGATGAGTCGAAAAGGGCGTACCGTCCGCAAACCGTCCGCTGAAGAATTCGAGATATCTTATATGGGTCGGCTGCTTTCGGTTGCGATCTTCCTAGCCTTCCCGCTAGCAACGCAAACTTGTCCCGTACAGACGTCGGTGATCCACCTGGGGCTCTTGGAAACAATACTAACGCCGGCCCTGGCGGGCTTAACGATAGAACCCCTACGTTTTATTTGTGAGAACCCGCTGAGGCAGCTTTTGCCTATTTACTCTCCACAGGCCCCGTCTCTTCCCCCTAATCATCCTTCCTTTGCAGTGCGCTGTTTGTCGTTTCGTTGCCTTCCCAGTGTGCTCTACGCAGGGTTACCGAGGCATTGGAGCAGCCAACCACGTGCGGCACCTCACCATCACCGCTCAGCACCATGACCACCGCAAACAACCACAGCGAGGGGACAACCTTCGCGCCAATTCACTCTGACGGGCCCCATGCGCGCGGCCGGGGGAGCAATGACACCGCCCGAGACGAGGAGAGGGAGGAGACGTTCAGTGAAAATGGCCTCACAAACCCCAGTGGTGGAGTTGACGTCACTCGCGCCGAGCATGACTTCGCAGAGCTCAATCGCGAGCTGTCTCGCGCAAGCCAGATGTCGCGGAAAATCAGCCGTGTACAGAGTCGCCAGAGCCAAAAGCACCAGGTTTATGCCGATATCGAAAAATCGCCCGAGTCTGCATCCTCGTCGGAGGACCTCTTTGATTTAGAATCTGTTCTGAGAGGCAACCGGGACGAGGAAGAGGCAGCCGGCATCAAATCGAAGCGAATCGGTGTGGCTTGGGAAAATCTTACCGTGAGCGGTATTGGCGGAGTTAAATACTATGTGAAAGTAAGCACTCTATACTTACTCCCACCCATCATCGACGGGAGCTAACTCTAATCCAAGACATTCCCTGACGCATTTGTGTCATTCTTCAATGTCATCGAAACGGGCATGAACCTTTTTGGCTTGGGCAAGAAAGGCACCGAGTTCGACATCCTCAAGAACTTCCGCGGTCTTGCCAAACCCGGAGAGATGGTCCTCGTCCTGGGCAGGCCCGGGTCAGGTTGCACATCCTTTTTAAAAGTCATCAGCAATCAACGCTACGGGTACACCAAGGTGGATGGAAATGTCCAGTACGGCCCGTTCGACGCGGCCTTCTTCGAGAAGCGCTACCGTGGCGAAGCAGTGTACTGCGAAGAGGAGGAGAACCACCACCCGACTCTCACCGTCGGGCAAACTCTGGACTTTGCACTAGAGACAAAGGTTCCTGGCAAGCGTCCGGGTGGCCTATCTCGCAAAGACTTCAAGCAAAAAGTCATCGACTTGATGCTGAAGATGTTCAACATTGAGCACACCAGGGACACCATCGTCGGGAACCCGTTCGTAAGAGGTATCAGCGGCGGAGAGAGAAAACGAGTGTCGATTGCCGAAACCATGGTCACTGGTGCCTCTGTGCTGTCGTGGGACAATTCCACCCGTGGCCTCGATGCCTCTACTGCGGTCGACTACGCGCGTTCGCTGAGGGTCCTTACCAACATTTACAAGACCACGACATTTGTGTCCCTGTACCAAGCGTCCGAGAACATCTACAACTGCTTTGACAAGGTCTTGGTCATCGATAGTGGCCGGCAGGTGTATTTTGGCCCCGCAAAGGAAGCCCGTGCCTACTTCGAAGGCCTGGGATTCCTCGAGAAGCCTCGCCAGACCACCCCTGACTACCTCACCGGTTGCACTGACTCATTCGAGCGAGAGTACCAGCCAGGGAGAGGCGAGAAGGACGTTCCAAGCACTCCTAAAGCACTAGCCGAGGCTTTCACTAAGTCAGATATCGCAGCTCGTACTGAGCAGGAGATGGCCGTATATCATGGCGAAGTTGCTGAGCAAAAGCAGATCTACAACGACTTTGAGGTTGCCGTCAAAGACAGCAAGCGCCACGCTTCACATAAATCCGTCTACTCAATTCCATTCTACCTGCAGCTGTGGGCCCTCTCAAAGAGACAGCTACTGCTGAAATGGCAAGATAAGTTCTCTCTGGTCGTTTCCTGGGCCACTTCCATCATCATGGTACGTATTATCCAAGTACAAATAGCAAACATTGTTTCGCTACATTTCCAGTTGTTGTAAGGATCCACTTGGGATATGCTAGATGCCATTGTTTAAGCATCCAGCATTAGGATTGGGAAAATATAGCCGAAAGACATTCCCTGAGTTTACCACCTGGTGAGATGTCCAACAAAGCGAACTTTCCTAAAGGCAACTGGGACAGAAAACAGTATTCGCTACCTAGATTCCCCCCTCTACAAAGGACTCTACTAATTATACATCAACCCTTTAGGCAATCGTCATTGGAACGGTTTGGCTCAACCTCCCAAAAACCTCAGCCGGTGCGTTCACGAGAGGCGGTGTCCTCTTCATCTCCCTTCTGTTCAATGCTTTTCAGGCCTTCTCTGAGCTTGCCTCTACCATGATCGGTCGACCAATCGTCAATAAACACCGTGCCTTTACCTTCCATCGCCCTTCGGCTCTATGGATTGCTCAAATCGGTGTAGACTTGCTTTTTGCCACGCCTCAGATCTTCCTCTTCAGTATCATCGTTTACTTCATGACAGATCTTGTCCGAGACGCTGGAGCGTTCTTCATCTTTGTTCTGATGATTGATACCGGCTACTTAGCCATGACCCTCTTCTTCCGAACAGTTGGATGTCTCTGCCCCGATTTTGATGTCGCCATCCGTCTTGCAGCAACTATCATCACGCTTTTCGTTCTCACGTCTGGTTATATTATTCCATGGCAGTCTGAGCAAGTTTGGCTACGGTGGATCTTTTACATGAACGCTATGGGCCTAGGTTTCTCTGCGCTAATGATGAACGAGTTTGGAAGGCTTGATATGGAATGTACCGGTAGCTCGCTAATACCCAACGGCCCTGGATACACGGATATCAATTCACAAGTATGCACGCTCCCCGGCAGTCAGTCAGGATCAACCCTTGTCTCCGGGAAGGATTACATCAATTTGGCGTTTTCTTACGATACCAAAGACCTGTGGCGCAATTGGGGAATTATGATGGTTTTGATTGCAGGATTCCTTATGGCGAACGCGTTTCTCGGTGAATCGATCAAATGGGGTGCAGGCGGCCGGACAGTCACGTTCTTCGTAAAGGAGGACACGGAGCTCAAGGCCCTAAACGAGAAGCTTCGCCAAAAGAAAGAAAGGCGCGCCCGGAAAGAAGAAGTCGATGAGGATAGCTCTGAACTCAATATAACGAGCAGGGCTATATTGACATGGGAAGACCTATGTTACGATGTCCCTGTACCCTCGGGCGAACTGCGTTTGCTGAAGAACATCTTCGGGTATGTCAAACCTGGGCAATTGACCGCCCTCATGGGCGCATCAGGTGCTGGAAAGACAACCCTCCTGGACGTTCTCGCCGCGCGAAAGAATATTGGTGTCATCTCTGGCGACAAGCTCGTTGATGGCAAGGCACCAGGCGTTGCCTTTCAGCGTGGTACTTCGTATGCCGAGCAGCTTGATGTTCACGAGCCGGCACAGACGGTGCGAGAAGCCCTTCGATTTTCAGCGGACCTCCGGCAACCGTTCGAGACACCTCAAGCAGAGAAATACGCATACGTTGAGGAGATCATTGCTTTGTTGGAGATGGAGGACATGGCAGATGCGATCATTGGGGACCCCGAGAGTGGCCTTGCAGTCGAGCAGCGAAAGCGTGTTACCATTGGTGTCGAACTTGCCGCTAAACCGGAGCTTCTTCTCTTCCTTGATGAACCTACGTCTGGCCTCGACAGTCAGAGCGCCTTCAACATTGTACGCTTCCTCAGGAAACTCGCTGCCGCTGGGCAAGCAATTCTTTGCACTATTCATCAACCCAACTCTGCACTCTTCGAAAATTTTGATCGCCTGCTGCTTCTCCAGCGTGGTGGGCAGTGCGTATACTTTGGTGACATTGGAAAAGATGCGCATGTTCTCCTCGATTACTTCCATCGCCATGGTGCAGACTGTCCTCCTAAAGCCAATCCCGCTGAGTGGATGCTTGACGCTATTGGTGCTGGCTCTGCTGCTCGTATTGGGAAACGCGACTGGGCTGACATCTGGAACGACTCCGAAGAGCTCGCCCTCGTCAAGTCAGAGATCGTTGGCTTCAAGGAGACCCGTATTTCCGAAGTTGGATCTGCCGAACCTGTTGATCAAAAGGAGTTTGCCACTCCCCTCTGGCACCAGATCAAACTCGTCAATCGCCGCATGAACCTCGCCTTCTGGCGGACGCCCAACTACGGCTTTACCCGTCTCTTCAACCACGTCATCATTGCTTTGTTGACAGGCCTTATGTACCTGAACCTCGACGACTCTCGTTCCTCGCTACAATACCGCGTGTTTATCATTTTCCAAGTCACAGTGCTCCCGGCCTTGATCTTGGCCCAGGTCGAGCCAAAGTATGCCATTGCCCGTATGATCGCCTACCGTGAGCAAATGGCCAAAGCATACAGGACGTTCCCCTTCGCCTTGTCGATGGTTATTGCTGAGATGCCATATAGCATACTCTGCGCCGTCGGATTCTTCCTTCCTCTCTACTACATCCCTGGTCTCAATTCCAGTTCATCTCGGGCCGGTTATCAATTCTTCGTAATTCTGATCACCGAAGTCTTCTCTGTTACACTCGGGCAACTTGTGGCTGCGCTCACGCCCTCTCCATTCATTTCAGCGCTATGCAATCCCTTCATCATCCTCATTTTCGCACTCTTCTGCGGTGTCACTGTCCCCAAACCCCAGATTCCCGGCTTTTGGCGAGCGTGGTTGTACCAGTTGAACCCGTTCACGCGTCTCATTGGCGGCATGATCGTCACAGAGATGCACGAACAAGTTGTGAAATGTACCTCTGTAGAGTTTAACACCTTCTCGGCACCAGCTGGTCAGGACTGTGGATCTTACACTGAGAACTTCTTCTCTAGCGGCGCGCCCGGATATATTCTCGACAACGCTACCAGCTTGTGCCAATACTGCGCGTACAAGGTCGGTGACGAGTTTTATGAGCCGCTTGGGTACAGTTTCGATAATAGATGGAGGGATCTGGGCATTTTTGCAGCTTTCATTGCGTCGAACTTGATCTTCTTGTTTGTGGCAGTAAGTTCTTCTTCACTTCACATTTTATATGGGCGCACGCTAACGTTGCCAGTCTCGTTACCTCAACTTCAACCGACGTTGATCAATTCTGTTCAGAACTACCTCCTGCCTACAAATACCCTGATACCTCAACTATGTCGCTTTGCCGACATTCCTCCGGGGCCTCCGTATAACTCCAGTGCGCTTAATGTCTTTTTTTTATTTTGTCCCTCATCGTTTGTATTAAATTCGTTAATCCGCTTCAGAGGTTTTCTTGAATTGTGTTATTGCAGTGTAGATATTTCGAAATGAGCATATAGAATGGGCTGACGTGGTCTAAAAGAGCGGCGTTTGCCACAGTGCCCGTCGTGAAGGGGCATGGTGGAGAGGTTGGTTTCGTTTCTGGTACTTAATATATTTTGTCTTTCCTACATGTTTTAAAAGTATCATATATTAGATTTTCATACTTTGAGGACCTTCAATACAATGTGATACCTTCGCCTTGTTCCAGCCGTAGCATATTTGTCTCTTTCTTGTCTCATTGAGGTGTCTGGCAGTCACCGGAAGACGCGATTCACCTATGCTCCTTGAATACGAGTATGAATAATATTTCAGGCACCAAATCAATATCTGGAATCCTCACAGCTGACCAGATCATCATGCTTATGAACTGTTCGAGTCCATAAATAATACCTTCCCCTTCCCAAGAAGCTTCGTTGCCTCCCAAATTGCTTGTTAATCTTCTCACACCATGGCTCCGGCAGCTGTGCTGAAAACGTTTGGTCAAGAGCAGCCAGAATTGGTTGCTCCCGAGCTGATGTATCGAAAGGACAAGGTCCATGTAAATGATGGTAAGGTCGGTGCACATATGACCAAGGGTGACGAGAAGGAAGTGAAAGAGGAGATGGAAAAGCTGGAATACACAACTTTACAGACTTCAGTCATACAAGCTTTTAAGGACCAGTTTTCCACGCCATCGATCACAAAAGGGTCTGGCACTTCAAGTGCTTTCATTAGTACTTCGTCTGTAGATGTGGTCTGGCCTCAATCCACTTCGAAGTGCGATTGCACAATCATGATCACAGAGACGCGTACTATCAGCACTGCTTTCACGGCCTCGCACCTGCTGCCATCTTTCGAAAGATCGATTCCTTCATTGCTAGATTCACCTACGTCACTTGTGCCTCGAGGGGTATTGGAAACTTTCACTCCATGCACGAACAACCTACCAATTTTCAGATCTACTGGGTGGGTCCCTGTGACCTCTTCATCACTGTCAGTGCCGACGTCTAGAACCCAACACGTTGCTGAAGTAACATCAACATCAACACCAAATCCTACGACCTTTCAAGGACAATCACAAATTCCGTCATCAACATTCTCCACGACATCGCCCACCTTCACGCCCACAAGTCTGCTCCCCACCACCATGTCCCCAAGCCTCCTCCCAAGAATGGAGCATGAACTTCCCGACCTACCCGAGCTTCCTGCTAGCCTCAAGGCTCTCCTCTTCATCCTCATGGCCTTTGGATTCGGGATTACAATCCTCGTTTACCTCGTTAACCTCTGCTCTCACACATCCGCAAAAGAGCAAAAACCACACCACCCGCGACCCAAGCCTTGCAGGAGAAACCACGGCAAACCGCAATCGTGGAAAAACATCCTACCACGCTGGATCCCAGGATCGCGACGCCACAACTCAAACCGCAAACCCATCGACAAGCCCTCCAAATACGCCTCTGTTCCATCCGCATCCCCTTCCTCGTCATCAACATCCGGCATGGAAAGAGCTCCCCTCCGTCACATATCGCCCCATTCCTTCCCCTCGACAACACCACCAGACACAGACTCACCATACAATCCCTACATTCCCCCTCCCCCACCACACCACGAGCGCCGCACCAGCTCCCAATGGGCCGCTGAACGCGAAGCTTTTCTCAATCCTTCCAAGAGTCGAACTTCCTCTCCTGCATCTACGACCACGAGGGCAGATTTCGAGGATATCGAGGCTCTTGAGCGGCCATTGGTACCGCCCCCATATTCTAACGAACGGGTTCTTCTCCCCCAGAAAGTGCTGGATGAGTATCTTAGTACGGGGACGGGGAAGCAAGGGTGGTTGGAGAATATCGATGGGCAGGTGACGGGATGGGCAGATTGGGTGGTGAGGTGGACGAGAGATGATGGGGGTACAGACGGGTTGCTGTTGCCTAAATTTGTTGGGGGCAGAGGCGAGGGGGAGAGAGTGAAGACTGACTAGGTAGGCGGTACCTCGGTCAGCACGGGATGAGAATGCAAACATGTTACGAACCAACAAGCTTGGAAGCGCTTTGGAAAGAGGTAGATATAGCGGAGGAAGGAGCGTTGGAATATTCGTTAATATTTGGACTACGCGAGATAATAATCCCGTGGCGCGTCTACGTCGATTTTGCATCAAAGATACAGTTTGACAGTGGTATCATGACCCTTTTTCCTGTGATAACGCCATTCCGTGATCTGCTGAGCGTCAACATACCTGGTTCCTTGCTCCAACCCAGTAATAGTCCCCATGGATACCCAAAGGCCCGGCGCAATCTCATAAATTCAGATCAGCCTCAAGCACAATCTGCGCAACGGCTGATCTCCCACTTGCAATGATCTTATCTGCCACGACACTCCCCACCTTCTCCACCAACCTCTCTCGCATGCCTTCAAGATTCCCAACTCCATTCACTCTCACGAGCGGTCCCCTTAACCGCTCCAACACATCTAGTGAGTTCAGGATGATTGCAAGCACCTTTTCAGCCTCGGGCTTCCTCGTCTCGTCGTTCAGCCCCTCTTTCAGGACATCATCGTAGATGACCAGATTCGGGAGAACCAGCATTTTCATGCCTTCTGGGCCTGTGATGTATTCCAACGCCTTCAACGCCCCATAATGCGTGCCGAGCGGCTTCGTCGGGTCCAAGAATGCCTTCAGACAGGAGCGGGCGACACGTGCTTTTAGTCCCTCGTTTGAGTTGGAGTACTTGGCGCACATTTGGCCAAGGATGGACGCAGCCAGATCGCGAACGACGAAATGGCCAAGTGCAGTTGGGGACACGCCGTTGGTGTTGTTGCCGTTCAGGGTCTCTGAAGATGCATTGGAGGGTGCCTGGTGTGCCGGGGGTCCGAGGTGTTTACCGATACAGCAGGTGAGGACGGGCGGGACCATGTATGCAATGTACGGGTCAATGTAGATGGCCTGGTTACTGAGAATCGCATTGGTTGCGAGCATCATTTGCCGCAGCACGAACAGGTTCTTGAGATTGTGTGTTACCTTCTCGGCAATGAACGTCACCAGGTAGGTGATGAGCTGGTGAATGCCGGGATCCACCTTCATGGACGCGAGCGCGGCATTCTGCCACTCCGAGTTCATCTCGTCTACCAGCGCAGAGGACAGCTTGGAGAAGAGTTCCTGCGATTCCTTCGAGAGGACGTGTTTCACGAGCGGCTTGACGACATTATCCAGTCCGTTGGCGGCGGCAAGATGCGGGTTGGCGTTCGGGCCCTTCGGTAGCAGTTCGGCATGGTTGGTTGCCGTGGGGTTCTGGGGAATGGAGGGCTGCACGCCTTCGACAGCAAGCCAGTGAGCTGTTGTGCAGTTAGTCGGCTGTCCAGGTCACCAGTCGCGGGTGATTGGCAGGGTGGGGTGCAACATACCTGTGAACGTGATCTCTCGCGGCACCTTGGGGAGCGGCGCATTGATCAGCTTCTCAAAGTCGACCTCCTCGTCCTCGACATAGAACAGCGGCTGGCCGGGGCCCAGCGACGCTTCCCCAAAGCGCAGCGGGCGGGTCGACTCATAGCCGTAGAGCGGCTCCACATTTAATATGCGCAGCGCCTGCGAGATGTCTTGGGTGGTGAGCGTCGTGCGCTTGCCGTGGCGCATGAACTTGAGCGCCTCCTCCAGCACCTGTGCCAGCCGGTAGTCGACGTCGCGCGCAAGCTCATCTACCACATTGTCGGCGAGCGACGCGATGCCTACCGATTCGGCGACGTCGCGGACGTTGTCGGGGTTCCAGACGGACATGCTGGCGGGTGCGCGGGGTGCGCGGGGTGCAGTGTGCGCTGAGGGCGGGAGACGTGGGCCGGCTGGGCAGGAGAGGGTCGTGTGCGCGGGCGGATGCGCTGGATGAAGAGGGTGTGGATGTGCTGCCGTGGTCGCACAGGGCGGGTGGTGCAGCAATTACCAGCTCTACACGCGGACGTTGCTCATGGCGGGTGCTCGCTGCGAATCTGGGCGGCGGGCTCCGGGGGAGAGGCTGTGGGAGAGGTGCAAGCACGCGGCCGGCGTTGCCTGTGTGCGAGTCCTGCAGTCGCTAGAGGGCGTGGTAGCGGCTTCTGTCGCGGCCGTCGCGAGGTGGAGCAGAGAGGGCGTCGCTGAGGTCGTCGCCGGGGTCGTTGCCGGGGTCGTTGCCGGGGTCGTTGCCGGGGTCGTCGCTGAGGTTGTCGCAAAGGTGGGCGCGTCGCGGCGCTGGTGAGGTTGAAAGAGCACGCGCAGTCGGCACAGGCATTGGAGTCGGCCGGCCGCCGACGCTCCGGTCTGGGCACGCCATGCCTGTTGCGCTGGGGTGCCGAGGCCCATGTCGACATTCACCATCCACCTGCAGGCACTCACAGGCACTCCCCACCGCCGACAACTCACAACACCCCGGGGCTTCATTTCACTTCCTGCATCTTCCCATCCTCGTCGTTGCGACAGGAAGGTGGCGGCGAATGGCTGCGGGTTTGACGGGTTTGCTCCCGCTCCAGCAGCCCTTCCTCGACCGTGTAGCAAACACCGGTGCGACCCGCACAGTCCAAAGCGCCAGCGGTCTGCTGCCAGCTTCTGCCCGCCATAGGCTGCGTGATCATCGGTGGCAGCGGTGCGCAGAGAGTGGCCCGGTGCTGGCCCTGTCTCCACCGTTATCGCGCATGCCCTGGAGCACTTCCTCAACCCCCCGCCCGCCCCAACTGGCTCCAGCACAGCAGACCGCCCTTTCACTCTCCCTCTGCTGCCCGTCGGCCGTGATTCATTAACAGGCCAACCTGATGTACTGCGATTGTGTCTCTGCCCGGAAGCGGCAGGTGTTCCCCGGCAAATGACACGTCCATTCCTATATCGCGCGTCGGCCAGATGCGGTTATCTGCAGCGCTCTTCTAATTCTCCGCCCAGAGTAGCCTGTACACATCACCACGTTGTTTGCCGCTGTTGGGAATGCTCGCCCAAGCCTCAATCTCTGGACAACCGGGGCGCTGGGGGACGAGGGGAGGGCGCCTTAAGCCCTGCCAGGACATTCCTGACTCCTCCCATTGTGAACCATATCCAATTCTGCTTGGAGCCTCCCGTCTTCCCGCGCGGGCCGTTGCAATCTGATTGCTCTATGCAAGTCCTACCTCGTTTGCTGGCCGAGCTGACTGCAAGGCTGTCGCATCGACTATTTAACATCCACAGATAACAGTGGTACCTCTATGTCCAAAGTGCTACCCCCCACCTGCTTCGAACACCTCCATCTTCGTGTCTCATCCTCTCCTCCCAGCTCCATTTATACAAAATCTTCATCACGTCTTACTCCCCATGGCGCTCAACATGTCCCACACCGACTCCCTCACAAAAGCCACTGCCCGAGCTGCGATTCGTCTACCCACGCTTGTGATCCCCCAATCATGTACTCAGCTCTCAAAAGAGGACCCTCCGTCTCCTCCGCCTGGCCCTCCACCAAGCCCATCAGGCTGGTCTCGGCCCGTCCCGAGCTCGGATCTCGGCGTCGTATTGTTCAACTTGGTAAGTGGCGCATTCTAAGAGCCTACATCGGTGTACTAATATATTCGAAGCTTGACGATCCCCTAGCCGCTCACGGCTTTTAATTACCTGTGGTATTGGCATGGGAGGCGTTCGACAGTAAGCGTTTGGCACCCTGATGTCCAAAGCGTCATATAGCTGACATGGATGTAAGCCTTTGATATGGACGCCTGTCGCCGTATGCCGCTAGTGGCACGGCCTTATAGACTTCACTTCAACCTACATCACACCCTCGTTTTGTCTTGCTTTATCTTCTTTTTTCCGTGGTGTATTACTCAAGACTTCTCCCCCTCCTTTTGGGTGGGCTCGGCTGTCCAATGTTTCTGTCCCTGTTCTTGAGCACAGCGGTTATTGTCTACATGCACATCTAGATGGGGTTCTATGCATCGGTGCTCTTTTGGGGAACGGGAGTAGCCAAGGCAGCGCGCAAGGCTTTGTTGCGCCACACATTTTTCCAGTCTCTCGTTTGGAAGTAGATGTCAATCTGCGTTGATTTACTTGTTGATCGAAGTGCCGCTGGGAGATACTAGATTCCAACTTTACTAGTGGAATTTGAATAATCCAATTGTTCGGTTTTCTCCACGCCCCTGGTTGCGAACGTGATTCAATGTTGCTGGGGAAGGAATGTCGAGTGCTCTTACCGAGGGGTACACAAGATCATTTCAGGATTTGGAGGGAGGCAGCATAACTAATCTGCTTAAGCGTCCAAATTCATCAACCACCGCCATCAAAGAACTGGTTGCTCTCGAGGTTCGTCTTGATTTGAAAATGCATCTGCAAGCATAAATGAGTAGAGTGCAATAATATGATAGCAATCTCGGCCATGCAAGTGGAAGAATAGTATCATAATTTAATGGAGACGATGGAAGATTGTACCACACTCCCAAATCCAGGAGAGTGATCGAATAGTATGTGGACGTTCCCCTCTGACCTTTCAATCTGTATAAAATGAACCAACACCTTGAATTAAACTTGAAGTAATAAGAACACCAACCACACCAACAAAAGCGAAAATACACCCGGTCCGGACACCGCCCCATGTCTGATTAAATCTTCAAGTAGAGCAGTCGATATATCCCCGCGAAAGCATCCAAATCTCGAACCCTATGGTGGCCCTGCGCACTCCGGAGCATGAACCCCAAACAACTCATGGAAAAAACATCGCACAGTTTTCCCAGTATGGCCCCTCTTTTCAAGCTTCATGGCTGTTGTAACAGGCATAGATGTACTTGCTGATTTGATGTCGGGGCTCGAAGAAAGAAGAGTTTGGAGGGTGGAAGGCGGTTGAGTTGGCATTGGCGTAACCGCAAGGGAAGGTGGTGGTGCATCTGTAGTCCATAGCGGTGGGTGAGAATCTGCCACCAGATTCTGAATATAAGGAAGAGGCTGGAAAGCCTTGTGACTGTTTTGCTGTTCCTGGATTATGCTGCCCATGCCGGTGGGTGCGAAATGAGGCGTTGAAGTGGCAGGGTTTCCGGATGTGATAAGCCAGACGAGGAGGATGATAGATGTGATCGAGAGACTCGCAGTGACAAGGACTTTTGTGAGGCTGAGACAGCGATGAGGTGTAAGCTCCTGAGAGGGGTGGGCTAGATTGGCTTCGAGAGCTGAAGGGGTGGCCATTGAATTGGCTATGGTGTCTTTTGGCATTGCGTAGAGAGTTCTTGTTATGAATTCTGTTTGTCTGGAAATTCGATAATGAGGAAGAAGGACATGAGGTGCAGAGGACTCATATAAATAGTGATAGATTGTAGGGAGAAAATGCAGAAAAGCTGAGGGAGGGTGATGCGAAACTCAACATATTAAAATGTTGGTGTGACCAATTAATGCCCTACACGGTGGTACCGGAAACTAGGATTCCCAACACGATCAAGTACTGTCTCAATGCATATGTTTCCCACGTCTAACCAATCTTCATTGACATGTATCTCTATTCTATACATTTACAGCTTACTCTTTGCGACCTGGCCATCTTCGATGAAGAGGTTTTGCGACTGCTTCATAGCGCCTACGGCTTCGGTTTCGATTCTCGATACAAGCTCCTCGCAGGTAGGGATATCGTGGATCAGGCCAATCACTTGACCGGCAGTCCATACCTGAGATGGTCAGCACATATACACGTCCATGGTAGCATTGATACATACACCAAAGTCCTTGTCGCCATTGATGAAGACCTGTCTTCCACGCTTCCCGCTCACATACGGCGCCACCTCCTCGAACTTGCCTGTTGCGCTCTCTTTCTCGATCTTGACGGCATCCTTCGCAGCCTTATTTGCGAACAATCTCGATGTGTTTTTCCACCTCCGAAGCACAAGCTCCGTGTCCGTTTCCTGTGCATCCACGATGGCCTGCTTGATGTTCTGGTGGATCGGTGCCTCGACGGTGCACATGAACCGTGTACCCATGTTGATCCCGCACGCGCCCAGGGCAAGGGCCGCAGCCAACCCTTGGCCGTCCGCGAAGCCACCAGACGCAATAAACGGAACGCCAAGCGACTGCCTCGCTCTGCTGAGCAGAATGAGATTCGTGATATCAGTTTCGCCCACATGGCCAGCGCACTCGAAACCGTCGATGGACAAGAAGTCCACGCCGAGCTTGACGGCAGACTGCGCGTGTCGAATCGTCGTGCACTTGTGCAGGATGATGGTGTTGACAGTCTTGAGCTGCTTAATGACCGGCCCCGGGCTGTTTCCTGCCGTCTCGACAATCCTGATGCCCTCGTCGATGATGACCTGCGCGTACGCTGCGTAGTCCGGGGGAACCATGGCCGGGAGGAGAGTAAGGTTGACACCAAAGGGGAACTTGGTCATGGTCCGGCAGCGGCGAATCTCCTTGCGGAGGTCCTCGGGCGTGGGTTGCGTAAGGGCTGTCAACTAGATACCTTGTTAGAGAGCGTGCGCCAGGATCGAGGGTGTGGTGGTGGACATACTATCCCGAGGCCGCCGGCGTTGCTCACGGCACTGGCGAGTTCGGCGTAGCCAACCCATTGCATGCCGCCTTGGACCACAGGCACTGTGCAGGATGGTCAGTGAAAACCCAGCCGCGATGGTGTCGCGACAGACACACCTCGGATGCCCAGGGCCCGGGTCAGTTCGGTGTTGAACGGCATTCTGGGAGCGCAATAGCGGAGATGGGCGTGTTGAAGGGGGTAGACGAGGCTGGGGGTCAAATGTCAACGGTCTGCAGCTTCTTGAGGCATAAAAAGAGCAAAGGAAGCGCAATACAGAGCCGGTTGCATCATGGAGGTCGAGGTCCCCGGGGAGACTTATGGGGGAGGTGTCAGCCGATGAGCCGAGGCACAACAGAGCTTGTGACTGCTCGCGCCTCCAGAGAGCTGGCACGCGGACGTTAGTCATCACATCTCCGACGACATCTCATGGCGTGCGATTCGGTCTTTTTGAGTCGTCGCTCCATCTCTCTTTGCGACTTGTTGCATTCTTTGTATGCTGTAATATATTTGTTCCATGACTCGACCAGATCTGGCTATACGAGTAGTACGGTAGCAGCAGCCTTGGCTTAGTCCTCGAACATGGCATTCAATTCACGCCTTACCGTCGCAAGACAGGCCTCGATGAGGAGCAGTCTCAATGGCGGGACCACATTGCTCCATTTGTTCAACTGCATTAATGCTAGATTGCCTATCATCGTTTTGAATCTTAAAAATGCCCCGGACGGTTGAGAGAAGTGCGCCTGAATTCCCGATTGCAAAGCACAATGCTCGAATTTACATGGCTTCTCTTGTAGGTTCACAAAGTCTGCCATCTGGAAACGCGCCTTGCTTGGATACTAGAGGGATGGGCAGTGAAACTGAGTGAAACTGGCATTGCTCAGGCGCTCACATGCCTTTTCTAATTATCGGCATCGTCCTCCACCAAGCCATGAGATCCAGCCGCTCAAGTTTTCCCACCCCAACACCGTCTACTGCCACAGAACTCCAACCACACAAAGTCCCCACGACTCCCCAATTGGCCTCAATCGCTCACTTACGCCAACTTCGTCTAATCGACCTCGCACCCTACCGTGACATCCAGACTAGAGCGTCGTCTACCTGAGCTATTAAATTAAATCGTTGGCAAACTCGTGGGAGCATCGACTGACCGCATCTCCATCACAGTAAATGATTGTCGAGATATCACACCCACACACCGGTCTTGCCCATAAGCAAGAGCCTACATCCGGTCGCAAAGTCGTATCTCGATTACTGCAACAAGTGGATTACGATCGAAGTTGCCTACGCGGGTTACGGGAACCACTTCATGGATTGGGCCCGAGCACTGGTACCTATATTTTTCGTCTAAAACGCGTCAACCCAGGCTATCCCAGAGGGCATCATCCACATACGCCACCGTGATCAAAGCTCTGCCCTGATCCCTGCTCCTTAGGCTCTAGTCATTGTTCATGAGCGAGATGCGGTGAATTTCCTCCGTTGTTTGAGCGTAACCGATATCTGCAGAACTCCACGGAAAGAAGAGGGCGAGCCTTTACGGCTCAACAATTATCCTATTGGCGCAGCCGCACACTTGATTTTCCCGGCAGGAAGCAGGCCGGCAATATCTTGCTGCATGGCTTGTTTCTTGGGGCGGCTTCCATCTACAAGAAGGCCATTGGGATACAATATCTTTGGTCATGCATGGACCGTACATAATGGGCTGGATCGGAAACGGATCTCGATGATGATGCATGGAGTTTCCGAGCTCTGGTCTTGGGTTACCACAAAGTCAACCTGATGATAGCAGAACTGAAGACAGATGCTACACGAAATATGCAAGAGGAACGCTTGATTGGTCGGCTATTGGAGGTAGTCGACGTTTTCAGACTCGTCTCCAACAGTGAGACATGGGGATACGTCGAGCTCATGATGGGCCTCTATGTTTGGCTTGTCGCGCGCTCCGAAAGCGGGAACACTCTTCCAGTCCATAGTCGACGAGGTGTGGAGTGTCTTCGAATGGCCTCTTCAAGATATGCTATAGATCCGTGGCTGATGACGGTCCTTCAATTTGGTTTTGACTTGGCGCAAACGCTGAAAGACTTCATGCACTGAGAACTGTACCAAGAGGGATTGAATAAAGACGAACAGACTTTCGCGGATGTGGTGACGGAGGCCATGAGGGCTGCAGCTTCCAAAGTCAATATTGGAGAACTCAAGTCGAAGAAGCTGGTTTTCAAGGATAGCGAGGTTCCGCAGCCCTTGAGAGATCGTGGAGCGCTACAGGACATTACACGATACAAGGATGTGGCTGGGCCTGATGGAGGGTTCTTTTTGGCTCCTGAGTTTTACGGAGAGCTAATACTGGGCGAGTTGTATTTGGTGTAACCGGTAATTTCTTTCTCGGAGCATCGCCAGGCTGGGCAACCGATTGTGCAGGCTTGAGAGGTGGCATGAGGATACAGAATTGGTAGCTACGAAAAAATGGTCGCGAAAATGCAAAGGAAGATAGATTATTAAAAGTTAACTTATCGCTATTTACTAAGTATAACAGTAACACTTTCCCGGGGCCTCGATTTAGGAACAATTGGTAGGATTAAAAGACTATCGTCTGGAGATACGAAAACCTCGCCAAACGAAATTGAGCACGTGAGATGGTGTGACATCAATTAGTTGGAGTATCAAAGTATTTTACGAGATTGCTCTTGCTTGAAGACCGCTAGATGATCAAAATCACCGTATTGAATGTGGGTACTGATTGAAGCTTCCCAAGGATGACCCTGCATTCACTACTTCCAAGTTTGTCAGTCATGCGCTACGCCAATGCCAGCGCTATATTAACCATCGACCACACGCGAATTTGTTCAAAACTACTCTCCAACTGTCATGTCAAACGCATTTAACCTCCGCAACCTTTGATTTCAATCTCATATAACATGACGACCGCTGAAACAAAGTTTTCGCTCCTCGATCTGCCACCCGAACTCCGTCTCAAAGTCTATTCGCATATCTCGCCGTCTCTGGACTGCCACCCATGGCACTACCAAGGGTTACTTCTGTCATGCAGACAGATCCAGCTTGAAGTTGAAGATGAAGCTGTGAAGAGCATGGTGAGATATCTGAAAGGAGTCGCGGATGCGTGGGACACGATTTTCACGCTGCCATTGGGAATTAAAATGCCTACTTCGTTCGCGAACGCCAAACACGTCACTGCGTCTATCTCCATGTCGATTCTCAAGTCCGGCGTGGGTGCAAAATTCATGGAGCCTCTATCACCGCTCGCTCGCCTTCACTTGTCTTCGCTCACACTCGACTTCCATTCACGCGATTCCGAAGGCGATGACTTCGCGAATCTACAGCCGGAAGACAATATGTTTGCCGAGAATCTGCTCGCCTTTTTGGTGGATCAAACCCCTTTGCTGGAAGACAACAAGCAAGATTGGAAGTACGATACCAATGTTGACCAGCCTTATGCCGCCGCCGACTGCGTTCAAATTCTTTACCACAATTGCAACTTCTTCAGCCGGCAAGCACTCATGTTTGAGATGAGGGGATATATCTCCTCCTGTCAGCATAAAACTCTCTCGCATTGGAATACAAAGACTATTGTTGATGCCAGGGGCGAATCGATTGGTTGGAAGTGGACTACATTGTCGGGGCGAATCCATGATGTGAGGGGACGGATTAAATTGCCGTGAAATATGTGGCACATTCGCTTGTGTGGCGGAACGTTCCAATTCTTCATAGTTGGCTGTGATGCAGTGTTGTCAGCAAAGGATGGCTGTGTGATTGAGCTACTATCGATGTGTTGGATCGGCAATCTTGCAGCTAAATACACAGATGAGATCCAGTCGATCACCGTTTTGATACTCATGTATTCAAGCAGCATTCTCTTTCGTCGCAATATTTAGTTTTTTGTAGGACGTAAATCTCAATCACTTTTTGAGAGTAATCATCTCTGAAACCTGGGAAACTCTTTTCGTTTTCCTCAGCCTCCCATCATGATATACAAATCAAGCACGCCATTATCCACCCCAGTTTCTGCGAAGTGGTCTCATCGAATGTAGGCCATCAAAGGCAAGTTTAGGAGTTCAAATTGGAGTTGGCAGCTTCTTTGAGATTTGACAGGGAAAACAGTGAAAATTCACGCTACTGAGATATCGCTGTCACTGCCGGATACATTCCCATTTGATCGATCCCAAGCCAATCTGAACCCAAGTTCATTCGAGTAACTCCGATCTGAGACAACCCACCCAGGCAGCTGCTGCAAATGAATTTTTTCGAGGACGAACCACTGAACCTGCATATGGAACCATTTCTCCTGACTTAACTCTCCCGATTGGAGAATTAGTTTCAGTGCTTTGAGGGGCCTGAAGTCGGCTCTATTCGAAGGCGCATCGTTGGCAGGCCCGGATTCCACAGGATATAGTAAGGAACATATCTTATGTAACATAAAGCTCTTGAATTGACGCCCGAATCCAATTTGTTCGTTGAAGGTTCGAAGGGATTGCCACTCATCACTCTTATGGAAGGTAAACGTGAGAGATGAGAAGTGAAGAGCTTCAAGCTCGCAAAAACACAGCGCGGTATCCAATAGCTGAAACCTTAGCACTGATGAGGGAACCGAGACAGCCACATTCTGAGCCTCTGCCACCGTTACTGGCATGGCGATTCGTAGTTTCGCGGAGAGCCTCCCGATCGATGCTTGTTGAATTCCCACATCCCACACTTGCTGAACCTTGGCCAAGCTTTCGGTGACATTTTTGACCAGCTCTTTCTCCAGCTCGAAGTAGATTTGTGTGCATGAGAGAAAGATTCCCTGGTATTCTTGCATGGGACCATGTTTCATTGAACAGAAGTGAGAGTAGATGGAGATTCTGAGCTCGGCCGGTAAATTCAGAAGAGGCGAGGCTGCTTTGCTCAGGGCCGGTGCCATGGTCGTGGACAGGTGGTGCGGGGCGGGTGGTGAGTGGTGAAGGTCGAAGTTGGAGTGCTGCTGGGCAAAGCGGCTCTCGATGGGATTTCTGTAGGTACGACATGGCAGCGTTTTAGCGAGCATCTTGCAAAGGGTGGGGTTGACGCCAAGAAGGATTGGATGGACGTTTGAAGTCAACAGAAGTGTATGAAGATTTTGTGTGTCACAATAAGCAGCGCATGTCGCTTGTACGACAGGAACAATACCGAGGATCACCCCGAAGCGCCCACCACGGCGAAGCGCCCGATTCGCGATACAACACCAAAACCTCAACAACGTGTAACTCTATTAATATAAACTTAATTAAGGCTATACTTACAGCTATTAAATTGCTAGAATCTAGAGAAAAACCTCTATATATATAAATTATAAGAAAGTATAGTATTAAGCCTATAATACTTACCTATAGGTATTTAGAAGGGAATTTTACTTTACTAAAAGGCTTTACAAAGATATTTATATAGTATTAGGTACTCTACTTAGTACTAATCCTAATAATAATTAAGTAGAGCTTTTATATTATTAATGTGTATATAGCTAAGAAGTAATTCCTAATACCTAGAGATAAACTATAGTTAATATATGTAAAATATGAACAAAAAGTAATCTAAATTATCTAGTTTAGACAAGAGAAACAAAAA
>ML977649.1:111644-156196 GCA_010015725.1 Amniculicola lignicola CBS 123094 | reverse complement strand
AAATACTATAATAGAATCTCTTATTTTAACTAATAAGCTTAATATCAAGGTTGAGGTATCTATAGATTACACTAATCTAGTATAGAGTACTTAAACTCTAAAACCCCTCTGCATGTAACACCAATTCCCTATATTACTTTATACTTTCTATATATATATTTCTTATCTACTAGACATAGATATACTTACTAAAGTTACTTATTTATACAAGGGGCTTGTATAATATATAGGGCTAGTAAGGGAGGATATAGATTTAATATTGCAATTAGGTATCTAGAGACTATAACTAAAGGAACGTATAGATAAAGCAACTTAATTAATAAAACAAAAAGTTGCTAGTATCTGTATATAGATAATTTAGGGGTATTAACCAGCCTACGTGTAGGATTATATAAGCTTACCTTATGTAATTAACTGTATAGAGGCTTAGTAAGGGGTACCTAAAAGCTAAGCTTTCGTCTGACTCTAGATAGACATAAACAATACTAACCCCTAATTATATACTACCTAGTTACGTCCTATATATGCATATACACTATAGACACGTATATTAGGATAGAGCTACCTATCTACAGTGTACGTTGAAGTCTATTTAATACCTTCTCTTACTATTTATTAAGTAGTTATTAATTTTTATACTATATAGTACAAGAGCCCTAGATACCTTACTAGCGCTTTAACAGCCTACTTCTCTTAATACTATATTTTTTAGCTACTGCAGTATAACTAAATAATTCTCCTAGTTCTAAGGATTCTAAATGTGTAAGTGCTTCCTTAATATAGTCTATATTAGTAGAGTTACAATAATATTAAAATTCGGTAAATTCTGGTATAGGTATACGCTAGGCGAGACTATGCGTCAGCTAATAAGATTCAGTAACTAAACGCTAAAGATTACCCCTAACACCTATTAATAACGTATCTCATTAACTAATCTATATGTATCTTAATTAATTATTATCTAAATCTTATAAATAATAGCTTAAATGAATTATTATAAGCTATACAAATACAAGGTATAAAAAGAGAGGCGCTATAAGACCCTATAGAGGGAGCTTAACCCTATTCAGCGCATATTTGTAGTAGGGGCTATTATCTATAGAAATGTATTGTAAAACTCTACTGCAAAGCTTCTTAGGGTGGATTAATTAGGGCTAGGTAAGATAGTAAGACGTATATAGGCCTGCGTAGAAGATTTAGGACTTCCTATTACTAATCCATTATTATATAAAGATAACCTAGGGTAGAGTAGGCTAGAGCTTCTTACCTAAGCTTAGAAGGATAAGATTATTTGTATTACTATATAAGATTGCTGCTACTATAAGTAGGAGAGTAAGCTGGCAATTAATAAAGGTAATTTCAAGAGTATAATAGACTCTATCTCTATCTCCTTATTTAAAAATATTATATACGAAGCTGGATACTTACAGAGAAAACCTAGTTTCTACCCCCCCCTAATAGCTTCTAAGAAGAAAAAATACTTTAAATAGGTACTAGCTTACAATCCTAATAAAGATAAAGAAGGTAATAATAAGGGATTTAACTTTAGAAGAGTTATTTATATAGATAAGATACCTATATAAGCTAGTAATTAATAGGGTATAAAAAGGGCTTAGTATAGGGAGGGAGAAGAGTATTATAAGGATATTAAACAAGAGAAAATTTAACCTACCTATACCCTATAATTCTGGGGAGTATTCACCTATAGAGAGAAGGGCCCTTACTATATCTACTATAAAGAGATAAAGGAGATAGCTATATAAGCTAAGAAAGATCTTAATAAAGAGAATATAATATAATATTAAGATAGGGAGGTTAAGGTAGCTATTACTTAATAGGTACTATAGTTAATAGGAGATCCTAATATTAATAGTAGAAGTAAGGCATAGAGGAAGGATCTAGAGTATACTTATAGTAATTGAATATAGGGAGGTATTAATAGATTCTATTACTAAGAAGAAGTCCTTAAGCCTCTTATTAAGCCTTAGATGGATAAGTTGAAAAAGAAGGGTAAAGAACCTCTTCTCCTTAAGGATAGAGCACCTGCCTATACCTCTAAGATTACTAGTAATTATCTTAGTATCTATTATATTAAGAAGCTTCCTTAGCTAGGTTATTCACCTAATATAAATGTAGAGGAATATACCTAGCTATAGATAAGAACTTATATTACAAAGGACTTTAAGCCTTCTTAATATAAGGAGGATTACTAGAGGTATTAGTTTACTAAATAGGAAGCTCTCCCTTAAGAATAGATTAATTACTAGATTAATAATATGCTAAATATTATAAGAAGGATACTTAAATCTAAGGGTGATAAAAACTTCTATAGATGAGATAAGAGGGATAAGTAGGTAATTCTAAAGAGATTAAGATACTCTATAACCTCATAGGACGTAGATTAATGGAATAGTAGTAATAGAGGAGAGGTGGGTATATAGGAGGCGTTTTAGGACGAAATCTGTATCTGTACATGTATGGGTCTTTCCTTCCACTAAAAAATTATGATATAGATAAAAATATATGATATCAAAAGCCTTAATCAAAAATATCCTCAAAAAATTAGGGTTGTGTGGATTGCTATCAAAATGGGTGGGGTGCGCACGAGCCCCATTTTCGGTTAGGACTCAATAAATACGAGCTCCTCGTAGGGTTGATGCCTAGCGCCGGTGCCAAGAGCTGGTGCTTAACGTCTCAGCAACTGTTTAACCAAACAGACCTCATCAACTAAATAACACACACTCTCCCCACACACCCACAACAATGCTTTGCCACCCACAGCCGTGTTCCCTTAAACGACGGTTCTCCTTCATCTCCGACTCTGATGGGGCCGACGAACGTCCCACCCGCCTACGTTTACAGAGTCCATCGTCTCACCTGCTTAACTGGCTCCAGACTAGTCAGCCAGAGCTTGAGCGAGCTAGCTCTGCTCCTCTCCCCTCAAGAGACGTACTACGTGAGCCAAGCTTATTACGAGCCCGGTCAACAAGTACCCTCGACCAACTACACCGCACCTTTGGTCAACTTCTAAATTATCTCGCCATGCAGAACAATTACGCCGCCAACTCCTCCTTTCGCTCCGTCTCTGAGTTTGACTCTCAATCTTCAAAGTCATCAAAGCGTACCGTCGAAGACCCTTTCTACCGAACGCTATACTGTCAGCCTAATGGCATCTTCTTGAACAAACCAAATACGCAGCCGCCATCCCCTGTACGGTATATTATATCAGGGCTTGACAAGGAACGCAAGTCTCCTCAGCCTGACTTCAACAATGATGAAGAGTTAGAGTCAATTGAAGAGGCTCCAGAGGCTGCTGTGGAACGTTACTTCAATACTAAGGTCTTCCCTCCAACTCTTCCAACTCTTCGACGTGATGATCGAGCACCAATGACTGCTCAAGTTCCTTCACTTCCTGCCGCAACAACTAAGATCAGCAGACCACAACCTGACGCCTTGTATGGGTATACAAATTCAACGTTTGATCAGGATGGCAGATACTTGTTTACAACACGGGATGCTTATGCAAACTCAACAAATCTCTTATACCCTTTCTTTGTAATTGAGTACAAGGGTGATGGAGGGAGTATGATGGTAAGTATCATCTACCATAGTACCTTAGGTCTTGCTGATTCTCTGTTTGCAGGTTGCTACAAATCAATGCTTAGGAGGCGCTTCAACTTGTGTCTCAATAGCCGAAAATCTGAAGCAGCGCTTACAGACAGCTGGCTTAGATGAGATCACACCCCTTGATACATGTTCATTCAGCATTGCAGTTAATGGTTCTGAGGCTCGGCTTCTAGTAACATGGAAAGCCTCTCATGAGGCATACTATACCAAAAGGTGCGGCAGCTATACCATGAGGAAGCCAGAGGATATTCAGAAGTTCCGTACTGTCTGTCGCAATGTTCTTGATTGGGGACGAACTGAGCGGCTTCAACAGATCTATTCTGCCATTGATGCGCTGGCAGAGCACTCTCGCCAAATCCAATCCGCCAAATCCAAGTCACGTCTCCAGACGACGTCGGAGGAAATACCTCCCAGCAAACGAAGAGTCACACGAGCTAAACCTCCTGCTCCATCCTACGCTGCCACGCGAGTTGGACCTCCTGCTTATACCGCCAACTCGTCTCATCTCCCGAACCAAGTCCCAGCTTTGATTCCACCCCCATCTTACGGGGAATACTCATCACCGTATCCACCTACACATCATTCCAGCGAATCATTCAGGAGCATCCCTAAAACCGACGTCTCCAATATCCAGGCTCTGCCTTCACCACACTCAAGCGCGCCTAGCCGAAAGCTCTTCTACGACACTGAGCATCAAAGTTGGTACTATGTAGATGCCATGGGCAACTCCATTTGGGCCAAACATGGGGCATGATAGCTGTTCATGTTATGCGGCATGCTGGCATGCGTTGTATATTGCGAAAAATGGAAGCGAAGTAGTTAGACATCAATAGGGAAAGTAATCGGCTTCAGAAGACCATTTATCGGAGCTTGTTGCGCGGCGATACCAAGTTATCAAGATCAAGCTGTATATTGAGGACACAAGCCCCGATGGAAAGTTTCATGAGGATCCTCCCTCCTGCAGAGCACTGCCTGCTGCAATCCGTATCAAAGACGACCTCCTCCCTCCCGGCTCCATCATCGGCAGCGACGTGTACACGATCCACCAAAACCCCGAGATCTTCCCCGGCCCCTTTCGATTCCGGCCGGAACGCTGGATCGTGGGGGAGGAGACAGAAAACGCAATTCTAGGTATGGGATTATATGGTAGCCTATAGGAATGGTCCCATGGTGTAATTTCGGAAACGGGCTACCTAGGGAGTGCGATTAACTTCTTGAGGACTTTAATATATTCTAGCAAATTGAATACCAAAATCGTTTGGTCGTACGAAAGGGTTGCATTCGACATACATTCTATTGCATCACTGCTGGTTAGGAATACTGTTGGGATATTGCAAACCGTAGAGGTGGGGAAGAATTGAAGGATTGAACTGAGGTTGTGTTGTGTGAAGCTACAAATAGTACATATACATGGGTAGCTGTAAACAGCGCTAGTGCAGGATTAATAGTAGCAACTTATTACAGGGGAGGTGTCATCGTACGTAAGGCCAGAGAGACTGCAAACCGTGACAATTACAAATGATGGGTCGATGGTAGGTACTTGCATGTAAAAACATTTCGACTCGCAAAAACAAGAGACAACTGCTCAAGAATCTCGACAGCGTTCGCAAGAAGAATTGAGATTCAGGGAAATGGGGATCGATCGATTTGTGAAGATGGGAATTATTGAGTAGATGTGTTCGCAGGTATCGCACGAGAACCTTGTGTTCTCTCGCGCGTACCTGAAATCTCCACCTCGCCATCATTCAAGCAGTTAGCGTCTTTCCATAAGTTTTGTTCAATCCCATATCAAAAGCGCATGGCTTTATTTGGACTATAATTGGTACTAGTAAGGGTCAAGGGTACGCGCAGACCATTTCTTCACGCCGTGCCACATTGTTCAGTCGAATAGTTGACCTCTCACTCTTCCCCCGCGCCGCCGTCTGCCACCTCTCTCCCTCCGCAACCACCCGCATCCTCATTACAGGCTGTGGATACCTAACGCAAGATAACAAGGCACCATGGCTCTCTCATATTTCTCGATTTTCTCAGCGCTGACCGTTCTCTACGGTATCTTCAAGCTCTTGCGCTTCGGACGCCGTGAGAAACATCTCCCTCCCGGTCCGCCAACTTATCCGATCATCGGAAATGCTCACCTTGCCGTTGATAAAGATCTTTACAAAAGGTTAGTGGTCCATTTCTCGCTTTTGTGATGTATAATTAACTAGGGGTAGATTTAAAGATTGGAGTGAACAATATGGAGATGTGTATTCTCTCAAGATCGGGAAAGGCACCATGATAGTGCTGAATAGCAAACGGGCAGTTTATGAGCTAATCGATAAACGGAGCGCAATATATTCGTCTAGGGCAAACGACGAGCAGTTTCGCACTGCACTAAAGAACGAGAATATTGCCAACATGGACGCGGATGCCGGTTGGAGAGCCCAACGCAAATTAACGGCGCGCTTTTTCGCACCTGCCAAACTGGACGGCGACCTTGCAAAAGTTTCGGAGGCAGAGTAAGTGTAGCCCCGGTGTGAAGTTGGAACGAGACAGCACGAGATATGTTTAATTTAAGAAATAAAAAGCAACACTAGGTACCGTAGTAACATCAGGAACAGGATTACCACACTGGTGCACGATCTACTGATCAGCCCTGAAGATTTCAGCAAACACGTCAATCGTTCCAATGCTTCCTTTTCCGCCATTGCGCTTTATGGGCAGCGTGCGACAAGTCACGATGACTTTTGGGCAACAGTAAGCCGATCTCTGGGAGTCCATCGTATGCGTTGCTGACCAATATAGGCCGTCTACGAAGCTATGGACGTAGTATGACAAGGTATCCACGATTATCTGGACCAGAAACTGACTCGGATAACACAGATGAACAAAGCTATAAGCCCTGGCACATATCTCCCGTCAGAGCAATTCCCCATCTTCAAATTGATACCCAAACGATGGAACCCCGCCCATGCCCGTGCAGAGGAGAGCTTTCGTTTCGGCACTGATTTATGGACTGAAGCTCAAAAACGTGTCGAGGCGCGGCGTAACCGGGGCGATAAGCGCATATCCCTTATGGACGAGATGCTCGACGACATCACGCAACTTGATGTCTCGTTTAGAGGAACAAAGCTTCCCAACTTTGTAGGAGCTCTAATGCAGGGCGCTGCTGACACTGGTGCTCTAGCCATGCGCACAAACATTATGTTTCTTGCTACTCACCCGTGGGTCCAAGATAAGGCTCAGAAGGAGCTTGATGCAGTCTGTGGTGCGGACAGAATGCCTACCTGGGCGGACTTTAAAGATTTGCCATACATCAACTGTATTATGAAGGAAGGTCTACGGATTCGGCCCGTGTAAACTATCCCTCTATAAACCTTTTCCTATGCTGTGTTTGCACTGACAATATTCTTGCAGAGTTCCCACCGGTATCCCGCATGCCTGCACTGAAGATAACTGGTATGAGGGCATGTTGATTGTGAGTTACACATCAACCCATATTGAGGAAATAATTGCTGATCAGTAATCCAGCCCAAAGATGCCACCATAATGATTCCCCACTGGGCTCTCCACCACTCTCAATACGACGATCCTGACACTTACAATCCTGACCGCTACCTGAATCACCCAGGTTTGGCAAGCGAGTATGCTGCAAGCCAAGACTACCAAAACCGCGACCACTACTCCTACGGAGCTGGCCGCCGTATCTGCGCGGGTATCCAGCTCGCTGAGCGTACACAGTTCCGTATGCTTTCGGCAATGCTGTGGGCTTTCCGTCTTGAGCATGCTATTAAGAAGGAAACGGGCGAGGAGATTCCGATCGACACTGAGGCATTCGAGGACAAGCTGATCGCGGGGCCGAAGCCGTTCAAAATCAGGTTTACGCCAAGAAGCCCGAAGCATGTAGAGGTTATTAAGAGAGAGCTGGAGAATGCGAGTGGGCTGCTGAAGCAGTGGGAGTAAGGGCTGGGTCTACGAGTTTCATTTTGAGGGCAGCTAGGGCATGAAGGATACCCGGTTGATTGTCTGTTGGGGATTTATGCCGACTCAGAAGTCAGGCGTATATTATTGCAAGTTACCTCAGTAGGCATACCTGGGTACATTCGGTCTATTAGACCTTATCTTCATAGTCTAGGTATCTAGCGAAAGGCTGGTGCTAGCACGGATGAGCGCGGTGACTGAAAGAAGTGTAATCATTTTTCCGCCGTTTCTCTCATTACAAGCACTCTCGTCGAGGCAGACAATCTGATCAGGCGCTTTAGTATAGAGTTGTTCTGGGTTGGCTTGAAGCGACAGAAGGGGTTTGATCAAATAGATCTAGTGTAGGCGATCGTGACGGAGGTAATCTTCATCCGGCACTGTACTTAGTCTTTGAAGATTTTCACACGTCCTATGGAAGTGGTGAAATCGTGTGTAATCGACCTTGCGCAGTGGTCGGCCGTGTTCTCGGAAGTTCTGTGGCCTATTTGGTCGAGGTTATAGCGATTTGAAAACCGGTTATGGCGTGTTGGCCCGCTCTCGCCCTCCGACCTGGATGAAGGTAAGCTAGCAGCTGAATTGTGGTTCCTAGCGGGGATGGTGGAGCTGTAGGTTGAGCTGGAGAACGGATTTGCTCCTTGCCTGGAGCCAGATGCGCGGGCAAAAGTTTCGCGGTATGTAAAATCTGCAGCACCAGTATCGTTTGTTGTTTTGTTGTTGTGAGCTTGAGATGCAATAAGTGATGCGCGATACACCCGATCCTCGTTTGATATGCGCGTACAGGCGTTACCTATAGCACTACTAGATATAGACAGGAAGTACGTCCGTTGAATCTGAACCTAGGTCTAGTTCTGGTACAGTTTCAAGTATTCGTCTGTCCACAGGAGGCGTATTGAACACCGTGGTAGCCTTCTTGGGGCTAAACGTAAAGGCTCTCTTTGTAGTAGAGGCAGCAATTGTAAGAAGTTAACTTTGGTCCCAGGCATTTAGTTCTCAGCGTTGGGATACCCAAAGACAACATACAAGATGAACAAACACGATTTTTGAATCCACTTCATTCAAAACAAAACAATGGGGTGATGTTCCTGTCCACTACCGGAACCTACGAGCTCAATCCCTGATGCATCACCTGTTCCTCAACAACCAGACTGACACGCTCAACAGCCCCATCTGCCAACCCAATCATGCAACCAGAGGACCACCACCCCCCTGTCAGCTTCCACTCCGTTCTATCACGCTCACCTCCATAGAACCTTCCACCCACGCCCACCATCCCATCCTCTACCCACCCACATCCCTTCCCTCCCCCAAAAATGCCATCCCCCGCCCTCCGCCCCATCCTCTCCACAATCCTCTACCACTACTTCTTCTGCTGCATCACCCTCCCCACTACCCTCCTCACCGCGCCCTTCACCTTCCTCTCTTGGTGGCATCAATCAACACCGTTCCCATGGCTACGTCGCGCAGTCCCACTCTGGATCCCAATTGTTGCGTATCGGTGGAACTTTTTACGGGAGCTGGGGGCATTGGTGGTGGGCGTGGGAGCTGTGGGGTGGATTTGGGGGGTACGGTGGAGGGCAGAGGTAAGTTTTAGTTCTCTGTTAACTTTTTGTATTGTCTAGGGGGTGGTGAGATGATATACCACCACCACCACCACCAAAACACATCAGACTATCAACAGCCAGCTCTATTAACGTAATCTCGAACGCTCAACCCCTATACTAACTACCCCCACCCCAGATCCACCCCTTCCACCCACTCCCCTCCATCCTCCTAACCACCCTCCTAGCCTTCTCCTCCCTTACCTCCCTCAGCCACGAAATCTCGCGCTGCTACTTCCTGCTCCATCGTCCCGGACCCGCTCGCGATCACTATCTGCAACTCTTCGTCTGGGGCGTGTTTGACATGTTCTTCGCCGTCTCACTCGCGTATTATTTCTGGGGAGGGGACTGGGATAGGGTGGTTCGCGGGCGTGGATTTGGGAAGGTATATCAGCATGGGGATGGGTATAGTGTTGGGTATGGGTACAGTGTTGGGCATGTGGGAACACCGGGGTACGGACGCGCCGGCAACGGTCCGCGGTGGTGGATCATGTTTTTTATGCTTGGGGTGATGGGGGTGTGGACGTTTGTGGCGTGGGTGGATTGGAGGTGGGCGAAGGTGTTTTTGGAGATGAGGGAGAGGAGGGTAGTGGAGGAGATGGAGGATGGGAGGAGTGATAGTGTGGGGACGGATTGGAATGTGGATGTGGATGGGGAGGTTTTGTGGGGGGGTTGAAGGGGGGAATTTTAGATGCTCGTTCGGCTTTTGGCTTGTAGGTGTTGAATCGTGGATTGTGTGGGTTTTTACTTGGGGTTCGGGACTAGTGATGTGGTGGTCTTTCTGGATACCTGATTTGTATTGATTTAGAAGTACTTGTTAGACTTTTAGACTTTTGCTCTGCAGTGGAGATGAACTGATCAAGGAGAGTTATACCATTTTGATAAGATCTTTATTTCAGACTTATTTTCAGTAGAGGCGCTCTTCCTAAATGCAGTGAGCAAGTTCAACATCTCTAGCCTTGCTATTTCTGATCCTTCCCTGTGCTAGATATCCCCCGTCCAAACCATTCAGCCTCTGAGATCTTACCGCGAGATTTCCATCACAACATCTCATTCCAAGGAACACTTCTGGAAGTCAGGATAAAACTTATGGATGAAGCTCTGCAGCTGGTCGATCTTGATAGAGTATAAGTTGGGGAAATGGGATGGGTGGGTTTGCTCTTGGCTAACACAAAGGGTGAGGTACGCATGGCGGCCTTGTCTGCCTCAAGGATGTCGAGAGCCTTGAGAGAGGGCGGGAGGACGCGGTGGACGATCCGTCGGCAGAGGCTCGGTTTTTCGCGCTCGTCGATGATGCGGCCATACTTGTTGAAGATATACGAAAACTCTCCAAACAGACCCTCACAGTCCCTTCACGGTCCCCTCACGGCCCTAAAGCACTTCTCATATAATCCATCGGCGTCCAATGTTTCGGTTCAAGCATGTTCATCGGCCCCTTCCAAACATATGTATAAGCAGCAACAATAATCTTCTCAGCATCTGTTGCCTCAACTTCCACTTCAACAACATCCCTCCTGTGATCATTCAATCCAATGTACATTTCTATCTTCTTTCTCCCATCCTCCAGAAGTCCGGTAATCAGCATTCCGTCGACGGCAGCCTCCTTTCTCGTCCTCACAATAGTTGGTCTCCCCACATACTTCATCATGGTTCGAAAATAGCCCCGAAGAGCAGCCCGTGTCATGTATTTTGCGGTCTGCTCGGCGCCTGTTTTGGCAGAATCTGCTAAGTGTATTACTTTGGCCAGCACCCACGGCAGTATGAGTGGACAGTACACGAAGACGGGAACATCAGGCACAATGTGCCGGAAGAGCTCGCGGCGCGTCCAGCGGTTGTTGAGGGCGAGAGAGTACAGGCGGAGATCTTCTGAGTGGATTTTCTTTTTCGTGGTATCTGGGGTTGGTTCTGTGGGGCTAGCCATATGGGGGTTGTGATGCAGATGGGAAATGAGCGTGATGCGAAGTATGAGGAGGACATAGAGGGCCATGAGAAGACGGTGACATTGCAGAGAGTGAATGGGAAGAATATGGAAATGGTGACTAGATGCTGGAATGTTGTACTGCTATGGTTGGGTGATGCGGTGATTCGCACAACCATGTGTAGTCTCTGGCCATCTGCCATTTGCTCCATACCGTAGTTGCACACCAAACTGACCAGCACATCTTTCCGGTGATCGCAGGCAGACAGTTTGGTCAGTGATACAAGCCAAACACGAGGGTTCATTGGTGGCGTTGCCGCGGCGGAGGCTCCAAACTGAGATATACCAGGCGCCAGGCACTCGAGCACCTTCCTGCTCCATCGAGTCGCACAGTACAAAGGCGCATGGTGAAGTTTACCATCACCTGCCCAGCAGCAAATACGCTCAACACCGGCGGGCGATCGTAACATAAAGCCCGACGTGGCAGCGCGAGTGGCGATTGGTGAGCACTTCGAAGTGCGACTGGAAGGTTCTTTGGTGTTTCACGGCTGCGGCGAATAATCGCCGGTCCGTGCGTTCGCTTGGCGCTGGCTGCGTTGACCACGGCAACCTGGAGCTTTCACCTCCACGGCCTCACCAAGCTCCATATAAACCACATCGCCTGCCTGCCCCCCCATCTCCTCCATCACACTCCCTCCGCACAACCCCGAACGCCGACGCAGCTGGAGGCTCATCGTCACTCTCGCTACAGTTGCAATCTTCACATCTATCCCTACCGCATCTCTTCACCGGCACCCTCTCACCATGTCGGCTGAGCCATCCCACCACAAGAAGGTGGACCTCTCCAAGTAAGTTGCCTCCCGCCGGCCTTCGTCTCCGCGAGATGCAGCTGCTAACATTGCCCAGGGACCCCTCCGGTGCTGAGGTCAAAGACGTAAACCTCCATGACCGTCTCTCGGAGCTGGCAATAACTGACCCACCACAGGCTGACGAGACCGCAACGGCTATCCTTAAGAAGAAGAAGAAGCCCAATTCTCTGATGTACGTTTTCCCCGCCACCAGATGACAGTTTTTCAAAAGTGTTGGGTGCCAGAAGCTGATCCCTCAACAGCGTCACCGATGCCGTCAACGATGACAATTCCATCATCGCCCTCTCCAACAACACCATGGAGACGCTCCAGCTCTTCCGCGGCGACACAGTCTTGGTGAAGGGCAAGAAGCGAAAGGACACGGTGCTCATCGTCCTCGCCGACGACGACCTCGACGACGGCAGCGCACGGATAAACCGCGTGGTTCGGCACAACTTGCGGGTCAAGCACGGCGACATCATCACCATCCACCCGTGCCCGGACATCAAATATGTACGTTGATTTGATTCTGCACTGCAAACTGGAGCCCCTTGCTAACAAACTGTAGGCCAAGCGCATTGCCGTCCTCCCCATCGCAGACACCGTCGAGGGTATCACCGGCTCATTATTCGACGTCTTCCTCGCCCCATACTTCCGCGAAGCCTACCGGCCCGTCCGCCAGGGCGACACCTTCACATGCCGCGGTGGTATGCGACAGGTGGAGTTCAAGGTTGTCGAGGTGGATCCTCCAGAGTTCGGCATCGTTGCGCAGGACACGGTCATCCACTGCGAGGGCGAGCCGATTCAGCGCGAGGACGAGGAGGGCAACCTCAACGAGGTCGGCTATGATGACATTGGTGGATGCCGGAAGCAGATGGCACAGATCCGTGAGCTCGTCGAGCTACCGCTGAGGCATCCCCAGCTCTTCAAGTCCATCGGCATCAAGCCTCCGCGCGGTATTCTCATGTACGGTCCCCCCGGTACCGGTAAGACTCTGATGGCTCGTGCCGTGGCCAACGAGACTGGAGCATTCTTCTTCCTGATCAACGGCCCCGAGATCATGTCCAAGATGGCTGGAGAGTCCGAGTCCAACTTGCGGAAAGCTTTCGAGGAGGCCGAGAAGAACTCCCCGGCCATCATCTTCATCGATGAGATCGACTCGATTGCCCCCAAGCGCGACAAGACTAACGGTGAGGTCGAGCGTCGGGTTGTGTCTCAGCTCCTCACCCTCATGGACGGTATGAAGGCTCGTTCCAACGTCGTGGTCATGGCCGCCACCAATCGACCCAACTCCATTGACCCTGCTCTTCGTCGTTTCGGTCGTTTCGATCGCGAGGTTGACATTGGTATCCCTGACCCCACTGGCCGTCTTGAGATTCTCCAGATCCACACCAAGAACATGAAGTTGGGCGATGATGTCGATCTCCAGACAATCGCTGCCGAGACTCACGGTTATGTCGGTTCCGATTTGGCGTCTCTCTGCTCAGAAGCTGCCATGCAGCAGATTCGTGAGAAGATGGATCTCATCGATCTGGATGAGGATACCATTGACGCTGAGGTGCTCGATTCTCTTGGTGTCACGATGGAGAACTTCCGCTTCGCCCTCGGTGTCTCCAACCCCTCTGCTCTCCGCGAAGTCGCCGTTGTGGAAGTGCCCAACGTCCGCTGGGAGGATATCGGTGGTCTCGAGGAGGTCAAGCGCGAGCTTATCGAATCCGTGCAGTACCCCGTCGACCACCCCGACAAGTTCCTCAAGTTTGGTCTTTCTCCGTCTCGTGGTGTCCTCTTCTACGGACCCCCTGGAACGGGTAAGACATTGCTTGCGAAGGCTGTTGCCAACGAGTGCGCTGCCAACTTCATCTCCGTCAAGGGCCCTGAACTGCTCTCCATGTGGTTCGGTGAGTCTGAGAGCAACATTCGGGACATCTTCGACAAGGCTCGCGCTGCGGCACCCTGCGTCGTCTTCCTCGACGAGTTGGACTCTATTGCCAAGTCACGTGGTGGGTCTGTCGGCGACGCTGGCGGTGCCTCTGACCGTGTCGTCAACCAGCTTCTGACTGGTAAGTTTTTCACGTGCATCTAAAATTCTGTAACATGCTAATATCTGATAGAAATGGATGGTATGACATCGAAGAAGAACGTCTTCGTCATCGGTGCCACGAATCGACCGGAGCAGCTCGACAATGCCCTTTGCCGACCTGGACGTCTCGACACTCTCGTCTACGTCCCTCTGCCCGACCAGGCATCCCGTATCAGTATTCTGAAGGCACAGCTCCGCAAGACGCCAGTCGCGCCCGATGTCGACATCGACTTCATTGCATCCAACACGCACGGCTTCTCGGGTGCTGATCTCGGCTTCATCACGCAGCGCGCCGTCAAGCTCGCCATCAAGCAGTCCATCTCCATGGAGATTGAGCGCCAGAAGGAGCGCGAGGCTGCCGGCGAGGGCGACACGGAGATGGAAGACGGCGAGGATCTCGTGCCGCAGCTCACCAAGGCGCATTTCGAAGAGGCGATGCGGACGGCTCGTCGCTCGGTCACGGACGTGGAGATTCGTCGCTACGAGGCGTTTGCGCAGAGCATGAAGAACTCGGGCGGATCCAACTTCTTCCGCTTCCCGGAGGGTGGCGAGCAGGCGGCGGGTGAGGCGGGCTTTGGGGCTACGGGCGAGGATGAGGATCTTTACAATTAAGCGGATAGGGGTGGTGCGCCATAGATAGCATGAGGATAGGGATGAGAATGGTCACGGTTTCATATGGGCTGGGTTCGAGGCGCTTTGTGGATCATAATTGGGGGGTGAATGGTTCATGATGATTCTTTGGTAGATGGGGGATGGGGATAACGCATGAGAATGTGAGGTGAGGGGAGGGGGAGACGTAGATAGTGCAATGAGAGTTTGCATGATTAATGTTGGGGGTTTGGGGGTGGTTTGTGATGTGTGTGTTTGTGGATGTGTGATGTGGTGGGGGTGTCTTGGTGTGATGCTCGGAAACTAGATGTGTACATGTTATGTAGTGGTGCTGAAGTGCAGCTTCTCAAGCCACAAAAAAGTGTGTGCATCCAATAATAGGGAAATCAGATCAGATCCCGTGCATATTGGTCTCCGCACATCTACCCACATGCACATATAGCTTGTATATTGTATGTAATTCGGACGTAGCTAAAAAGTCGGCTTTTCAGGTAACGTAGATACTAAGCGAGCGGCGCAACCAAGCGAGCGGCGCACCCCACAAAGTTTTCGCGACGCGTCAACTATCAACTACAATGGCTCCACCAACACCTCATCAATTGCCCTGCAACGAAGCAGATGTCCTTCTAGCTATCTCAGCTATTGATCAGAATCAGATCCAGAGTAGAAGACGCGCTGCTGCCACATTTGAAGTCCCTGAAACTACGCTCCGCCGCCGACGCGCTGGCAAGCCTGCCCGACGCGATTGTGAGCCTAATTCGAAAAAGCTCACTAAGACAGAAGAGGAGGTGATTAAGAGATATATCCTTGACCTGGATTCGCGAGGATTTGCGCCCTCTCTAGCTATTGTACGAGATATGGCGAATAGGCTGCTTGCTGAGCGCGCTGGTGGACAGGTTGGCAGAGACTGGCTAAGGAACTTTGTTAACCGGACTGCAAGCCTCAAGACGTGATACAACCGACCGTACGATCAACAGAGAGCCCTCTGTGAGGATCCTGAGACTATCAAGGCCTGGTTTGAGCTTGTACAGCGTACCAAGGCGCAGTATAGTATCTGTAATGAGGATACCTACAACTTTGATGAAGCTGGCTTCCTTATGGGCAAGATATTGTCTCACCTTGTTGTTACTGGCTCAGAGAGACGCAGCCGGCCAAAGGCTATATAGCCAGGCAATCGTGAGTGGGTCAGCGTGATCCAGGGAATCAACGCTGCTAGGTGGCTGATCCCACCATTCATCATCTTTGCAGGCCAGTACCACCTCTCTGCCTGGTACGAGGGCAACGATATACCGCGCGATTGGGCTATTGCAGTTAGTAATAACGGCTGGACAACCAACGAGATAGGAGTTGAGTGGCTGAAGCACTTTATCAAGCATACAGAGGGTAGGAAGGTTGGGGCGCGTCAGCTGCTCATCTTTGACAGCTATGAGAGCCACCACTTGCTCAACTTCCAAGAACTCTGCAAGGAGAACAATATCTATACTCTCTGTATGCCGCCTCATTCATCGCACCTCCTGCAGCCACTTGATGTGGGCTACTTCTCGCCGCTGAAGCGTGGGTATGGGCGTCAGATCAAGAGCCTGATCCGCGACGGCATCAATCACATCACCAAGCTCGAATTCCTACCAGCCTTCCGCGCTGCCTACGATCAGGTAACTACAAAGGACAATATCTGCGCAAGCTTTCGAGGCGCTGGCCTAGTCCCAATTGATCCAGAGGTGGTGATATCCAAGCTTGATGTGAAGCTTCGTACGCCAACACCACCTGCGCTGGAGGCCACCACCTGGGAAGCTAAAACGCCTAGCAACGCGCTCAAATTGGAGGCTCAATCAACGTTGATCTGTGAGCGGATACAGAGGCATCAGAGCTCATCACCTACCTCCATCATTGCAGCGCTTGATCAGCTCAAAAAGGGCGCTGAGGTGATGGTGCACTCAGCTGTGCTCATGCGCGAGCGGATCGCGAGTCTTGAAAGAGCAAATAAGGCCGCCACAGAGCGTAAAAAGCGTAAAAAGAAGCGGATCCAGAAGCAAGGCACCTTAACAAAGGTAGATGGAGAGGATATTATTGCTCAAAAGGAGGTTGAGCAGCAGCTAGAGGGGGAAACGCGTCAAGGCAAGGCACGATCAGGAGTGAGCCGGCGGGCTTTAGCACGCTGCACACGCTGTAGAGAGATAGGCCATAACTTACGAATGTGTGAGAAGCACGCTGTAGATACTTCTTGATCTAGGATAGTTTCTATATTAATATTATCTTGTTGCGTTGTTAAGATATATTACTGCAGAGGTAGAGAAACTTAGTAGGGTGCGCCGCTCGCTTAGTTGCGCCGCTCGCTTAGTATCTACGTTATCGAGAGGTTGGGTATGTGGATGGGAGGGCAAGGGGAAAGCGGAAAGGGAAGTTGTGCAGGGGTAGGTGCTTGGTATATGTGTAATAGGGGGTTTGTTGGGAGGTAGAGGTAAGTGTGTAAACACAGGGATAGGGAAATAGGAGTCGTATGTGGGGGTCTAGGACCGGGTGTTGAGATGGGTGGAGGGGTGGTATGTGGAATCAGAACGTTTTTACATATTGGGAGTTTAACCACATGCACAACAACACAACACAGCACAGAATCTTGATGATATGAGGATTTGATGCATTTCCCTCCACTCCGGGGGTACTCTGTCTATTTTCCGTTATCTGACTTTTCTACCGCCTATCCTCCTGCCCTGTCCCTCATTCTAGACCTCGGGAATAGGTTTGGGGGATACATGTCCAAACTACTATAGAGAGTTTCATCCCCCTCCCCCTCCCCCTCCCCATTCCTCTCCTCCTGCTCACTCCCCCAGAATCATATTGTAGAGCAGCATCGCGAGCTCCGCCTCACCGATGTCAAGAGGAGACTCGGCGGTGACGTCGGCTGGGAGGTCCTGTGCGGACTGGTCGGATTGCTGCTGCTGCTGCTGCTGCGGACTAGATGGGTGTCAATCTGGGCTGTTCTGGGATAGTGTGCTGTGCGTAAATCGAGTCGAATGGCAGGGTATTCACTTGTCGGTGGTTGCAGGGGTAGAGCTGAGGTCCTCGTCCCACGTCACCTGGACGAACTTGTCGAGCTCGCCACGGGTAGCCTTGACCATGGCCTTGAGGGTGTCGTCGGGGATGCGGAGGTCGAACTCGTCCGTGTCGGAGTCGGTCAATGTGCCGTTGCCACTACCATTGCCGTTGGAGTTGCCATTGGAGTTGCTGTGGCCGTTGACGCCGTTCGCGCCGTTGGTGCGACTCAGGGCGGGCGACTCTTTGATCTTCGCGTCGACCTTGGCCCACACTTGGTCCATGGTTGTGGCCTCGCCGGTGCGCAGCAGATGGCGCGTGTAGGCTTCGAAGCGGTCGAACCAGCCAATGGATTGGAGGGTTTGCTCCCACGAGGACTCGATGGCGCGGATGCCGCCGTTGGAGACGAGGTTGGAGTAGACGTCGTTGCGCGTGGTGGGGTTGATGAGCGCGGTGGCCTCGGTGGTGGTGACGCGCACGGGGCGGTTGCTGGGGGCAGCCATTTTTTTTTTGCGAGGCGGGGCGAGCGGTGGGTTGCTCTGTGTGGAGGTGGAGGTTGGTGGTTGGGTTGGAAGGCGACGCGGGGGCCGGCGTTTATTTATGGTGGGTGAGGCGGGTGAGTGAAGCGAGTGAAGCGAGTGGAGGGAGTCGGTGAGGGTGAGGAGCTCCAGCAGCTGTTCTGGTAGTGACAGTGGTGAGGATGTCGTCACCCCGCGATGGGGTCTGTGGGCTTGCCGGCGAGGCTGGAGTGAGCTTGGGCGCAGACAATGCAGCTCGCTATTCTTCCAAGATTGCCCGCTGCCGGCTCAATGAACGACTCCACAGCGCTAGCACCGAGACACAGCTGTGCAATGCCGCCGTCTGCAGCGCAATGTCGGGTCCAGGAGAAGTGGCAGGTCGGCGGCGGTGGTGAGGTGTGGATGCTTCGCGCGCAGTGGGGTGGTTGTTGGTGGAGTTGACGCGGAGCTGCCGCTAGACAGGCCAATACGAGCCCGCCTTGCAGTTCGCAGCGAAGCGCTCGAGCCCCCGTGCAGCCGCCGGGCAGGGCTCGATATCTCTGCCCAGTGCCTCGCCCAGCAGGGCTGCCTCTCTCCAGCACCCCCAGTGTCGTCGTTGCGCTGTGCTCTTATTGTTGTCGTCTGCGGCTGTCTGCCCTGTCTGCTCTGCTGCTGCTGCCGCTGCCCCCCCGAGTCCTGCCTCGCCTGCCCGCGTACCTGCCCGGCCCCCCGCGTACGAGGGAGCTCCCCGTTGCCGCCCCTCCCCCAGGGCCCCAGGCACCACCCGCCGACCGCGCACTGCCAACCTCGCCCGTCGCCGCATCCTCGCTCCCGCCCGTACTGCAGCCTTCCCCACGCTCGCCAGCGTGTCTGGGCCGATTCGCACTGTATCTGCTACACCTTCTGGCTGCGAAACACGCCTGGCTCAATCTCGCTTCGTCTCAGCAGGGCCCCGGATCGAGCGCCCACGCCCACGGAGCACGGAAGTCGGACCCAGCTCCACTGCTCCACGTCGACTGCTGCACCATCGTCCGCACCGACAGCCGTATTAACGACGAGCCTCCCCTCCCGCGCGCTGTCCTCGAGGCCTTGGCGCCACCACCGCGAGCCTCCCACCGCACAGCATGGCCTACAGCACGACCGCCTACCACGAGGACTCGGACGCCGACGACGAGTACGAGCGCAGCGTCCTCATGAGCCCGGCCCTGCCGCCCGACTTTGACGACCGCTCGCCAACCGACTCGGAGCCCCCCAGCACCGAGCACACGCCCACCACCTTCACACACTCGCGAGATAGCAAGGGCAGTCCGACGGGGCTGATCACTGACTGGACGGAAGACCAGTGTGCCGACTTTATATCAGAGCTCGGCCTGGCGCACTATGCGGACACGTTCAAACGTAGGTGGCAGGCTGTGGGGAGACGGGTGTGCGTGCATATGCTAACTACTCGCTTGCAGACAACGGCGTAACCGGCGAGGCTCTGATTGTGCTGCAGCATGCCGAGCTGAAGGAGATGGGCCTGGGGAGTGTCGGGCACCGGCTGACCATATTGAAGGCCGTCTATGAGATCAAGATGAAGCAGAACGTGCCTATAGAACCGGACGACTACGTCCCGCTGTGTAGGTCTCGGCACCGTCTTGCCATACCCCCCGCTAATCCACTTTCAGCCGCGGACACCACAGCTCAAGATGCCCCGCCAACCCAGGACGACCTCGCTCGCGTAATACGAGTGGTCCAGGCACGCGACGAGCGGATACAGATCACAGAATCGGAGCTCAAGCACCTGAAGCAGGACCTGGACAGGGTGCTGGAAGAGAACAGGAGGCTGCGGGAGGACATACTACCTCTTGTAAGGATGTTAAAAGACAGCCAGCAGCCCTTACCCACACCCCACGAGCAGGTCACATCGCCGCCCGCACAGCAAGGCAGCGGGCTGTCACGGAAATTCTCCACCAAGAAACTCTTCCTCGGCTCGACGCCCAAGAACCCGTCGCCGACAATACACGAGGGCCGTGCATTGATCGACCACTCCTCGCTCGACCCCTCAGCGGCTGCCATGGCCGCATCCTCACACCTGACCGCCAGCATGACGGGCGGCCCTCAAATGTCACCAAATATAATATCACAGCCATCGCCCACCTCTCCCGCATACTCACAAGTCAATCGCAACTACAATCGCAACGACATGCCCCGAAGCGGCCACCCCGACCACGAGAGCAGGCCAGACTGGTCGCAGACGAACACGTGGAACTCGGACACCACACTTGTGCCGGAAAGGAATCGGGATCCTCGCAGCGGCGCGACGCCCGCGCCACTGAATCAGCGTGCCTTGCGGCAGAATACGGTCCCTGCGCCCGACGATCGCAACGATCCTCCACTCTCGGGCAATCCTATGAGCTCCTCCACCACACTCCAGAATCCTCCGCCAAGCGCAACATCACAGCAAACGCCTTCTTCGAACCCGCAAGTCGAAATCTTCAAGAGTTTCCGCGTCTCGATTGACGACCCCTGTCATAAAGTGTTACCTGTGGCGTTGAAAAAATACAACATCACGGCGGACTGGAGACAATATGCGCTCTACATTGTACATGGCGACCAGGAACGATGTCTAGGGTTGAACGAACGGCCCTTGATTCTATTTAAACAGCTAGATAAGGAGGGCAGGAAACCAATGTTTATGTTGAGAAAACATGCAGCGCCTGCTGAGGGCCATGTATCGACGGTAGGCGGAGGAGGACCGGCAGTGGGTGGGTGGGGAGATGGAGGAAGTCGAGGCGTGCAGTTGCCTGGCGGCGTGTTGTAAGTTGTATGAATGAGGCAGTTTTGATTGGTTACAACGCCACATGCTTTTTGGCCCCCCTGTTTGCTCTCTCGGTGCGATGCGATGCGATGCCCTGCGATGCCCTGCGATGTCCTCTTCTTTGCCAAATCTCGCCACGCTGCACTGCACTGCACTGCACTGCTCGTCTTCTCTCCAGCGCCAACCGGAATGCATGAAGGCGGTGGGGCTGCATCGGTACCGGCTGGACGAAAGGCAGTGTTGGGGTAGCATCGCCCTGGGATCGGATGGAGTGAGAGTTCGGCTCCTGTGTAAGAGGGAAGGTGAATGGGACTGGGACTGGGACTGGTGTAGGGACGTCGGACGCCCTTTTTTGCAAAGGCGAGAAGCGTGGGTGGGGAACGAGAAGCTGCATCGCGCTCTTCCAGGGCTGTGCTCGGGTTGTCCAGAGGGGGAGTGTTTGGAGAGTGGGGTGCTTGGAGTGGCGGCGGGCGGGGGTTTGTGGATTCGTGGGATTGGGAATGGGAATGGGAATGGGAATGGGAATGGGAATGGCAATGCAAATGCAAATAGGTGGAAAGACAGCGTTGCGAAGGGGATGGAGAAAAAAGGGATTGAGTTGGGTTGCCGTGTGCGGCGGTATGTTGCGTATTATTAGGCAAATGTATTGGCGGGATGTATAGACGATTGTTATCCTGGTGTTTACGGCGGCGTTGTTCAAGTGGTGAAAATTCTAGGGCGGGCGGTTTGGTCTAGGGAGGCATGGAGATGTGGGTTGAGGTAAAGGCGAGGATTGCTTAGTCTATCCTTGTGTTGTGTCGTCGGACCGGAGAGGCAGTATAGAACAGGACAGTACAGTACATTCTTGCACGCATCTATGTTTAGCTGTTTGCTCCCTGGATGCGTATATACCACCTTGGGACACTTTTGGGCGGGGGAATGGGTCTTTGGTGTTCAGGGGTTGGTTTGGGGCTTCGGGCTAGGAGGGATAGAAGATGGGGGTTTGGTTCGATGGTTATATGTATGTTGTGCATGGTGGAATGTTCCATGCCCTAGGATATACCTATATACCAAACATTTGGCTCGGGTATTGGATGTGGGTGTGAGGAGAGTGTTATGGGGAATGAGATGAGATGGAGGGGGGACGTTTGGGGGGAGGGACGAGGGGCGAGGCGGTTGCTCAGGGGTGGGGATTGAGTGCGTGGGTGATGAAATATCTATGTTATGCCTCTGCCGGATGAGGATCGGAACGTTGACCTAGGCAGAGGTGTGCATCCCATGTCTATACGCAAACCAAGTGCAGAAGTACGTTATTTTCCAGCATTGAAGTTGTTCGGCAGGGACAGGGGAAAAGGAGCGGAGCACCTTTGAAACTGTTCCCATCTAGCGTAGAAAGAAATCAAATGTTGGGATTGGGAAGTACATGTTCTACGAACAAACAGGCGGTGAATCGGTGCAAGGAAAAAGCGGTAGGAGATCCAGAGGTCACGAGAGCGAAAATGGAAATATAACCTGAGAGAGGGACGAAAGTAGCTGTGATGCGTTGGGTTGCTTTGACTGGTGTTTGTTGGAAGTCGGGGGTTGTGAATGGAATCGAAGTGAGTGGGCATGTCGAGCAGTATTCCCTTCCGGTGGTGAAATCATTGCTGAGTCGACATAAGCTGAAGCTTGACGTTCAATGTGGTCGCTATGGAGCTATGCGTATCGTCGACGTGCAAGACTGCAGTAGAGGGGATCTACAGCCTGTGTGGTGTCCTCGGTAAGAAGGGATTTTGGTTGAGTTTGATTGTCGACAGTCTGAGAAATTTGGCGTGGGACAGTGGCATCCATTTGCGATTGCTTCCACTCTGTCTCCACCTGGTCAAGGTATTCCTTGATTTCGTGCAGTTTCTTATCCGCCTTGTCCAACCACCACAAAGAGGACCGCTCGTCTTTACCAGTCATATCATCGCTCAGCATTTGCCATGTTGGATTCAGTTCTGAGAAATATTGCTGTTTGGTCTCTTGCCCTTGCCAACCTGCCCCTAGCCATGGTGGTTTGTCGCCCACAAAGAGGAGACATGTGTCTATTCTTGAAACCGCATTCGAGATAGCCTCGATAGCGTCGTGGTATCTCCTCACAGCTAACATCAGTGCAATATTCCCCCGTCTCACCCCCCTAATTTCCAAAAGATCGGTTGCTACAGGGTTGGTAGCCGATCTAACTGCCAACCCAATTGAGCAGTCCTCATATTTACTTATGCTCGTCAAGAGTCGATCTACATAATATTGTAATGCAGTTTGCCATTCGGGTAGAAAACCGTGCAAAAGGAGCTAGATATCTGTTAGCGTATGGCAGTGATGAACGTAGTCTGAACTGCTCGTTTCCTTGGAACTTTCCTTGTCGGCACTGACGTATGTCTCGCAAGGTGAGAAAGTTGGCTGATAAGGCTGAACAGCAATTTGTAAGAAGACATACAAATTGGTGGCATTGCATTAGATGACTGTTGGTAGTACGAGCTTTCTCCACCCGTTCTCCTGGGGTCGTTGAGTCAATGCTGGACATAATTATCGTAGGTGGACGAGGGAAAGAGTGAGGCGGCCTTTGGATGACGATGTGCCTGCACGACTGTTCAGGTTACACCAATTACTTAAGGAATGCGCCGATCTCCTACGAATAATTAAGCACACTCATTCTTGGAGATTTCTTTTTGCATATGTTAAATTCCACAGGATATTGCATACGGAAGAGATATTTGTGCTCGTATGACCTCTACCCGGGGGGTTGATATCTCAGATGCAGTTGGGTGACAGCGACTGGAAAGACGAAAATCTTCAGATAGAATAGCTGAAAGGTACCGCTTTTGCACAGAGGAAGAATTGTACATTGAACAAACAAAATCCCATCCTATAACAGCTGCCAAAACACCCTTAGAAACTGCTCTACCGTTGACCCCTTTTCAACCATCGAATACCACAGGCTTATTTGGTGGCAGGCCTCATCTTCCGGTTTTGTGTAGACATCGTTTAGGCAGAGAAAGATCCTTGGTCTTGCGCGTATCTCCGCCGTGAGAGGCTGGAATATAGGGGATCGATTGTCGTCTGCTCTTGTGTAGACTTCCCGAGTGTTCCCAAATATGCCCCGTGTTGGGGTCGATGCTCTGGCGCGGAAGCATGAAATGTGGGTTTGGGTTCAAAACTAGGCTTTGGCATGTTTGGCTGCAATTGCTTCTTCGCATTTTCGAGGGACTCTGCTGCCCCTTGTGTATGTCGTGCGATTCTGTAGATTTCTCGTCCACAGCTTTCAAGTCTCTCGTATACCCCTGGCAATTCATCGCTTTTTTCACTATTGAGCCTCTCCCACATAGGGTTCTTCGGGTCTGCGAAGAACCTTTGTCTTGCCTCTTGATCTGGACCTGTGTTTGTCCACCATGGTGGTTTTACATGAACCCCCAAGGCAGCTTGAAGGCTCACGCACGCTTCTCTAAGCCCAACGCTGGATATACTACACAATGCCCAATTGCTTCCAAGATGCGTACGCATTCTAAGATCGAATTCAAGGAATAGCTCGTCTACCTCAACATCGACGGGATGGAAAATGGCCTTATAGTCGCCCCTGACCGCGGCAAGGCAATTTGCAATACGGAGGCGTATATATTCGAAGGTTGGTACCCAGTCTGATAGAGTACTGTTTAAACGAACCTGTTCGGTGTTAGCACACGCTTTTGGAATGTCTTGTATGGGCCTCAAGTCCAGGCCTTTGGGAGATAAGGGAATACTACCTACCTCATTCATGTACTCATCTACAACTGTGAGCGTATACGCAAGAGCATGGAGTGCACCCCTTGCATCATACTGAATCCACATCGCCATGATTCCGAAATTAATGATAAACAACGAGAGAGCTTTCGACGCTGAAGCTTTGTTGAGTATTCCAAGGTAGCCTGCTCGATGCCCATCGATGGTTAGGCCGCTGATCGCCAATGCAATGCACTGTGGTCCGTGCGAAACGACGTTCCAATAAGATTGACTTTGCATGCATTTGGGCAAGAAAATGTTGGTAATGCGACTCATATCTTTATGATGGAGTAGTGCGTTCTGGATACCTAGCACACTATTCCTCGGATTCATCCGAACGTAAGAAATGAACCATGTTGACAAACGCTTGAGCAATTCAAATCCAGATTCATGTCGGCACCCCGTAAGACTGCAGGCGAGGGCATTAACCTGGGTTACTGTTTGATTTCTTGAGGCACATACCTAGTTGATGTCCTCATGTTGGTTGTGATGTGCTCATTGAGTAGAATCTTCCTCAGTATGTCCAGTCTCATTTTTATTCTCGGAACCATCACCCAGTGTTAAGCGTTGCATCTGCTCCTGGGTCCCATTGGCTTTTGCCTGCGATATTTTACTCTTATAGTCATCAGCCCATTTCGTAGCCTTACTGATTCGAGAAAGCATCTTCACCAATTCCCTATATTCGTCGCCGCTCAGGTGTTTCCACAAAGTGCCTGAGTACAGCCTGTTATCGTTCTGAAATTGAAATGGTGTTGCATGCAGTTCAGCTTCTTTAAGATTCAAATCGAACGGCATTTGTTTAGATGGAAGAAAACAGCAGTGAAGTCTTAGTAGAAAATATTTCGTTACTTCTTTGAGTATTACTCCTGGATAATCAAGACCGTGGGCTAGGCTTCCAAGACTTTCCAGCTTCTCCGTTAAATCATTGTCGGATGCAGAGAGTGGCAATGGCGAGAATATAAAGATGCAAAAGTTCTGATACATCGCCAGGGCGGTGTCGAACCAGGAATGGAAAGCTGCGAATATTTCGTACCATTGGGAGAATTGCGAAGTCTGGACCTACTAACTCGTTATTATGCGTTCTCAGCATTGCGTATTTGCCTATGAATTGGTAGGAAGACATGTAGTAACCTCACGAAGGCCATAGAGGATACGACCAACCTGGCTATAAATAAATTTGAGATAAGGCAACGTACTAGATCCATATATGTGCGGAGAACGTTAACCATGACCTCGAGGCTCCGTAATGCGTACCCTATTGATTCGAGTTGTTTGGACATCGTAAATTCCTCGCGCCGTCCATGTAACAATGATAGACTGGAATCCTGGATTGTGGAGGGTGGAAGAGTTGGTGCCTGCCTGCAGCTGAGGTCGTCCTTGGTCCGTGCACATGAAATCCCAAGACTCCGGCGCTTGGGAAGCTCCTGCATGGAGGGAGGCATGTGAGAAATCGTAGAGCTATTAGAGTATCTAAGCAGTCATTTGGCCTTGGAGCTGCAAAGCTTTTTTCTGCCAAACGTATCAGAACTTGGAACCTCCATAGATTTCGATTTCAGAGAGATGAAAATCATGTCTCGAAATGCTGGCCTCTACCCGGAAGTAGATCTCAGCACTCTCGCAAGTGATTCCGTTTGGCGCTCCGCTTGTGCCACCTCTTTCATCAGTTCATCAGCTTGTGTGGCGGCGTCATTGATTGTTGATATCTTTTCGAACAGTCTGGTGTATCGTTTACCACTCAACTCCTCCCACAAAAACGAAGGATGGCAAATGTTGACACCTTTGACAAATGATTTCACACCCAGAAACGGGTCGAAATTATATCCTATCATACCCCAGTTTCCGCCCACATCAAGAAAGATCTTGACAAGGAGGTAGCTGGCCACATGATGGATAGTGACGCAGGGATCATTGAACCCGGGAAGTGAATCTCCCAGCCGTTCGCGCAGTCTTTGGTCTTTGGTCTCTCTGTTGGTCAGTAACCTCTACACCCCGTATATAACACCCCGTGAATTTCAGTGGGAAAAGGAAGAACTTGCAATAATCCATGTACCAGGAGCGTGCTGTTTCAAAACAGCGATGCAGATAATCGACAATGGCAAGGCATTCGTGCATGTCATTCGCGCTCTTCATCTGAAATCGAGTTAGCTGCCTTCTTGTGCTATAGAATATATTACTCTATGAAGGAAATATATACGAGACATGGTAATAGTTGAAAATGTGAGGCTCACCTCATCACGATACCATTCGAGAACCGTCGTAAGACCATCGGTAGTTTCTACGTCTTCTATCATAGACATGCTCACTGAAGTGGTAAGAGTTCTTTGGCTTGAGAGATGGGGAATGGGAATACAGTAATAATTTTCTCCCTATGTTACGAGTGATGGGTTTAAGGTGTCGAATGGCTCGCTTAGGTTTCTAGAATTGGGTGGGTATTCAGTGGCACGTGTTGGCGTTCATGGGAACATTGGACATTGACACGAACAAGCCTGGAGACAGGCAAGTCACTTTGGTGTGGACGGACCTTGGATTTATGTGTCTTGATGTTGTACAAAGTGTTGTCGTTACTTACAATTATGATACATAACCAGAAACCGGTTAGGTCCCCTCTGTATGGAGTGAAATGATAGACATCAGAAGGCAATATGAGACTTCGTTGGAAGAGATCCCTCCTATCAGGTTGATTTTGAATTCTCGCTCTCCTTTTCCACGCCTGCCACTTTCTGCTCTTGCTGCTCTTTCTTCAACTGCACTATTCGTTCATCGACCAACGCAATCTCCGCCTCGACTTGTAGCAGCCTCTCATTCAGCATGGTCTCATACTCTTCATCGCTCAATGCCCTCATTGGAAACCAATTGCTGTCGGCCAACCTTTGCATGAACGTCTTTTTCTCCTTCGGCGGCTCCTGAGCAGCCTTGGCTTCTCGTGCCTCTTGCCAATTGTAGGCATGCTGTCCTGCAAAGCCGAATATAGCAAACATAAGGGCTCCTGGAGCAACATTTCTTGCTCCTCTCATTGCCCCTGCAAGAGCACCGGAGACAGACCCAGACACAGTACTAGCAATCACTCGGTCTTGTTCAGTGGGTGAAAGGTCGTTTCGGGGCAGGAGAGGAGCACCCCGTGTATGTCGCCACCTGTTGCGAACACCATCTCGATTGAGGAGGCAGGCACGCCAGGCCCAGAAGGTAGAGCCAAGAGCAAACCACTGTAAACTGGATGCTGTGGCGAAGAGAACGGGTGTTGATGTGCGCAAAGTGCCGGCGAAAGCGCCTATGACAAATCCAGGGATGGCTGATAGCGGTCAGAAAGAGCCATGAATATTTTTTGCTCCCACCATCGGTTCATTCAGATCTGAATAAAATATGATGACTTCGAATGTGGCACAAGATGTTCTGAAACAGGACACGTGATATGTCTTGGCGAGACGGATAGAGAGGACATCTTCTCGTTGCCTTCAGACAACACAACAGGCAAGAAGTTACATGAAGAGGCGAAGAAATTGAATTACGAAAAAATGGGTCTGCGGGATAGAGGAAGAATATATCCAAAAGAAACCAATTCACATACCGGCGGCTCCCCCGAAAAGCACAGCTTGCCGCGCGACATCCCCTGGGTGGGTGACCTGTCCAGGGCCGGGCCGAGTTACCATGACCCTTTCATTGGTTTTGTTGTGTGAGGAAGCGGGTTCGATAGCGTTTGCACTCGATTTCTCGGGGAGAGAGCCCCGAGGTCGGGGAAACAACTTTGGAACTTTTCGGATAGCTTATGTAACGGCACGTGATGGCGCCGCTAACGCTCACAGCGCTGCCGACTTTTTGATCGCAAGGTCAACGTTCAACCACCACACCTGTACCGAACGCCCGCAGTCCACACCTACCACTATCGAAACACTGAGAGCATACGGCGCTCTCGGTACATATCCCAGACAGCGCGCGGTATCTTACGGCGCGTTGCCTGCAAACCGCAATCATGGGTACGTAGTCCCTTCGTGCGAGGGCCGCAAGGCAGGCGCCAGCAACATTCGGACGCCGGCTGGACATGCGCAGCGCACTCTATGAACATCGAGAAGCTAATTGAATTTGATGTACAGCTCCCGCCAAGAAATCCCAGCAGAAGATGTCCCTGGGGGACTTCCTGGGTGACCAATGTACGCCCCCGCCATTTTCACCCACAGGTGAAGCAGGCTGACACTGTGCTAGCTCTCGGATCATGGGCCGACGAAATGGAAGATGCGCCGATGCCTGGTGGTGAGTTCCCCGCATGTGCTTGGATCTGTGCGGAGTACTAATTATTTTGCAGGAGGTAAAAATCCCGCGTAAATTGCGGCGCCTGTGTGCGCAAAAACAACAGCATTACTGACCCCTCTTTAGACGCCAGGACCGGCTATGGAGGCGAGAGACGTACCTTCAGCTCTGCTGGCGGCTTCGGCGACCGCGCATTTGGTACGTGTGCCCCTCAATCTGCCAATCTGCCCCGCTGACTTCGTCATAGATCGTGGTGGCGGCTCTGGCTTCGCGCGCGAGGCTCTTCCACTCCCATCCAAGCCTCCATACACTGCCCACTTGGGCAACCTCTCCTTCGATGCCACCGAAGGTGATATCTCGGATTTCTTTGGCGACTGTGCGGTCACCAATGTGAGGATCGTCGAGGACAAAATGGACCGCAAGCCGAAAGGCTTTGGCTATGTCGAATTTGGCACTCTAGATGGCTTGAAAAAGGCACTGGATTTGTCTGGCACACAGTTCCAGGGTAGAAATATCCGGGTCAGTGTCGCCGAACCTCGTGAGTCTCAGAAATGCTTCTCCTGCGGGAACATTCTGCTAACAAAACTCCAGCCAAGGATCGCGAAGGCAGCAAGGACATGTCTGACTGGACTCGAAAGGGCCCTCTTCCCGAGCTTCCTGGTGGCGGACGTCGTACATCGGACCGTGGTGGATTCGGGCGAGGAGGATTCGAAGCAGCTGGATCTGATGCCGGAAGTGAGCGAGGTGAGCGGAGACGCCCGCCTCCCTTCGAGGGCGATGGCAAGGTCCGTGATTTCGGCAACTGGGAACGTCGAGGCCCCCTTTCCCCTGTTCCTGGAGCTGGCCCAACAAGGGAGGGTGGCCGCTTGCGCAGCAGTGAAGCCCCACGAGAGCGACGACAGTCTCCCAACTGGGGTGAAGGCCGTGGCGAGAAGGGGTCCCAGGATGGATCCCGCCCTCCACGACGCGAATTCCAGGACAGGCCTGGGTACGAGAGACAACCTACCGCCCCGGAGATGAACAACCAGTGGCGTACCACAATGAAGACAGACGCTCCCGCAAAGTCTCCAGCAGGAACTCCCGATGCCAGTGTGCCTTCGTCACCTGCTCCACAGCCAGCAGCCCCCGCTACCCGACCCAGGTTGAATCTTGCGAAACGAACTGTCTCCGAGGCCGTACCAGACCATGCGTCATCTGCATCCGAGCCTTCCAAGTCCAATCCGTTTGGCGCTGCTCGTCCTATCGATACCGCCGGGCGCGAGAAGGAGATTGAAGAGAAGAGGCAGCTTGCGATACGCCAGAAAAAAGAAGCCGACGACAAGGCTCGTGAGGACAGGAGGGCGAAAGAGGCTGCGGACAGGGCTGCAAGGGAAACCGTCCCGGCTACCCCGACGACCGAGAAGTCACAAGAAGGTAGTGTTGAGGACAAGTCAGCTGCTCGCCCCTATGAGATCCTTCAGCGTTCTGGAGAAGAAGAGCAAGCCGAGGAGGGTGGCGATGCTGTTGACCCTGACGCAAACGGCGAGATTGTTCAAGACAAGGCTGTGAAGCCCCAAGAGGTCGTCCGTGACCCGCCGAAGAGCGAGGGAACCTGGAGACGGAAATCAGGCACTCCCGCTGCTGCTGGTGGCTCTCCCACGGAGAAAGTGGAAGATGATGGATGGAGTACTGTCCAGAAGCCTGCCAAAGGAGGGCGCAGGGGTCCTCAACGTGCGATTGCCTCCTAAGAAGAGGTGATCCTGTCTCGCATATTGTTTCCCTTCCCTTTCGATTGCATTTCTCATGGACTGCTCGTGTCGCTGCGCAACTTTTCGCGCCGCGACCGTACATTCTCGTCTGTGGTTGGTCTTCTGGTCGATGAATGAGCCACGGTCTCCTCATTGAGCAGTCGACGATTGTTTGCACCTCAGTACCACTCCCCAATGTTTCCAAGGCGTACTCGGATCCTGCTTTGGGCTGGATCTGGCTCTTCATGAAAAGCGTTTGGCTTGGTATGAGTAACGACATCCCTACGGCTAGTCACTTATGCAAGCATACATGTTTAATGATGGTCTCTCTTTTCTCCTGCCCAATCCCTACTACAAGTCCGAACATATTTGCGTAGCTACTCTTTTCTCCCGACAAAAGTTTTGGTTCCAGAATTCCCACCTCTTCAATCTCTTCTCCACACATAGGATGCCGTCAATGCTGGTATTCTCCCCTCTTCCTCTCCCTTCTTTGGTCGTTGGTATGACGCAAGTGCCAGGTCATGGAGTATATGAGGTACGGAGATCTGGAGAGAGTTGCGGTACGGATCTGAATAGAGGGTTTGTGCTCAGGCATGTATCTAACTTAGAATACAAAATGGACCTAAATATCTTTACGACGTGTCTTCGCGTGATCGGGAGGGTCGCGACGTTCCAGCTTGGGCTTTGGCAGCAAGGCTTGCTCCACCGCTCTGAGAAACGTTTGTTAGTCAAATTGGTGTTCTTTATGGCGATCTAGGTCGAGATACCATCGCCCTTCATTGTGCTCTATATACTTCAGAATTCGAGAAGATCTTTGTCGAGATCTTCGCGATCTTCACTGCAAGTTGGTCGATCATGCCTAAACTAGCCTAGCTCCAGTTAGTTGATACTGTTAGCCCCTCATACGTCAGTTGGTTTGACCAACTTCAAGGCATAATCTCAATCTTGACTTGTCAACTTCATTTTCGGTTGCTCTTCTTTGTCCTTGGTCCATATCACACTTCCTTCCGTCAAGATTCGATGCCATCAAAACCACAATCTCCAGATCCGCATTCTACACTACCACAAACACTTCCTCGTAAACCACGACCGAAAACAAAGGAGGTCGAGAGTGCTTCTGCACGAGCTGGATCTGCTGGCGGCATCTTGCTTTTCAAAGAGCAGGCTGGATCTAAGGGAACCAACAGGAAGAAAGAGGAGGGAACTATGAGCTCTAAGCCCCAGGCCAAACAGAAAACAACATCAGCTCCATCAAAAGAGGTTCAGAAGGATGCGCCAACACCTGAGCCAGCCTCGGCCTCTACCGGACCGAATCGTCAACGACGAAGACCTAGAAAACTAGTCAGAGACCCGGTTACCGAGACCCAAACAACTGTACCTGCAGAGCCTACGGCAGTGAAACCTACCGGCACATCACAGACGGCATCGACGACAGAGTTAGAAGCCCTAAAGTCTCGAGTTAGAGGGCTAGAAGCAAAAGTTGAGGAACTATACAACAGCGGGGCAACAGGGCAACCAGCGCGTTCCCCGCGGCGTCGAGGGAAAGGCAGGAAGGGATCTTCCGCCACGCAAGTCCCCACAATGTCTACACTCGACCCAAGCACGCCAAGAGTAGAAGAAGTAGTCGAAGAGGAAGAAGAAGCTGATGAAGAGCTCGAAAGGTTGGAAGACGAGCTTGAAGTTGCGCGTCGCGATCTTGAAGCCTATGGTCCCTCCCGCGCTCGACCGCGGTCTAAACGAACCACGTCTAGAGAAACGGAATATGTGGAAGAGATACCAAGAGGCGCACCAGGAGTAGAAGTCATGAGTCCAGCCGATAGACAGGTCACACTGACAGGAAGCTATCGGATTCCATTACCAACAAGTGTCAACATGGAAGATGTGAAGACAATACAGAGTGGAGTCACAGCAGCACAGAACGTAGCTAGAAGCTTCTTAGAACAGAGAAGGGCGAGGCAAGCTGCTGGGGCCACTCAAGTTCCGTCCTCAGCTTCTCCACCAACTGTGGCACCAAAGTCAAAGCCAAAAGCGAAATCTAAGGGGAAACAACCGGTCTCTTCGACAGTCGCCGAAGCAGGAAAACAAAGTGAGTCTGACCAGGGACAAAGTTGGGGCGAGTGGTTCGGAGGCTATAGTATGGCCATCACAAGGGCCGTGAAGACAATTGAGGCCGATGCTGCACTGGAAAGTCAGAAGGGGGCTCGGCCAGCTGCAAGAAGACCGGCTCAGGTTTCTAGAACAGCGAGTGCGGCATCTGCTAAAGGTACGGCAAAAACAACGGGGAAGACTGGAACTGGTCAAAGGCCGCCGTTGAAGGCGAGGCAAGGGAACTTGAGCAGTGAGCAGGTGCGAGGGCTGATGAATTGAATAGTACAAGATATTTATTTAGGAGTCGATCGTGTACAACAGAACATGAACTTATATATATAGTTAAATGATGACGGCAAAACGGATGTTTCATTCATGGGTCGTCCCTCTGAATTATGTATACCCTGGTAGCATATTGGTCGCCCCCGGCCCAGGATAAAATATTGTGAGAATCTGGAGGCATGTTTCGAGTTGAATGAGCGCTCCATTCTCATCTGAATCAATTGTTAACTGTCTTTATAACGTAATTTTCTAACATGTAAGGCGTGGTTGAATTAAAGGTTGAATGCCAAGCACGAAAGTTATCAGAAGTCAGAGACTAGGCTCTGTCTGTACTAGCCTCGCATATCCACCTTCCTCTTCCATCCTAGATGTCATCCTCGGACTCATCTTCTGTTTTCCTTTCTGAAAGCTTGCATGTGGATTTCTGCCTGAACCTCCGAGACACAACACCCTGTGAAAATGAAGAAGCGGCTGTGTAGACAATGGAACAGCACGCCGAAGAGCTTGTATCGCTGAACATGTGCGTCTCACAGGACACTCAACCCAATAATACCCAATTGACGTTGCATGCATAGGAACTCTAGTCGGCGCAATGGGAAGCCTGCTTCGTGCGAGCCCTGTAGGCTCAATAAAACAAGATGTGATCACACGTATCCGAAATGTGATCGTTGTCACCAGCGTGGAATAGCCGACCAATGCTTCTATCACCCCGCCCCTCTAACAAAGCGACGGGATGCTGAAGGAGATGCACAATCAGCAGACGCAGACCTTGGCCCCCCCAAGAAGAAGTATGAGTACTACCCTATAATCGCCGTTTTAGTTCTCGAACTTAATGATAATCAGACGCTCAAGGCCTCGGAAGTCGAGCTCTCGCTTGGACGCCGAGCAACCAATCTTTGCTGCTCAGACATTGTCAGAGGACGGCATTACTGACCCAATAGCAATCCAAAGCTATCGCCCTGGATATCTTGGTCCTACAAGTTACGCAGCAATCCTTCCCACCGAGAATGGAACTCCTGTGCTCGGCGAACGAGAGCTATCAGTTGACTCACAGGAGGATTCGAACGTCGGGTTTTTCCAACAGCATTTGTTCAACAAATCATTACGGGAACAAATGACTGCTGAAGTACTCAGAAGTCTACGGCTCTTTCCAAGAATTCTTGAGCTTGTGAAGCTCTACTGTTCGAACAATCAAGCGGGATATGTTCCAACTCCTCTTGTCAGTAGCGCTGTCCGAGCACTGCAAGAGACGGTCGACAGATGGAAGCTTATGACCTCGGCACCAGACCCACGTTTGATTGCTTTAGTGTTGGAAAATACATGCCAGCCTTTGAACATTCCACCAGAAACCGCTGCAAAGGACTTCTACAAGCTGGTAACCGGAGACAATCTACGTTTGGAGATTGTCGCTGTGTTGTTTGCCATTGCGGGTAGATCTAATTTCTTTGGACTGGCAGCTGATAGCTGGTAAGTGGGACCCAGAATGTTTCGAAGATCCTCGCTCAGAAGGCGGTTGCTGACAGGCTGATTTGGAAACAGGAACGAAGTGCACCGAAGAAGCGCAAGGCCCGCGTTCACACAGGAAATGCTACGCTCCAGCCGGACGTGTCTCATTCTTTGCTTTGATCTTAGTCCTGTCAATGACGTTTTGGTGTGGATGTTCTATGAGAACTTCTTGCTCACTAGCATAATTAGCGGGTATACAGGTAAAAGGTGTCGCTCTATAGTAGCCTGTTCATGTGCTCACGAAAGACGCAGGCCCACCAACCTGGAGACGCCTCGGAGAACTAGCTACGATCATCTACGCGCTAGGGATACACAAGGAATCCAGTGGCTCGAGTCTCCCAACTTTCATCCTTGAAACTAGGCGAAGAGTATTCTGTTCTGCATACACTGCGGACAAGACTGTTTCGACTTTCCTTGGGCGACCTTTGAGAATCAGTAAAAAGCACACTGATATAAAGCTACCTCTAGACCTCTCTGATGAAGACCTGACCTCGGATGATGTCACTTTCCAGATGGCTTGTCAATCGCTTGGAGAAGATGGTTGGAACTTGAATGGCCGTTACTATCGTGCTTCCTGGAATGTATGTATTGACTTCTCATCGTCAATACACGTTTTGCTAATTTCGCTGGCTCCCTGTAGCGCTTGCGATACATTTCAAGCCAATTCCGCGAAGAGATTCTCGATCTTGCCTTGTCCAAAGTCGACGCGCAGGTTGAACAGCAACTTCTGTAAGATTTCCTCCTTCATGGCTGGCATGAACTAATCCTCTGCAGTGACATCTCCCACCGCTCCCGTACCTCCTGGGAAGCTCTCCCAACCCATCTCCGCTACTGGCCCCAATGCTGGGAATCTGAGCTGCCGTCTGGCGTCTGTTTAATGCTCACAGTCGTCTACCTCACACATCTCTACAACGAATTCATGATCCAAAAGCTCCTCGACCGTCCCCCTCTCACCCTCAATGTCCCCTTACTCCGCGTGTCGATGGATCTCCTTTCCACAGGTCTCACCCTCGGCGCCATCCGCGACCGAACCTACGACGTCCACAGAGATTTCCTGCATGTCATCCTCCTCCACGGTATCCCGAGCGGCTCTGTCCTCGCCACCGCCCTACAAGAACAATCGCGAACGTCTCAGCCCTTCCCCCCATCCATCTCCCGCTCTGAAATCATACGCACACTCTCCGTCCTCATCTCACATCTCGACGCGGCATCCGGAAACCTCAAAGCTATAACGCCCAGCGATGGGAATTACAATCTTTGTCGCAAAGCAGCGAAGACCTTTACGAGGGTTATTGATGCCGTGCTGGATCCGAAGGAGGTGGAGAGGACGCCGACTAGCGGGACGGAGTTTGGGAGCTTGGATTTCGAGTTGGGATTGCTGGGGGCGCCGACACTGGAGGGGCTGGATGGGTTGGAGGGCGGGGTGGGAGAGTTATGGGAGGGATTTGATTGGGGTGGAGTGGGACAGTGGGCTTTGTAGTGGATGTAGTTGGAGCAACTTCGAGGAAGAGTTTTGATTAAGATACTAATAGCATAATCACGTAGTATAGGATAATAGGTTGCATGTAGTATTGTATTTCATATGTTTAGGTTGTCTTGTCAAGCCCTAGCCGTGCCTTGACTTCGTGCCGCCTGCGACTTGATGTTTCTACCAGTACCCTCCCTCCATTACCAGCACCTATCGTTATCCAGGATTCATTTTTCGCTCCCTATGTGGAGCTTAAGTATATCGATCACGTCATGTGTGAAGGGTGTAGACTGCATACCGCTTCCGTAGCCACCGTCCATTGGGGGGTGGTCGCCGCCGCCTGTTTTGGGGGAACACATATTCCTGCGAAGCCGAAATAAGGCCGTGATATGTAGTAATATGAGATAGATAATGGCAAGCTGTATTGTAAGGCTATTCTGGTATTGAGTTCAGGCATCAGCGGGTTCTAAACAGATATTTATAGAGTTGAGGTTGGCACATCGTTCAGTGTCACGAGCTGCGCTGGTATTGGATAGAAGGACTCCTAGAACTGCAGGCTGTCTGACCACGTTGATGGGCTCGATTGGGTGGGCAAATATGGGGCATATTTGGGCGGGTATCGGCTTTGGATACTGTGAGAGAGTTTATTGGTTTGAGATGTGGGGATCTGAGTCACTCTCGGGTCATTCAGCGATATGACATTAGCAAACAAAAGTTAGCCCTTGAGAAGTGGTGACAATGCAGCAAGAGTGCTAGGTGAGGATGGATAGCTTATTCAAGGGATAGGAAATGGTCATTTAGTGGACGACATCCAGGTACCTTTCGAGGCTCAGTTTTGGGCTTGATTATGAATAAATAGACTCTCTCATTGGACGGGTCGATCTTCGATACAATACGGAAGCACAAAACTCCTTCAGAGTAGAAGAAATTGTCTGAAAGGGCGAATATGTTTTACTTCCATGGTTAGCAAAGCGAATGTGGAGGATTCAAAGTAGTTAAACAACTCTGAAAGAGAAAGAGGAATATTCGAAGTATCCTCGGTTCTGCCATAACTCATCTTCACAAGTACAGGTATTCATATTTGCCAATACAATCTAAGCTTGCGCGGTTCTAAACGGGTACAATATGGCGAATTTCGTATGGGACAGCAATCAGTTCATCTCAGAATCCCTCTCCTTTGTACGGAAAAGTGATGCGTTGTGGTCTAGAAGATCATCAAGAATAGAATCGACCGGAGTATTTCTAGCAATGAGCTCGGGCAATGTTATTCTCTTCCGAACCTCGTGATTTGACAGTGTCTCCTCAGATAATCGGCGCTTTTTTCCTTCACCAATGTATTTTTTTGACAAAGCCTTCTCAGATGATTCATCCTTTTCTCTGACACCCAGGTTTATGTCTTCTTCTCCTGTGTCGTGCAGGCCATCTTTTACCGCTGGACTATCGACATCCCCGCTAGAACCACTATTAAGTATGGAGCGGATGTCCATCTGGCCCGATTTTGAAGGCGTGAGCAACCGAATAGCGGAGCGGTCCCGGGCGATTAAGACTGGGAGTCTTGCGTCGGTTGGGTTGGACAAGCTATATTCGTCCTCACAAAACTTGTTGAGGACGACTTTAACCGACTTCTCATCTGCCCTGGGCATGATCATGGTAGGGGTAACGTGTTCGATTCCTTTCCAACGAGGGAGAGACACAATTTCTAACGAATACGTTGCTTCCTCAGACCCAAGTGAGAGATTGATGGTAACGGCATCGCCGGTACTGACGGTAATCAAACCCTTTTGTCCATTGGAAAATGATAGGTCACTCGGGAATTGAACAATCTGGCCTGGTGCCAGAAGACTCTGTGTTTGGCCGTCAGGAGGTCTTTCACTCTTTTCATCTCTATCTGTAGTATTATGGGTGTCTCCTACATGGCTTGGGTCGCAATCTTGGAGATTCTCCGGAAGCGGTATTACAGATGGAGAGGAAAGACGAGGTCCTATGAGTATCAAGAATTTCCCGCATGCCGAAAAGGTCATGTCCTCATTTTCTTCTTGTTTGGCCAGAACAGTAAGTTGATTCGATTGGTCTGTTATGTTAATATGGCGCCCTTCATGATAGCATTGAGACTTACAATTCAAAAACTGCCATAAGTGAACCTCCTTTTCCAAGACGAATGTGATGAATGGCTGGTAAGGGTGGAATTTTACTTGGCTAAATCCGATATCTCTCTGCAAGGAAATCTTGTTGATAAAATCTACAGTCAGAGGTGGTTGCCTTGACACTGTGAAAGCTGCCATTGTATTCGTCGGCGCCAACATGCGACCAAAAAAACTAGTATGTTTCTCGTAGTGGTGGCGATCCCAAAACAAGAGGTACTGATCATCAGCTGTGAACATGAATTCATAGTTGTACCAATCTTGCGGTATTTTTTTGAAAGTCGTCTCCCACTTTCTGCTGATGTCGGGGTCGAAATCCATAGGTACCAGAGCTGATTCAATTCGCTTCAGTGCACCGTTGTTATCTATGCTACAGCTATAGATTGTTCGTAATATGACGACGGAGAGAAGGTCAGTGCTAATTGCCAAAGGGAATGATATTCCCCAAGCGCTCGGGTCATTCACTGTCAGGTGATACCCTTGGCGTAGTAGCGCAGAAATTTCAATTGGACACAGCGGAATGATAGCGTCAACAATCTTCCTCCCTGTGTGTTCATGCTGCCAGACTTCGTATCTTGCGGACCAGTCTTGATATGGTGGGGAGTAATTGAAGGCACGTAGGTCTGGATCCTTACTCTCCCAACACTGTTCATAAACTTTGCTTGGCCACACAGTCAGAACACTGGTGGTTTGGTTATTACCCGCAGTCTTCGAAATGGTGCATAGAGGCTTAGAACTGCAATTGTGCCCTCTGAGTGTGGTTGGACCAAAAGAGGTGATAATTGCGCTTGATGAAATTCCGAGGAATTTGCTGTTAACGAAAGCAGGTACCTCGTCCCATATGATTTGAGGGGCGGCTGCAAGCCGAGCTCCCCATTCAGTGCAGAGCCGATTGATGTCAGGAATCCAGTCACGAAGGATAATCTTCAAGTTCCGGAGTAAGGGTGCCCGCGGATATGAAAGGTCTTGTGTCTCAGTGAAACTCATCCAGTGGAAGTTGTTCATAAGAAATTGAGTGCTAGGTGAGTCGTAATCGCGGCCCTGAGCGTAGGAATAATACATTCCGATCCATGATTTGTTGGCCGTCGGATCCTCCAGGAACTTCGTCATGTCTTCTAGAGTAGATTCAGCCTTCTCGGAGAATTCAACAATATTCGGTTCTATATCCGGATCTCCTCCATAAAACGCTTCGGATAGATGGAAAGGCCATTTATAAGACGCGTACTTGGCGAATTTCCCTGCTGGGTTTTGGCCCGGACTCATACCAGCAGCTTGAACCATTCCGCCAGGTTGAATTAAGGGCTGATAAAACTTCATGTATCCCAAGCAGCTATCTAGTAGCTCAAGATGAGCGAGGGGTTTGGCTGGCAAGGAAAGTGCAGTCGTTTTCTCTTCAATTCTCGGCATCACCGAAGGCGAAAAATGTTCCTTAACAGAAAGGTGGATACATCGAACGATCATTTCCTGGCTGTCCGGCGGGCTGTTCCATGGGCGGTAACATTCAACTAGGCCCCCACATATGACCGAAATTGTCTCCTGGATATCCCTGAATTTGTGGCCTTCAACACCAGAATCTTTGAAAGTGAGGACGTCGTTGAGCTCTTCTGCCGTTATCGACTCTGTAGCAAAAGCTGCCCATGTGAGAATTCGTCTTGCTAGTTGAAGGTGCGTGCGGCCAGCCTTAGCTACCAAATCCGAGATCCTACGGTACATAATGTCTAGGCCTTCTGGCATGATGACACTTTGAATTGTCCTAACACGTTGGAATGGCGTTAAAACCGAGGATCCGAGATAGTTGATCATAAGCCGAGCCCAGAGAAACATGCCATCTGCGCCTTTGGCAAGGCATTCAACGAGATCGGAGACATTAGAACCATATGGTAAGAGATCATCTTCGATAAAAGCATCCACCCGCGAGCTGAGAAATACTACAACATCTTCTGTGATTGTGGGGCGGTCCATATCGAGTCTCAAAGACCCTGGAAAGACCCGGTTCATTCTTGCGATGTTGGTGCGGCCAAAGAGCAATATCTTTGTGGGTGAGTTATTCGACAACCAGAGAAGATCCTTGATGAAATCGTTGACATCTTCGCATTCGTCAAGGCCGTCAATGATGATATAGGTTGGGAGTCTCCTGAGGCAGAGCTTGATGAGGGCTTCAAGGTCGCCAGAGGTAGCTTGCAGAGACCCAGATGAGCCGAATCCCCCCATGATGAAATTGAAGGTGTCGATTAAATCTCCGTCATCATGGTGGGAATGTACAAGTTGAGTAAGAATGGAGCGATATGCTGCAGCGATTGCGCTACTCTTTAGGTTACCGCTTGCGAAGAAGAAATAGCAGATCCCTGCCGAAGTGTTGCTCTGGGAATCACGCTGGAATTCCTTTAAAACGTGGGACGCCAGTACCGTCTTACCGCAACCAGGATTCCCTGGAAAAGTTAGCATTTGAGTAATTTCCATGTCACCCATCATCGGATGATTACCGTATACCCATAATCCGTTCTCGCCCATTGTAGATTGATCCAATGCTGTTTTGATCTCCCATTCGCTCTCTTTCCAACGGATAAACTGACTACGATCAAATATCCAGTTGGCAGTACCGTCTTCTCGAAGGTTCTGGGCATGAATTGGCACTTCTGCGAAATCAGGGGCTGAGAGCCACTGCTTGATCTGCTGAACGGATTGCTCTGCACGGCCAGGTGGTCAGCCGGAAGAATTGCGCATATAAGGGAATTACCTTTGCGTTGCTGACACAGCATGTTCCCCGTTTCCGTAGTCATGCTTGCAGTCTTTCCTATTGTGTCTCGGGCCATTTTGGCTTGTACACGCTCTTCTTTTGCAAAGGCCTGTTCGGCTGCAGTAATTCGTCCTGCATCATTCATGCTGCGAGCGATCAAAAGCGATAGTTCCAACCGGATCAAGTCGCGGTAAGAGTGCAGTCGCTCCATTGTATCTGCGAATCGGTCGTCGAAAGGCTTCCACATCAGATCCCCGATGACAGTGAGAGCTTTTTTCACCTCTGTTCACGTCAGCGCAAACAACCAAATCCATGTTCTAGAATTATCATACTGCCACTTGAGATGAATATCCTAGTCGTTGTTTGGAAGAAATGAAAGATGTGGGTGTAGGCGTGTTCCAGGCATCTGCACATTCGACTGGACATGTTTTGATTGTAAAGTCTTGATATTTCGTCGTACTGCCCCAATTCCCCAGCTAAACGCTCTAAGCTGCTAATCAATCTTTCGTAGAATGTCGAGAAATTGCTTGCAAGCTAAGACTTGTTAACAGGCTCATCAGACGGGAGAAGTCGAAATTTACTTGTAGGACCAACCTAAGCGCACCCCATATCAACGCAGCGTACTTCGGATTGGATTGGATCATGATATCCACGACTTTGAAGTATTGCTCAAAGCTTTTTATGAGCAAAGCCACCTTTTCAACGGATTGGGACAGCCTCTGTTTCTGTCGTTGCCGCGCATGCTCTTGTAGTTTGTGAACAACGCTTAGAACATCTTGTGATGTTGCTCTCGGATTGTACAGCATGCGCTCTGAACTTGGTAAGGAATCAACAAATTGCCTATATGCGGTCTCGAACGCTTGGTTTGTTAGCCCTTTGGACGGAACTCCTGTTGGTTGGCTGGAAGCCGAAGGAAGCCGTGCAGAACAATCGGGAGGCTGTGTCTGGGTGCCGTTGTTATCGCTCACTGATGCTGTGGACATGTTGACAGCAGCCGATGGTATGGTGGAGCCTGGGTTTTGGAGGCAGCCAAAGTAAAGGAAATGTCTAAACACGACTTGTAAAACGGGGTGAGAGCCTTGATATATTATGTTGGTCGCGTGAGTCGCACAACTGGGGCGGTGCCGCGTCCCTCGAGAAATCGCACAGCCACTGCGCAGTGTCTGCTTGCAGCCGAGAGCTCAAGGCTGCCTTGTCAGCGAAAATGCTTGGTATAGTGACTGCTGTGGAGGAAGTGAGAACAACAAGAAGTTTGATAGGGACAAGCTGTCATATAAGAGCCGATTCTTCCATGAAATACATAGAAGGTTGCCGACAAGGCTGAGGCTGGGCGCTTAGAGGCAACCTCGACCGAGCTCAATCACAATGCTAGCTCAAGTTCACAACTCTCTAGAGGAGAAAACGCCGGGTTCCGCTCGAACTCGACCTTGATTCAAGGCATATACGTCAATTCCTACCAGCGATGCCTTTATTGTCCTTATTCATAATCTCTTCCACCATTATTCAGCCTCGTAATTCTCATACTCTTATCAGCTACAACCCCAAGGACATCAATGAAGAAGGCCAAAGAGTCTGGATACACGTAGTTCATCTTCAAAATACTCTATGAGTACTACTCGCACCGGATAAGATTCAAGATCGCGACACTAACGCCCTCAGACTTGTATCCCATCGACAACATACATACAACACCTATCAACCTCTCGAACCCACACGCAAGGATCGCCGAAGAGAAGTTTTGTGACTGGAGATACGATGGGAGTGAAGGGCTCAAGGAGGTGAAAGACTGTGGGAGATAGTGGTAGAATAAGGAGAGTTGTGTGATTGCCTAAGCTCTGTCAGCCTTACCGTCTACACCCCTTCTCATACAACCGCATAGCTATCGAGTGCTGTCTCCACACAAAACCATTTCATCTCTATATGCTATATGTATGCTGCATCTGGTTCGAGATACGGTGAAATTATCTACTTCGAATTGCATCTTGGTTTCCAATTTTCTTCGTTTATTAGTACTTCAAATGATTTTACCCAGACCACAACTGTCAATTGTATAGAGTTCAGTACAGCTTCACATGCAATAAAGGGGATCAAAAAGAATCTGATATAGTATCAACCTCGCACGGCATGGTTCCAACGAAGATAAGCAAGAGAATCTTACATATAGGTAGATTTTGTGCACTTCGCAAGGCTGAGGCTGAAAATGTGAGGGCGGCGGGACAAAAAAGCAAAGCCATCCCGTCGATACATCGAACCCACTCCACTCCACCATGATACTTCACAAACTACAAAGATTAGCTCACAAACAATCCCAGAATTTAATGGTGTATCTGTATCTATAATTACGACTTCGAGCGAATTAAAGTATATTGCAGACCTGCGCAAACCGACCGCTTCCCCATCATACCTACAGCCTTGTTAAAACCTCTCAGCTCTCCGAAACGCCGATTCATCTAAGAAAACAGGCCACCAATATGATCTCTCACGATCCCCATTCCACTATACTACCAATGTCCACTTTCTCCCCACCAATCACTCCCCGCAAATTCAAAACATCCTCCTTCCACGAAGCCATCACCAGCTCCTCCAATCCCCCATCCACATTTACAGCCTTACCTCCCCCAAACCCCCCTCCAGAGCCCCCCACCCAACCAAAGAACCCCCATTCTCTCCACCAACCAACACTCCAAACCCTCACGCTCCGGAAGCCGATACAAATAGAAGCGCCACCCGCACCCGCACCCAACCCTACCACTTCACCCCAAATAACCCGACCTCCATCCGAGCACCAACCCACAGAAGACGAACCCAGAACCGAAGATGAGAATGATACCATAGCTCCCCTCCCCCGCAGCAAATTCGCACAAGACATGCTCATGCCCGGAACCCGCTGTCTGCCCAGCGACCGCAGTTCGTCCCTCGCTCCCTCTATTTTCTCCCTCCCGAGAGGTTCAAGGAGAAGCGGGGCGCGGAGGTGGTTTAAGCGGCAATTCGGCGGGTTTGAGATTTCGCAGAGTAGTATCGATGACGGGTGGGGCTGATGGGGGTGGGACGAGTGGGGGTAGTGGGTAGGGGTAGTGGGTAGGATTATTGGTCGGGGAATGGAGTGGAATGTTGGGGTGAGGGTTTGGGGTAGGGAGGGTATGGTTGTTGATTGGGTTGGGTGGCGCTGGGATTCGAGGATGGGGTGCGCTGGGATTTGCTTGGGAGATGGGGTGCGGGAGGTTACGGGGGTTTGGTGGTGTTTAGGGGATGGGAGGCAGAGGGGAAACGGCCACATGGACTGGCTAGTTGATTGAGGTCCATACTAGTGCTCATACTGATTTTGTTCCTCTCTTGGCCAACCCTTCTGCTTTGACTCAGCGTTTTCCCATCAACCGTTTACTTCTCCTAACCCCTTTCTTCCCCTCCCCCTCATTTTCTCCCTCGGCTTTCCTCTTTCTCGTCCCCTTGTTACCCAACTGCTCTCCTACCTTTCCGGCCTCATCTCCCACCTCTATATTCACGTTCTTCTTGACCCACTCACTCTCAACCTTCTCCTTCTCCCTCTCCCTCTCCCTCTCCTTCTCCTTCTCCTTCTCCTTCTCCTTCTCCTTCTCCTTCTCCTTCTCCTTCTCCTTCTCCTTCTCCTTCTCCTTCTC
>ML977649.1:0-111634 GCA_010015725.1 Amniculicola lignicola CBS 123094 | reverse complement strand
TCTCCTTCTCCTTCTCCTTCTCCTTCTCCTTCTCCTTCTCCTTCTCCTTCTCCTTCTCCTTCTCCTTCTCCTTCTCCTTCTCTCTTCCCCTCTCTCCCTCCCTCGAAATACTACTCCTCTCCCCACTCTCCTCATACTGCACCCACCCCTTCCACACCACCTCCCCCTCAACCCCACCCCCAGCATCCTTACCAAAAGCGTCCTCCTTCCCCTTCCCCTCTCTCTCCTGCTCTTCATCCTTTGCATCTTCCCCCCTCCCCAACCCCTCCCACTCCCCCCCATCCTCCTCCACACTCGTTCTAATCCCTCCCTCCTCCCCAATCCATCCACTAACCGGATCATAGCCCTCCAAAATCGGACTCACCACCTCATAAATCTCGCCCGAGCCCGCTCTGACATGCCACTTTGGATGCGGGAACGGCAAGTCTGGGACATTTGTTCGTTCAAAGGAGACGGGGAAGGACATATTCATCGTGTCGATGTGTTTGGCGGTGAGGTTTGCGAGGGGGGAGGGAAGGAGGGGGAAGGAGGGGGTTAGGGGAGTGCGGGGATGTTCGGAGGGATGTTGGGTCGGGTAGTGGGGGAGATTTTGGTTGTGGTTGTGGCTTTGAGCTTGGTTTCCGGTTTGGTGTGGGGTTGGCGGCAGAGAAGATGGAGGGTTGCTTGTTGGGGAGACGGAGGGGAGGGTGGGGAGGGGGTAGCGGGATGTTGCGTATTGGGAAGAAGATATCATTTCGAGTACCGGAGTTCAGGTGTGGGTTGGAGGCTGGTCGGCGACGTGGTGTAGTGCTTCGATGATGCCCAGGAGACTGCTTCTGTTGATGTGATAGTATGTTCGTATGAGTAGTCAAGAAGTGCGTGGATGAGTGAGAATGAACGCTGTGGCGATATATTGAATTCAGTTGATCATTTCTTTGTTAGATTCCTTGCCGGATCAGGATTTGGGGTCAGGTTCGCAAAAGGGGTATGACTAAGCAGACAAAGACGAAGAGAAGCGAGGAATGAACCTTGGAAGGGATACACAGGAATGCTCAAGTCGATATATTTTAGAAAATCGAGAGAGGGTATTGGATCACAGGCAGATGGAAGGAGATGTTGGAATGTAACTGTTTTTCTGCTTCGCGTGCTTCCGTTTCTATACACTGATCGTTTTGAACACACTGCACATGTTAACATGGATCATTCGAAATGTGGGGAAGAGACTTACCCGAAACCAGAGCCTCCGGTAGCCATAATCGTGCCCGGTATTTGTGGGTGCCAATGCGCTTCCTTTACTTGGTCCATGTAATGCACGAATAGAAGTTGTGGAGGTACGTCTTGCACGCCCGCCGTATCCCTGCTCTCTTCATCATCCAGCTCCACGGCCAGATCCCACAGAGTGAGGGTATTGTCGCCAGCACAGACCAAGACTATGCTGTCATCCGTCGGATGCCATTCTACTGAAGTAATTTGCTCTTTGTGGAAATTGAATGAAGCGACCGGTGAAGGTGCCTTCTCAGAGCCCATTGAAGTCGAAGGTTTCCATTGTCGCAAATCCCAGACTGCCCATTCACCATCATCCGCGCCTGATGCGAGAAGATGTGCTGTCTGATGCGACCAACTCAGGACGTTCACGTCTGTTTTTGACACCTGCACGCTGACGGCTGGCTTTCTTGATTTTGACCGCAGATCCCAGACCTTCACTGTGCCGTCGTTTGAAGCCGAAGCGAAAACGTTCTTTTCCGAGGGCGACCACTGCAGCTCCTCGACTGTGCCCTGGTGGCCTGTGTAGGGTGTTGTGTCCGTGACGAACCCGCCGCCCTGTGTTCGTGTAGTTGCGAAAATCTTGCCAGACACGTCACCAGTGAGAAGTTTGCCTTCGGGGAAGAGGGGAGACCAGTCGACGGCGTATCCTTCTTGGGCCTTGTGCGCGCGGATTGTAGAAACGGGCTTGTTCTGTGTAGGTGTGATGATGGTACCAGGGGTATCAAAGCTGGTGAGGTGTGGAGTGACGTCGTGGATCAGAACCTGGCCAGATTCGGTCATCGACGCTGTGAGGGTTGTCGGAGGCTTCCCCGCTGTGGACTGTGGTGTCTGGTGTGATCGTATGCGGTTTGTGCAGCTGGTGACGGGTATTGATTTGGTCTCCAGGATTGGATCTGATGCCTCGTCGTCTGAGTCGGAGTCGGAGTCCTCCTCGCCGTCCTTCTCCATGCGCGAGAGACTGCTCATCTTCATCACCATAATCTGGTTCTCCTTCTCCCGCCCCCGCGCGGCCTGTGTCCCAGCGACTGCGTACACCGTTGCGGGGTAGGTCTTGCGGTCGGACCCCAGGTGATCCGGCAGTATGTCACAGGACAGACAGGGCCACGGCGCATCGAGTGTGTGGAGGAGTTCGTAGGTGGACAGATCGGGGGACAGTGTCTCGCCCGCCGACAGCTTGTGTCGGCCCGGTATGAAGGTGTCTTGGTCGACGTCCATGGCATCTAGCAAGTGTAAGCCCCCGATTTTTTGCGAGGATGGCATGCTACGCACTCTCCCGCTCCTCGGCCTCTCTTTCCTCGTCGGGCCGCCCATCCACGCCGGCCTCTAGTATCTCGTCTTCGCTCTCAAACTCGTCCTCGTACTCGTCCTCAAATTCGCCGACGTCTGCAGCGCCCTGCTGGTCGATTTCCATGGGTCGCTCGCCATTTTTGATCGCCTCGGACTCTCCGTCGTACTCTGCCGCGCGTTTTGCCATATTTTCAGGTGAAGTGTGGGTGATATGATTCTGCGCAGGCTTGGTGGGCGGGGCCGATTGATTTCTCGAAACTTTTTGGTGTTTGCAGCGTTTGTTTTAGTGGGCGCGCCGCGCACAGGCCGTCTCGAAGTGCGGCTTGCGCCAGCCCAATCGCCCCCCCTGCCCCCAATGGCATCCCAGCGATCAAAATAATCAACAGTTCCTTGTCCCTCCGCGCGCTGTTGTGTGCTCCACCTCCTGATCCGCTGCATGTCGCTGGCTGCACCGAGCAGGGCATGACAATACGCGCATCCGCCGTCCCCGAAAGCATCTCTTGACGCGTCCACAACCCAACTCGCGCTTCTCGTCACGGCGGGGCCACCAGAACAGCCCAGCGCCTCCTGCACCTCCGGCCGCCCATCGGCTGCCATTCGCGCAAGCGAGAGACACCCTACGCCCTCGAATCCGCAGATTGCGACAGCGTGAGACATTCGCGATGGAATATCAGCAGGAGCCGCTGCACGAGCTGCCCCCACAGCCAGCCCAAGTGCCCGCTCAAGAGCCGATGCAACAGGCACCCTACGAGCCCTTCCATGACCCGCTCCATGACCTGCTCCAGCAACCGCTCCAGCAACCGCTCCAGCAACCGCTCCAGCAGCAAACGCCCCAAGAGACTTTCCAAAACCCGCTCCAACAAACGGCCCAACAACCTTTCCACAACCCGCTCCAAGACACGGCCCAAGTGCCTTTCCACAACCCGCTCCAGCACTCCCCCCAAGTGCCTTTCCAGAACCCGCTCCAACAACTGCCACAGCTCCAACCGCCACCCCAGGAGCCGGTGCCCATGGTCACGGAGAGCCATGCGGCAGAGAAGCACATGGACCAGCCCATGGAGGTCGACGACAGCATGAACACCACCATTACCGCCTCATCGACCGTCGGACCGCTGCCTGACATGCACAACAACGGCTATAGCAGCCACGAGCTTCATCGACCGCAGACATCCTACTCCGACACCACATACTCGCACCACCCGTACGGAAATGGCGACGCCCACTACAGCTCCCGCTATAACACCCCGTCCGACGCGGACACTCCGCCACGACATGGCTACTACAATGGCAATAAGGAGACACAGATCGGGCAGTCGCAGTCACGGCCCAATTCGACATTGGGGCATAGATATCCACATTCTGAGGGAGGTTCGCGACCGACATATCAGGATCAGAACCAGAGGGGCTCACAGCCACCACCGGAGACGGCGACGAAGAACAGCAGTGTCGTGATCAAGGTTGGCATGGTCGGCGATGCGCAGATTGGCAAGACGAGCTTGATGGTTAAATATGTCGAAGGCAGCTGGGACGAAGACTACATTCAGACGTTGGGTAAGTTGTGTTGATGGGGAGACTATATATATAGATGCAGATCGCTAACATGTACAGGCGTCAACTTCATGGAGAAGACCATCTCAATTCGCAACACTGAAATCACCTTCTCGATCTGGGATCTAGGGGGTCAGCGCGAGTTTGTGAACATGCTTCCGCTGGTCTGCAATGACGCGGTCGCGATACTCTTCATGTTCGACTTGACACGGAAGAGCACACTGAATTCGATCAAGGAATGGTATCGGCAGGGCCGTGGCTTCAACAAGACTGCCATCCCATTCTTAGTCGGCACAAAGTACGACCACTTTGTGAACTTTCCACGTGAGGAGCAAGAAGAAATCTCAAATCAGGTATGTCAACTCTTTCAATTCATACGAAGCACACTAACAATACCCAGGCCAAGCGATTCGCAAAAGCTATGAAAGCGAGTCTCATCTTCAGCAGCACAAGCCACAGCATCAACGTGCAAAAGGTACATTTCTTCATTGTCTCCTGTTTTCGTTCCCTTGCTAATGCAGCAACAGATCTTCAAGATCGTCCTCTCCAAGGCCTTCGATCTCAAATGCACCATCCCGGAGATAGAAAACATAGGAGAACCTCTCCTTCTCTACCAGGCCGTCTAATCGCCTCGCGGCGCGTAATGCAAGGGAGGGGAGTACCAATTGCGGGGTTGGTTTTTATGTGCAATGTTACAATGAGGCAACGGCATCTTTCATGACTTCTTTGAGACGGACTTGCATGGCTCGGCGACTTGGAGCGCGGATTGCATTGGGTCTTTTCGGGGGCTATCTTGCTGTCTTTAGCAGGAAAATGGCGTATCATGGCTTTGGATGGTGGAAGATGTGTACGAGATATAGGCGCTGATGCAGGCTTGATCAGTATTGGGCTTTTTGTGGTAGTAATGAATGCGCAAGATTGACTCTTGCTCTTGATTTATACACTATTCCACAGTTGATCTTGACATGATTTGAGTCACGTGATCCGGAAGGTCGGTGAGGAGGCAATTTTTCGCGAGCGCCGGTTGTCAGGCAAGTCTTGCCGAGACGCTTTCATCTTCAAAAAGTTCCAAGCTCCAACAACCACCTTACTTCTCCCTCCACCACCATACCACGAACCCATATTCCGCGCTATCGGTTCTATACGGCAATAACACTCGCTCCAAAGCTTCAATTGCATAGCGTATAGTCACTGCTCTCGCCGAAAACACTGCGCGACCGCATCCACACCCCACCATGGCCCTCCCCACCGTCGCTCTCCCAGGCCAACTCCTCGGCCCAGCCACCAAATACGCGCCAGGACCAGGAACACACATCCACGACTCCAACATCTACGCCTCAATCGCCGGCCCCGTAACCTCCGCCCCAACACCCACCCCCAAACCCTCCACCAACCCATCCACATCCAAACCCACCAAACCGCTCCCCTTGCTCTCCATATCGCGAAAGCCGAGCTCTTCTTCCGCATTCGCTCCCGACGCCGGTATCCTGGGCATAAATAGTGGAGGTGGGAGTAACATCTTGCCGGAAGTGGATAGCGAGGTTTTGGCGAGAGTGACGAGACTCGGACAGAGGTTTGCGACGGTGGAGATTTTGGTGGTTGGGGGGGAGGTTACGAGGGAGGGGTTTCAGGGGGTGGTTAGGAGGGAGGATGTTCGGGGGACGGAGAAGGACAAGGTTAAGGTTGAGGAGGTGTTTAGGGTGGGGGATTTGGTTAGGGGGGTCGTTGTAAGTTTTTTGTTATATCGGGTTATGGCTATGCTTGTGTCTGTTACTCGGTCCTTTGGTTATATCATGCCGGTGGGCATTGTTTATGAAGGGCAGAGGTTGGGAGTGGAAGTATGCTAATGGGATTGTAGATCAGTCTGGGCGACCAAAGTAACTACTACATCTCCACCGCACAGAACGAGTACGGCGTTGTAATGGCGACGAGTGCGGCTGGGAACCAGATGTATCCGATTAGTTGGAAAGAGTTTCGGGATCCGAAGACGGGGAAGAATGAGACGAGGAAGGTGGCTAAGCCTTTGTGAGCTTGATGAAGAAGGGAAGAATGTTCATACCGGTACGGAATTGCGTTTGGCGTTTAAGATGGGAATGATACCCCAATGGAAAAGTATTGGCTGGATTATATAGAGGCAGAGGAGAGGATCAGGGATTGGGTATGAGTACTTGAGCGGGAGTAAGTCGATAAAGGTATGGATGGGGTTCTGAGAAAGCCGTATACTAATTGGAAGCAGTATATGCCCCAAGTCAAACTCCAACCTATAATATATAGAAAACTGCAAATATCATACTTCCATCTGACAACTTTGAACTTACGCTACTACCTACCTATCCACAACAACGCAACAAATACACCAACCAAACCCCCCTATCCAAACATTCTATGCACCATTCGCAGCGCCATCGTTCGGTGCCACATCTCCTTCTCTATCTCCCGCAATTTCAACCTGTTCAGCAGCACCCTCTCCTCTCGCTGTCGCAGCCACAGCTGCATCCCCGGTCCCCGCCGCATCCCCTCCCGCCGGGGCCCCAGTAACTTCGCGAACACCACCTGACTGATGACTTCTAGCACTTCCGGCGACAGATGCTGCGGCACTCCTTCTAGCACTTCTTGCAACAGAACCCGCAGGGTTATCACCGTTACCCGCTGCACCTCCCGCGACAGCCCGACCTCCCACATCTGCAACGCTCCAAGCACTCCCACGCACATTCCCACGCACACTTCCTCCATGAGACACTGTCGCTGCTGTTGCCACCGAGGTGACACCAGCACTGGCTCTGATACCTTTGTTATTGTCCGCAGTCCCAGGACCTCGCCCTCCACCCATCAACCTCTCCCGTCCGCCCTTCTGACTCTTTCCGCTACTTCCAGAGCTCGAAGTCGAGCTCCCACGGCTGTGCCTCTCATACCCATCTGCCCTCCTTCCTCTTCCCCCCATCCTCTCCCTCCTCTCCGTCCAACTCCGTTCCCATTCCCTCATAGCCTTCCACTCCCCCGCCACAACCGGCCTCCCCTTCCCACCTGCTAAAAACCACAATAACTTTGGCACCCGCTCGTCAGGTCGAAGTCGTATCTGTCTAACTTCTTCCCAGGACGGGGTTGGGAGACGGTTCTGACATCTGTGGAATATAGGAGGGAGGAGGGCTTGGAGACGGCAGTGAGGATGGGAGTGGGGGGTTTGAAGTGTTGAATAGTGCCCACGGGGGGAGGGACTGTTTGACGTCCGGTTGTGTCGGTCGCGGTCGTTTGGTCTCGGCCTTTTATCTTCATCCCCTTTGTGTGGTTTTACCCGCGGATTCGAAGACAGATCTCGACGATTTCCAGTGCCACCTCTTAGTCTGGGGGTCAGTGGCTCAGGGGACGAGCCTCCCCGCAGTTCTAACCGACGGCCTGCGAAGATGGAGGGTGTTTGGGTTGCGGGTGTGGGCGTGGGTGTTGGCGTGGGCGTGGATGTTGAGGTGGTGTCTGAGTAGACGGTGGATGTCGAGGTTGGGTTGCGGGTTAGGGCCGTTCGTTGGGGGGTGTTGTCGGTTCGTGGGGAGGATTCTGGGGATTCTGGGGGATGGGTATGAGGTGGGGTATGAGGATAGGTGTGAGGATGCGCGTGTGCATGCACATGTCCATGTCCATGGACCCTATACACCCTACTCCTCTCCAACTCCACCTCCAACCCCACACTACCTAATCTTTCGGCAAACCCACTCCCCAGCCCCGCTTCCGCATGTCCATCACCAAGTGCAGCTGTAGCAGGACGAGGTCGTACGAAAAACCCCGAAACCAAAGGTGAAGAAAGCGTAACCCCTGAGCTCGTAGACCCAGATCCAAGATCAAAACTGACCCGTCTGATACCCGCCGGTCTCTTTCTAAAAGGTGGATGGGAAGACGTATTTCGCTCATCGATCCTATGAGATTTGGTGTGCGACCGACACCGGGACTTTGACCTTGTCTTAGAAGTAGGAGTATAGGTAGCAGTAGAAGTAGAACTCTGCGCAGCCAGCAAAGAGACAGAAGAAGACCCACCCCATCGCGGATAATGGAACACTGTATCCGAGTAATCTTGCCCAGATACATTCAACAGCGATGCCGCCCTCAGCTGGTTTCCTTCTCCTCCCACGTACACCCTCGCATCAAAGATAAGTGGACTCGGACTCCTCGCCCTCAACGCCTCAAGATGCAGCGCCACCTCACTCCGATGCACATATGGATAATCATGCGAATGCGGAAGCCCATGTATATGATGGAGTTTCGGACTTCTGGGTCTGGTCGGCGACGTTTGGCCATGGGGCGAAGAAGGTGATCGTGATAGGAGGTCCCCGAGCGTGCTAAAATCGAATCCGCGTTGTGATTCTGGTAACGGGCCGTGGCGGGTTGGTGGACGGGCTGTAGGCGATGAGGAGCGCGAGAGTGTGAAGAGGGTGTTTAGGGGTGAGAGATTCGGGACGGAGGCTCGGCGGGGGCTTCCTGTTGAAAGAGGTGATGTTGCTGTTCCATGGGTAGTAGGTGCAAGTGCCCGTCTTGCTGGAGTAGCAGGTCTAGGTGGAAAGATTTCTTCGGCGTTGAGGCCCTCAGTGATTCTAGATAGACTATCGCGAGTGTGAGGATTGGGCCTTCTAGAAGACCGGCTGAGACTTCGTCCATTTGACTCGTCGGCAATATGCAAGCAAGGTTGTCCCTCTCTACTACATGGGCGAAGGATAATGGATGGTCCTGCTGTTGCTGAACGGAAGGGATGTTGTCGACGGCCACAGAGAAGAGAGCTGCAGCGGTTTCTCTCGATGCTGGGGAATGAGTGGTAGTGGGTGGGGTCATAAGGACACAATTGTCTTTCGTCAATGGGGAGTGCTAACCTTAGTGGAAGAAGCGGGTCTTGATCATCTGTGTGTAATTCTGGAGTGGTAGGTTTGGTTTCGAGGTTTGGCGCGGTATTTGGGCGTATGTTTGGAGTCGCTCTGCGATGTGGAATCGAGGGAATGAAGGAGTAAATCCGATGGATGATTGAGTGAGATTGCTGAGGGTCAGGCTGTTCGATGTTTGCGTTGTGCCGATTGGGGTTGTCTCTCTGTGGAGCCGCCATGATACAGAGTGGTAGAGCGGAGACTCCTTTTGACTCTTGACGTTATGGCAATGGTACGAAGAAGGTCCCTTGTTCGGGGTGATATGTTGCGGATCTGGAGAATTACCTGACCTTGAAGGGCAGACTTAGACTGTAGGAAACGGATATCAGCACGGAGAAGGAATGAAGTTCTTAAGACGCTCTCAAAATTGAACTTTTATGGTATTGACAAGTGAATAGCTTGAAATCGTTCGTATGATGTGGTGTCGGTCAGGTGACGAGACACGGTGACAGATGGTGGAGACGTATACATGACAACAGTCATAATCTTTGAAGATACAACGAAATCGTGGAAAGGAAAACTGCCAACAGAATCACCATGTCCAAACATGGCCGGTTCCAAAGAGATGATTGACCTGGAATTTCAGTAGTCGCTTAATAATAAAAGATGCGGCGTTGCTGTACTGCTCTGTGTATGTGTAGCCGCTGTTGCTCTGGGCAGAAGTAGTCCAGCAAATGCTACATGTCCGGACACCACCCGTACATATCCTCGACACATTTGTCTGCGACGAACGACCACGGCGAGTTCGCTGAATCCCAGTCTCCGTCAAATCGAGAAGCTGATCGTCTGTCTCGACGTATCCGCTCTGCGGCTCTCGAGCAAGGTCTACACTGGCTACACGAACCCCTGCATCCAACCTGATCGGTGAACACAACACACTGTTTGCAGACCACCCAAGGCTGGCCTAGGATGGCGAACTTGGTTCCAGGGGTGTAGATATGTCGATCGACGCCGCATTTCACACAGTATCGTGTATTGGCCTCTTCACCGTGTCGGCCTCGTTTGCCTTTCCTCATGTCATCGGTGAATCGTGAGAGGTGGCGGAAGCTGGCACAGCCTTTGCAAGCGTAGAGCTGCTTCGATATGGCCCATGGTTTACACTCTGCAGCCAGGAAATCCTCATATGTAAGTGGCTTGGTGAGTGTTGCAAAATATCGACTGGTGCTCTGGAGACGAGCCTTGTCCTGGATTTCGAGGTAGTCGAAGATGTCCCGGTGGAGCTCAACAGGCAGACGGAGAAACGGAGAATGAGCCATGTGGGGGGCCGGACAACGCAAGTGTGTTGAGCGCTGAATTATCGAGAAAGGGGGCGGTTGTTATAAGGTTTCAAAAATAAAGCAAAGGCAAGGAAGCCTCCCTGGAAGGCTGTGACGCAAGGCACAGGAGGGGAAATGGCGGAATCTGCTTAAACTTTTCAAGCGGTGGTTCTCGCGCAAAGAACGTGCACATCCATGTCGCACCAGTTCAGCTGCGCTCACCGTTGAGACTCTTTGTCAAGACGATCACTCTGGGATGCCTTGGTGACTCAGCTGCAGTCACACTCGTGCGAACATGATCAACACAATCTGGATATTTGCAGTGAAAAGTCTGCCGTTCGGATCGCTTCGTGCTGCGGCGCACCGCAAATGACTGAAATAACCAAAACGGGAAATGCCTCAGCTGGCCAGACTTACAGCGTCTTCTCTTTCTTCAAATCGTTGAGGATCATGTACCTCGAAAGACTTATCCAACCCCATCGGAACCAGCGCATCTGACTTTCGTGTGCAGTCGTCATCGCCTTCTGTGCGGTTCTGTACCCGACCGGTGAACTGACAAAGGTTAGGGGTGTAGGATAGGCCCCAAGCTCCTTCTTCTTAAAGAGAGCGCTGGCCACCGTGATAGGCCCGTCGAGTACACTGATATATTTGCGGAGCACATTTGTCGTTGTGAGCGTGTAGAGCTTGACAGGACACTCCCATCCGCTGTGTCTATGCATGAGCGCCTTGAGAAACGCGTGCGCGCCCGCGTATAGGGATTTGTGATTGGGATGTTGTGAGACGCCGTCCGCATCGAACGTGATGATTGCGTCAATGTTTGCTTGGGGAGCTTCTTTGGCGGAGACCGAGGCCATCTTCGGGGCAAATGCCGATGTAAGGAAGTTCGATATGAGACGGGGGTGCCACGTTACGGTCATGGAGTCGGGAAAGTTCCTGCATCATCAATGGGCAATTCTTTCATGGTAGGCTGAGGATGGGACGTACTCGTCTTCCACGATCAGAACATCGTCCGCGCTGCGCAGTCCCAGCTGCAGGCCGCTCTTGACGAGCTCCTTCTTCCGGATCTCTCCCAGCCCGTCTGCATCGCCTGAAATCGAAGAAATTTAGATTGGGAGGAGCATGGTGGTGGTCGGTGAAGCTTACCGCTGCTCAGACAGAGGATCTTGACGTGATTGGAGAGCTCTGGACGCGTCAATGCGAGCAAGGTCGGTGCAAAGAACATGGCCTCGTCATCTGGATGCGCAATGAGCAGCACAATGCGCTTGCCCTCCAGCATGGGGAGGGTGCGGGTGAGCTGCGCGGTGTAGAGCCAGAGGCCGAAGATCAAGACCGGCACAAGGGCCCAGGTAATCCAATTCATGGTGGCAAGCGGGGGGCGGTGGTATTGGCGATGTTGCTCCTGCAGACGGTCGTGATTTTTATATTCATCGTGGTCGAGGGGTGGTTCCAGGCCAGGGAGGCACCCGAGGCAGGCAGGGGACTTTGGCGAGTGCACCTCCATCTTCCACAGAGCCGCAGCTAACCCACCTCAACCTCCCCCGTTCCTTTGCATCCCACCTCTACACACGCCTCACAGCTCGGGCACAATCGCCATGGCTGCCGGAAACCGCAAGGAACGCAGAGCCGCCGCCAAAAATGCGCCTGCGAGCTCCAGCTTCCAGCCAACGGACGAAATCGACGCAGCAGGCGTCGAACTGCTGCTGCAGCACCCCGACCGCTCCGGGCCCAAGGGCAAGACCCTGTTCGACCTCGCCGATGAGCGGCAGCTGGAGCTGGACAAGGCAAATCCAAACAAGAAGCGGGCAAAACAGAGCAACACACCCGCGGGAGAGCGGCCGTTCAACGACGAGGAACCCATCGGCCCCGGAGGAGACGCAATTCTGTACGCCATATCACTCGCAGCACTACACCTGACATTCGATGTCATCGTCTACAGCCAGTACCGGGAGGAGGTGCTCTGGGCCGACATCTTCAAGAGGGCCGGGGTTGCGCTACCCATATTCTTTCTCCTGGTCTACATTATGCACGTCCCTTTCTCACTGCGCTTCCCCGTCCTGAGGAACATTTTTTTCCTGGCAATAGCCGTTGTTGCGGGATGCTACATGATCTACTCTGGTAATATGAATGGATACTTCTATGTTATGAAGGCTGCCCCTCCAGTCGGATCCCTCTGGATCTGGAGTGTTGTCGAGATGGATCCAATGTACGCCGCAGGGAGTGCATTGGCCGTCTTTGGGTACATGGGATGGAATGGCTTCTCCTTCTTTTAATACCGAAATTACAACATAGAGAATTGGTGTATTCAAGCTTTCCCGCAAGGCAGAATTGACTAAAGTACGTGCTCCTGTACAGTTCTGCGTTGGTGGGCTCTGATTGCTCCAGATTGACCCTTCCTGACACCTAGAGGCGCTCTGCAATCTTCTCAGGCAATGTCTTGTACGCCCGCATTTGCAGCTCTGGGTCATACCAATTCCCCATACCATCACTCAACTTCAACTGCTTTTTGAACTCCTTCCTAGTCGAACACAAAATCCTCTCAAACGCTTCAGCAATATTTTCCCCCGCCCACTCATATTTGAGCTTCCTCTTCCCTGTCCTTGAAAGGTGCTTCCATTTGCGGAATTCCAGATTCCTTCCTATACCCAAATTCTGCCACACACTGACACAGATGCGCGTCTTGCCAGGGGCTTGTACATTGTAGTGTGTGGGACAATACTGACATTTAAAGCTTTTTGGCTTCCAATGGCGTTCGTCGTCTTGCTTGAAGGTTGCCACGGCAGATCCTACTTGCTCATGACCACAGACCCAAAAGTCGCACTGCTGGATGAAATCCGAAATCGAGAGCTCCTCAACCGAAATATTGCGAATGAACATGGTACGCTGGAATATGAATTCGAACGTCGACCGGAGAAGTAGACGATCGAGGACGATTCTGGGAGCAAAGTCGTACTTGAGTAACATGTTCGCTGTTTCGGAGATGTAAAAGGTGCGTGTGCCATCGCACCTAAGCATATTGAGACAAACCCCATGCTCGGGACCAAGGAAATGCCGATCCATGACCGCTCTAATGAGGTTGAAGTCGATGATGTAGAGGGGGTCTTTCGCAATGCCTATGCGGAGACACTTCTCGTCTGCTCTGCCCAAAAGCCTGAACGGCCCTCTTCTAAACTTGTCGCAAACCCTCTCCAAATTTGTAGAAGGGGTTTGAGGGATAGTCTTCTCCCTTGCATGGAATGCAACGCAATGCGCACATCTCCACCACTCCTCACTCTTCATATCCCTCTGCAGCACATCCAGCATCTCAGCATGTCGGTACCAAGTTGCAACCCCAGTCTTACTCGCCTTTCCCCAAACCAAGGGCCCCAAAGCTAATCCAAGAGCGCGACATGTCAATGCAAAACTTGCCTGTTCAACCGCATTCAAATACGCCGATATACACAACAGCAGTTCTGTCGGCAATCTCTCCATAGGCGAGGGAGAAGTACATGCACGTGACCTAGCATCCACTCTCCCTCTCCCCCCAGCCCCAACTCCACCCCTATCGGCAACCGAAAGCAACGATAACCTCTTCTTCCACTTGTGGTCCGGCTGCACTTGATTGGGTCGTACACAACTCTTCGTCTTACTCTCCCCCGTTGTCGCGACATCGATAGTCGTCCTGCTACTATTTTTAGACTTGGTGTCGGCGGTGTCGGCATCGGGGTCGGCGTTGGCGTTGGCGTTGGCGTCGATGGGTCCAGCATCAGGCGATACCTCCTCCAGCTCAATCTGTGCGGAGGGCAGGGTCCAGTGCTTGTGGTACGTACAACCCCGATGAGATCTGCAAGGGAGCTGGATTGTGGATGGTGTGGAGGGCATTTCTATTTGTCGCGAGGGAGGAACGAGGAGGGAGGTGGTGAGTTCTGCCCCTGAGGCTCAGGTGGGTGGGTGGTCACGTGAGGGTGTGGGGGGTGTTTGATTGGTTCCAAGGCGGTGGGTAAGTGTTTGAGGTGGAGTAAGCTGGGGATGTGAACATGCCGTGGAGTTTAGAAATTGGACACAGGTGGTTGTATTACTATGAATGCTTATATGATATGGATTGTCGGACTTACCGAGGTCGAATTAGATTTAACCTCTGCAGGCACCTCAAGCACGTCCTGAGATAGGGAAAACAAAATATCACCTGCACTGGACCTGAGAGCAACTTCATCCCCGAAGTGTTACAAGAACGTAGTCCAACATGTATAATGGGGGGGGCTTATACCTAACCCCCCTTGGCATTAACCAGCGGCTCTTCATTACTATGGGAATTACTGTTTTCACCGGACCCCAAGATCACCAGGACAAAAGTCCCTCAATCGTCGTCACCCAGGGGCCGAATTGAGAAGCCCGGCCTCTCGCTTTCCTACGGTACAACTGAGGCGCCGAGTGAATTCTATCTGTCCTCCTCACTTTCGACTCATCGCGCCCCAGTCCTCCTAAAATGTTGACCGGCGCAAAAGTCTCAACTTTCCAGGCAAACCTCGCCAATTTCAGTTCCTCTGAGGTCCTCTTCAGGACGCGGAAAAAAGCAATCGTTCCCATGTGATAGTCCCTCGCCGCTCCGTTCTTCGCCCCGAATCAGCATCGCGGCCGCTATTTCGGCCGCCAAGCTGTGATACGAGACGATAAGCGCCCATCAACCGACGAAGCGGCCCCGGCTGCACGTTGTGTGCACCCGTCGCCCTCTCAACCGCAGGCCTGGGAACGGGGCGAGGGGGCACAGAAACATGAACCCTAAACTCCAACACGAGCATTCCAACATCACGCTCAGCTGCTGAACGCCTGCTCGTTGCCTGGAGTCCGCCTTCTGGATAGTTATCGGCCGGCTTATGGACTCGAGGGGGGAGCGCGAACGGGTTGACGAGCGATTACGCGAGGTGATTGGCTCGGGGCGTGAACGCTCGAGAGGGGCTGAGAGCATCAGCCATATCCCATTTTTGGGTTGGTGGTGGTGCGGTTTGCAGCGTGTACTTATGAGCGATGGCCCCGGAAGATGTATTGCGGCATTCTTGACATTCCTGTCTGCTTCTGTTTTTGAAGGGTGGTGTCTTTTATCGTCTTGACTTTGTTTTATTCCTGTGTTCGTTGCGCATTGGTGTGCGCTTTGCGACTGGACTGTTTTTTATTGAAGTCTTGAAGTGCGTCGAGGGATTGGAGAAGAGCTTTGGAATCGAAGAGTAAAGCCAGTATTGCTGGAGGGTTCTGCTAGGCGAGACGGACGACAATGGCTTCAATTGAGAGGGCCCCGCTCTTGGGCGAGAAGGCCCAGTTGCCACACGACGACACAGACGGCAAGAGCATCCTACGACACACAGAGAGAAGAACAGAACGATGGAGGAAACACCAAAGCCAACCGTGGGCCCTCGCTGGTGCTCTTCTTGGTGCAACGTGCTTTGGCTTCTTCCTCCTCTACCAAACTCTGTTGTCGATTCCTGATTCTCTAACCTCGCCTCTTCCGAACACCAATTCCACCAAGATGGAAGACACTCCCCTTTACCCCCCTTACAACTACACGTGTCTTCCCTCGCAGCCATGTTGGCCATCAACAAACCAGTGGATCACCTTCAACCAGAGCATCAGCGGTAACCTCAAACTCACTGTTCCCTGGGCTGCGCCGTGCTACAATCCCGCAGGAATGGCGAGTCAAGAGTGCCAGGCTATTGGCGAGAACTACATGGACGGTGTTGGCCGCACGGCGCAGTATGGCAGTATGGAATTTCTCGATTGGGAAACATGTGGCGAGTCGAATTGCTTTTTGAACTCGTTCCAGCCGTCGTCGCCCGTCTCTGGTCAGTGCTCGCTTGGACGGCTTTCTACATACCATGTGGAAGCACACTCTCCGGATGATATCAGCAAGGCTCTCAACTTCTCACGTGAGCATGGTATTCGTGTGTCGATCAAGAACTCGGGACATGACTACTTTGGCCGGAGCAGTGCTGCAAATTCGCTGGCTATATGGACGCACAAGATGAAAGACTTGAAGTACCATGGCCTCTTCCGACCCAAGTGCTCCAAAACTCAATATACCAACATCGGTGAGATTGGTGCAGGTGTCCAGGCGCAAGAAGCATGGGAATTCTTCGAACAGCTAGATATGCTTGTCACTGTCGGCGCCGTCGGCTCTGTTGGTCTCGCGGGAGGGTTTGGTCAGGGCGGAGGCCATGGCCCGCTTGGTCCATCATACGGCTTGATGGTCGACCAAGCTGTCGAGTTCGATGTGGTCACTGCAGATGGACAGGCTCGCACTATCAACGAATGCTCTGATCCGGAGCTGTTCTGGGCTATGCGTGGAGGGGGCGGGGGCACGTACGCTATTCTGACCTCGTACAAGTTCCAGCTCCACCCAGCAGTACCCATGAACGTGTATGGGTTCCAGGCCGAATTTCCGATGCCGGAGGGAGACCTTGATATCACTGAATCAAAGGTACACCGAGATATCATCCGGGCACTGGCACGCAACCAAACGCTCTTCGCCAACAACGGTGTTGCTGGGTATAATTTCCTTCTTCCAGACCACATGGTGTCGATTCAGGTTCTGCCTAGTGCAAACACAGACGCCCTCGAAAAGATCACAACCGAATGGCACGATTTCTTGACAAACTATCCCGGCCTGAACATCACAGAGAACACATATTACACCTTCAACAAATTCTCTGATTGGCACAAGTACACCGAGAAACCGTCAATCGCCCGCAATGGTCCTGTTGGAGTGGGCATCGCCGAGTCCGGCCGATTCATTCCAAAGAGGCTCTTCAACAAACCCGCAGACATTGAAAATCTCGTAAACGCAGTCGTGGATGCGATGCAATTCTCCTACACCAATCGGGGAGGAGGAAGCGCTCAATTGTATGCGACAGGTCCTCACAATCACCCCGACAATAGCAAGACTGGTGTCAATCCTGGCTGGCGAGACACGATGTGGGAAGTCATCATGGGTGGCTTCTGGACTAGGAATACACCTGCCGCTGTCCGCACACAGATCCAAAACACAATCTCGGCATCAATCCAGCCATTCAAGGCGTTGACTCCGGGCGGTGGGTGTTATATGAACGAGGGTGATTGGCTGGAGGAGAATTGGCAGCAAACGTTCTTCGGCAGCAATTACGACAAACTCCTGGCTGTGAAAAACAAGTATGACCCCACAGGGCTGTTCAATTGCTGGAAGTGTGTTGGGTGGTCCGGTTATGAGGAGTAAGTTGAGCCTGTGATTGCATAGGTCTAAGAACTAAGCTAACGTGAACAGTCCTATGTACTCTTGCTATGCTCAGAGCAAGAAGACACCTAAACCCTCGGTTCCCCTCGGCCCAGTTAGTTGAGACTCGAAATCCAGTGCATCGTGGGGCGTTTTGGAATTTATTTCACCGTTCTCTTCACATCGGCGTATATGATTGAATGCATTTTGTCACAAGACTTCAGGACGAACATGGCTTCTACATTTAGCATAGAAAACTCTGTCCTGTTCCCGTGGCGATAATGGAGACGGATTAGTCAAGGAAAAGATAGCTCATCATATACCCCTTTCTTTTCTCCTTCGGTGCTGGCCCTTCAATTTTTGGTTGTTATTGTATCATCAAGTGTAACGAGAGGAGAGAATCCTTCTGCGGGCAGTGTCATGTGCCACATATGTAGTAACATTCCATTCAAGTGTCCGTAGTGAACTTTTCAATCAACCTCTATAGGGCGTTCTATTCACACCTTCTATCTCCAATGGACGTTTATATTCCTCGTCTTCAATGCTGGTCATCGGACACGGATTTCATTATTGTCTTCACCGTCTGCCTATCATCTCCGCACCTCGGAATCGGACATGGCTAATTTCCAAGACTGTCAAAGAGCCATGGACCTTGATCTGCCTGTTTGATTGGAGAGCGGGCGACACCGCTCAAACAAAGCATTGTCCATTGTCCACCGGGCTAGGCCCGCGTCATTGTTCCCATTGAATGTTCACAACCGACCGCTATTCATAGTTAAGAGGCAAACAACTGGCTCGATCAGGAATAGAGGATAAAAGCTCGCGAGGGGTGGAAGGGGATTCTTCACTCTTACAACTAACTTTGTTCACAGAGGATACGGATCTGGAATATCCTTTCGGGTTACCACGCTCTCTACGACGAAGCAGCGGGGTTTGCGACTCACCACGCTCTCTAAGACTCATCTCTCAACTCCTCACAGCGACCTCCCTACACCACACTCTCCGACTCATCCATACCCCTCAGCGCCAATACCAACCAGCATGCTCACCACCCTCCTCCTCACCCTCCTCCCCATGCTGACCCTCTCCCACCCCCTCACCCACGGCCAACCCTCCCCCTTCAAAAAGCTGACCCCCTACCCCGGCAAAATCTCCGTCTTCAACAACTGCCCGCAAGACTTCAACCTCTGGTCGATCCCCAACCCAGACAGTTCAACGCCCATCACGCTACCCGCAGGCTACGTCTACATCGAGCACCCGCGCACCGGCCCCAACAACACAGGCGGCATCAGCATCAAAATTACCTCCTCCTCTGCCGACACCCTCGCAGCGCCACACACGCAACTCGAATACACGCTCGCAGACAATAAAGTCTGGTACGACATTTCGTTTATCGACTGTGTGAAGAAGACGGTGGCAGGGGAGCCGAGTGATGGGTCAGAGTGTCCGGGGCATGGCGAGGGCGTGCAGGTCGTGGGCGGTGGGAAGTGTGAGATGTTGGCGTGTCAGGGCGGGGAGTATTGTCCGGAGGAGGCGTATTTTGAGCCCGAGGGGGGGTATAAGCCCATTAGTCCGAATAAGGCGTGTGGGGTGGAGGAGGGGGTTGCTTTTGAGCTTTGTGCGGGGTTGAGGGATTGGGATATTTGAGGAGGAGGAGGGGGGTTCAGGGGGGTGGCGAGTGTTGGGGGATTCTTTTCGGGGGTGGTTTGGGGACTTTGGTTTGGGTGGTTGGTTTTGGAGGATTCATGGGTTTGGGGAATTGGCGAAGGGGGTTCGTGGGATTTACTGGTTCTCTGGGAGGCTTTGGAGGCAACCCGGAAGATTATACGGATGGTGCGTCCAGAGGATTCTGGACTGACACATAGTGGCTAGAAATGGCTAGGTACAATTGATCGACTATGCTCAAGACTCTGGTCGTTTTCAACAGTTGATCGTTTTGCAAGGTCTCACACAGATACCCTCTGGAAGTGAAACTTTGTTCAATATTTCTAGAAAATCCGTAGACTGGAAGGTCTCGATCGGTGTTCGGTTATCCAGAGTTTTCCAGTACACACTCCTCCTTACTGTCTCACAATTCGTGGAGTTTCGGCGCAGAACATATGTCTCAATCCCTCTTCACCAACGAGCACTATATCATGCCCAGTTCACAATTATCAAGACCGCAGTTCAGCTACTCCAGGAAAACTCTGATGTCATCATCCGCACCACCCCCCATCGACGTCCTGGAACTCTTCCCAAGCTTACTCCTAGCACTAAACCGATTACAAGGCGCTCCACTCGACGCCGGGTGGTTCCTTGGAATCCTGGCAGATGTTGCATACTGCTTCATCAGTCCTATTGTCTTGGGCGCTTCGGAGGAATCTCTTGAAGCTTTGAAACAATCTGGACTGGATTATCTCCGCGCGAACGCTTGTTATGATGAAGACACGCCATTTGGAGCTGTTTCTTTGCTCATACTTGATGAGCTTGTTACATTTCTTCAAGGGATTCATACAAGGTTGAATGAGGTCAGGGAAGATGGGAATAACTCTCCCGATCTTCCGTGGGTGGTGGGTATGCAAATCCAGGAGTACTATTGCTTGATCGTAGATACAACAGTTTTGGGATTGTTGTTTGGGGGAAATCTCGCGCATCCGGATTTGGAAATTTTTGAGGAGGGTTGGACAGCAGGTCCTTCTTCCCCTTCTGTTGAGGGATCGACCACAAGCTAATTCCTCCCTAGTGCTTGAACGAGACGCCACACACTCTTCACTCCAGTTTGAACCCGACGATTCTGCCACCGAATTTCATCCCATAGGCCGTCCTATTCCTCTTTCTCACTTCAGTTCGCCATACCCAAGGCAAACACCACCAACTGACCCATGTCCGATCTGCCATATCGACCTTACAAAATGCCGGGTGGAGGAATTAGTCGTTGCGAATTGTACAGCTGGACATGTTTTTCATGGTGAATGTTTGGGGGGGTGGATCAATGATTCGGCGATGTTGAATGCGAATACGTGTCCGTTGGATCGGGAGGAGATATGTGAAGGGAGGGAGAGGGTTCATGGGGGAGGGGAAGGGGAAGAGAGAGAGGTAGTGACGGCGGAAGAAGAAGGAGGGGATTTCGGAGAGGGTGGGAGCGTGTTGGATGATGCAAGGTCTGATATGCCGCTTTAGAGGTTCGATCGATACCGTTGTTTGTGAGCTTACAGGGAGCTCCCTGGGCTGGGTGATCGGGAAATGCTCATACCTCTCGTGCAAGGAGGCAGCGGTCCCCCAAGTGGCGTTTAATAGTAACTCCTCCCGTCTAGATGATGCCTAATATTGATCCCGTGGTATGCATGAGGTAGTCGAGGTCTTCCGGTGATGTCTTGGCACCACGTGCTGGAATGTGAGGAAGGAAAGAACGGCAAACTTTACCCCAACATCACTTCATCCCGTGCTCTACAAGTGTGACAATCAATATGAAGCTATTTCCGAAGCTGACTTTTCCTTTCACCTCGCTTCGTAAATGTTCACGAAGGTATATCCCAAGTCTTCTTCACCAGCCTTGATTCCGGGAACGATTCTCCGGAGGCCCGGTCTTCCTCTGTCAAGTTCTCCTCTGCTAAGTCCTTCTTTAAAAGCAATGAGTTTCTTGGCTTGGAAAAACGCGTTCTGGGCCATAATCAGATTTGAGCCGACTCATGGGAAACAGGGATCAAGAATGGCCGAAAGTCTGGGGACAAAGATAGGCTTGCTTGGAACCGGAGGATATATTGGGATTCAAACGACTATCGGCAAAAGTATGAAGGAGACGATAGAATGTAGGGCGGTAAGGGTGTAGTTCAGAATCTTGCTGAACGTTTAGGATTGACTGAGACACTAGGAAAATAAGGCAGTTGTTGGACTTGAGGCAGAAGAATTTTGCAATACACGAGAGAGCCAAGTTTCGAAAGAGGCATTCACACGCGTGGAGAAAGGAAGGAGATGATAGCGCATTAATTTGAGGGGGCAGGTTTTTCTTGAGATGTCATCTCGTTGAAAACCATGACAGCAAAAGTTTGGTGTTTCGGCCATGTCAGTTACTCGATGAGATCGAGTAAAGTGCCATGCCAGTTCCTGAGTGGCCCGTTCCGAACCCCACACTCGCTTTATCTCAAGCTAACTAGAACCGCGATAGTGGTGCATTGCTGAGCGTCAGGCGGCGCCGCCAAGGACCTTGAAATGCAACATCACGCGCAGAACGACAGGAAGCTAGATGAGGGCTTAGATCCAGGCAGATAAAGAGCCTCTTCGCAAGCGATTTCCCCGGTGACATATTTACATCGAGTCAACTGTAAACCAAAAAATTGCACTCCGACATCGTATCTCTAAGGAGAGATTGGACAGGAGTTGAGACAGCAGCTCTTGGCGGGATCTAGCGGGTCGTTGCACACATCCGCACTGCAGACCCCTCGTGGCCTCTCGGCCACGCCACCCATTTTCCACATTGCCTTTCTGTTAAGACATTCGTCACACTAGGGGCATCACAGGGCCCACTCACAAGGTGTTTGTGGGGTCTTTTGCTTTTGGAGTCTTCCACTCAAACAAAGATTAATAGCGACAAACTGAGGGTGAGATATCACCAGGGTTGATAAGGGCGATAAACGAGCCTACTAGAGCACATCTGACTGTGGGCACGCCTGTTATAGCCGTATCGGCCCACACCGGAGGCGGGATTCTGCTTTGTGTTGCCTATCTTGAAACACTTATAGATAGATGGCATGTCCCATCAATATGAGGTTACCGATACGTCGGAGTTTTCCAACTTCTCACTATTTTCTCCAAGAGCTTCAGTCGACTCCAGCCTGGGTCCTGAAGCCACCCAAGACACCAACACGGATCCTGAGCGCCAACCGTTGATCCAACAAGCCATACTTGGCTCTGGGTCTCCAGGCTCTTCACGACATGCTTCACGCACGCCCCCACGTCATTGCGGGGATTCAGACACAGAAGGGTTTTCATCAACCAGAAGTATAAAGTTCAGCAGGCCCGTGGTTACCTCAACTATATTCCATTCAAGCGAAGAAGTTTCTATCTTCGACACCATCATGGTATTTGCCCTTCTTCCTAATCTATGCTTCAAATTCTGACCTAGCCATGCAGGAAAAGGCCAAGAACTCAAAGGTTGCCTATTGGGCCAACAAGCTGGCGGTTGAGTCCGAAGAGGGTCTCACTACTGCTCAGCTCATGCTGTACAATCATGACCTGAGACCAGTACCTCCAGAGTTGAGGCAGTGGGGTGCTTGGAATTTCGTCGGCTTCTGGGTTGGTATGTTTCATCTGGGAACCTTTTCGAGTCTTATGCGCAGGTGAACTGACAGTAAGAATAGCCGATTCCTTCAACATCAATACGTGGATGATATCTTCCTCTGCTATTGTTGACGGCCTCTCCTGGTGGCAGTCATGGATCTGCGTTTGGCTGGGTTATAGTATTGCAGCTTGCTTTGTAGGACACTGCCCACCTATCGATATTGCAAACTCTAATCATGCCTAGGTCTGCTTGACTGGCCGCATTGGTGCCACATATCACATCTCGTTCCCTGTGGTGTCACGGTCTTCGTTTGGTATATGGGGTGCATTATGGCCGGTCTTCAACAGAGCAGCAATGGCCTGTATCTGGTATGGTGTCCAAGCCTGGATTGGCGGTCAATGTGTCTATCTCATGATCCGCAGCATTTGGAATAGCTGGCGACCTGTGAGTTTTAACAACCTCCGCCTTGCGTACATATGTATGCTAATCGTTACAGGATGCTATTCCCAACGGCATACCGAACTCTGGTACAAATACCGTTATGTTTGTTTCCTTCCTCCTCTTCTGGCTTGGTTCTCTACCCGCAATATGGTTCCCTGTTCATAAAATCCGCCATCTTTTTACGGTGAAGGCTTTCTTTGTACCCACCGCAGGCCTTTCATTCTTCATCTGGGCGATTGTACGTGCAAAAGGCATTGGCCCGATCGTGCATCAACCAAGCGAAGCCAAAGGCTCTGATCTTGGATGGAAAATGGTGAAGGGTATCATGTCGGCCATCGCGAATTTTGCTACCTTGATCGTCAACGACCCCGATTTCGCTCGTTTTGCACGCAAGCCTCGGGACGCTTTCTGGTCGCAACTCATCACCATCCCCGTCGGCTTTGCAGTTACCTCATTCATTGGTATCATAGTGTCTTCTTCCTCAACCGTCATCTTCGGAGGAGAGCCAATCTGGAACCCACTCGATCTCCTCGAGAAGTTTCTCGTGGAAGGCGGCTCCGCCCAACGTTTCGGTGTCTTCATCATCTCCGCAGCCTTCACGCTCGCCCAGCTTGGTACTAACATTGCCGCCAACTCGGTATCTGCCGGTACCGATTTGACTGCTTTGGCTCCCCGCTGGCTCAATATCCGTCGTGGAGGTTATATCTGTGCGCTTATCGGCCTGGTCATGTGTCCCTGGCATTTGCTCTCGTCATCCAACAGCTTCACCACCTACCTCTCAGCATACTCGGTCTTCCTCTCCTCAATTGCTGGCGTCATGATCTCCGACTACTACTTCGTCCGCAGGGGATATTTAGAGATCAAAGAACTATACTCCGGCAAGAGTACCGGACCCTACTACTTCACTTTTGGCATCCACTGGCGCGGCTACGTCGCCTATATCGCCGGTATCCTCATCAACGTCGTCGGCTTCGCCGGTGCTATTGGCAAGAAAGTCCCTATTGCTGCTCAACGCATTTATGACCTCAACTTCTTCGGCGGGTTCATAATTGCGGCGGGCACTTATTGGGGTTTGTGCAAGTTTTTCCCGGTTCCCGCGACCAGTGATACCTGGTTGGAAGTTGGAGATGAGATCAGCACGCTTAGTGTTGCGTATGGGAGGGATGAGGAGGGAAGCGAAGATTACGATGAGGAGATTGTACAGGGGGGAAATGGGAAAAGCCATGAAGTCGTTGGAGATCAGGAAATTACGAGCAAGAATTTCTAGATGGTGTTTTGGAGTTTTCGATGGTGGGGCATAGACGGTCAAGGGGGGTACTACTAGGCGCGAAGACTAGACTATTTGGGTGGTGGATGTGCTTGTTATGGATGTTTCCTTTGATGCTGTTCGATACCAGTCATGTTGTTCACGAGATTTCGCTTGTGACGTTGCCATTCAGAATCCAACAATTTTCAATCCAACACTTTCTTATCTTGACAGCTTATCAGTGCCGTTGTGATGATATCAGGAGAAACGGTGGTTTTTGAGGTCGTTGTATCAGTGTTGAGCTTGTGATTCCCACCTTCTTGAGCGGTGTTGCTGTCTCCGGAGCTGCGAAGCGATAGGTATTGGGATAGAAATGGTTGGTTGAAGATAATGGAAACTTGAGGGGGGGCTGTCATGGGAAGCTGGTATCTTGGTATCTGCGGCATTTCATGTCTGAAACCTCACCATGAACTTCCCATAGAGGTAAATTCATTATTTGCTACATCTTTCATTTTACGTCTTGCTTTCGGTACTTATGTGTGATGATAAGTCCAAGGACCAAGCTCAACTGGTCGATTCGAAGTTGAGTCGGTTTCCTCGGCACAGAATTCATTGCTCAGTGCAAGAGTATTTATGATCTCTAGATGCGCAAAGCTCCTATGCTTGTATATTCCGCTTTGTGAGATCCTTCAGCAGCATCACGTGGGTTCTACCTCGTATTTCTCGCTTACCGGGTGCCTTGCTAGCCCATCTTACATACCTTCAAGGCTGCAGCATGCGCCTTCTTCAACCGTCAACCAACCCTCATACTTTTCAAGCCTCAGATTTTAGATACATCGGAAAGCTTATGACGTCTGTAAGCGATGAAGTTTTGCCCTACAAAGACACGACTCAGAGCGCCAATGACCCTCTGTGGTTGGCTTATCCCAGAGGATCACAGTCTGATGCACTTCCAATAAATTCATTTTGCGACATTTGCTGGAGCATACATCACGCCAAAATATTCGAGACAACAGTAAACACACTGCCGTCAAGATGCATTGCAAGGATTCCAACACCTTCAGCGAGTACATCATGTGCATCTTGTCGATTCTTTGCTTCCTTCATCAAGCCCCAAGTCAGTGTGAAGCGCTTGCAACCAACCTCCTACATCCTCTACGAGGTGTCGCTTTGTCGTTTCTATGCTTTGGACTCCTCACCACCAACATATCCATGGCGTTTGAATCGGTCAGATAGCCTTTGGATCCTAGTACCAGGTCCAATCAGAAACAACCTTGAATATCCCAAGCAAAAGTTTCAGGCGATTCGTTCCCGTTACGACGAATATGAAATAATACCAACTACAGACAAAGCGTATATATCCATAGCTCACAGTCTTCGCGCACTCTTCGATGAGACAGTTGGAGACATCGGCAACGCCCAATCGGATCCTATATTCATACAGGGAATGACCGACAACCGCGGTTTCATTTCTCGTATGAGCGAAGGCGACCTCCGCAACCAGAGAAGTCGTTATCTACCCCGTCTTTTGGACCCTGCCAGAATCGAGTATAGCATCTTGAAGGGCTGGCTTACATATTGCGGAGAGCATCATACTTTGAGCTGTGCTAAAAAGACTCCAAAGTTACCACAGTCCTTTACTGTGATCGACTGCGTCCAGGATACAACTGATGTACTCCCTGAGGGGCAAGAGTTCATTGCGCTTTCGTATGTCTGGGGTCCTCCGGGGTTGAATGAGGAACAAGTACCACTCACCGTGCAAGACGCAAAGAAAGTCACCGTTGAGCTGGGGTTTCGATATCTCTGGGTCGATCGATATTGTATTTCCTCGGAAGCTTCTGTAAAGCATGAACAGATTATGAACATGGATCTAGTCTATCAGTGTGCCTACGCCACTATTGTTGCCGTGGTGGGAGAAGACCCATCGTTCGGGCTACCTGGGGTTTCAACACGCCGACGTACCGAACAACCACACATCCGGATTAGAAACGGTAGTGACACTTCAGCGTCCCCCAATGTTCTTGTTTCAACGCTCACAGACCCCGGACTCTCTATCAATCAATCGAAATGGGCTACAAGAGCTTGGACATACCAAGAATGCCTTCTTTCTCGACGTCGGATTTTTTTCACATCGGAGCAGGTCTACTTCGAGTGCCAGTCCATGCACTGCCGTGAGTCCATGGATGAACCTTTAGACGCGATTCACAATACCGAAAGGACAGGTCTATGCGCCTCAGTTCGAAGAGGTATTTATCCTAAGGAAGGTCTGGGCAGATCACCAAAGGATATTTGGGAGAGAGTTGCAGAGTACACACGTCGATCTATGACCTACGACTCCGATGCGCTGAACGGGTTGGTGGGGCTATTACGTGCATATCGGAAGCTGGATAAGCCTGTATATCACATCTGGGGCCTCCCGATCTTCGCATTGCGAGACAACACGACATTCCACATTCGAAGTGAACAGGACATATTCGTCACGTCGCTATGCTGGCATCTTCCTTGGCCATCAATAAGACGTCACGGCTTTCCAAGTTGGTCATGGACAGGTTGGAAAAGTGGAGTAGACAGCCGGCATGCTAGATCACTTCTTGGTGGAAGCTTCGTGTCACACGATATCCTCTCCGTCAATCTGGGGTTTTCGAGTGGAGAACGAATTCCGTGGGATGAGACATTACAGCGGGCGAAATCAGACAACCTGACACATAGGACGTTCACGGACCTCCATATCTACAGTTGGTGCATCAAGATTTGGTTCCAGCGAAATCAAAACGGGGAATGGAATCCATGCGGAGGACCAGAACGCAAGTCCATGGGCTCTCCACTCTATCTATGCAAAGAAGATATCAAAGACAAGGGGTTCCGGAAGCGACTTGAGACCCAAACATTCACAGGGATTCTCCTGGGATTGAAGTATGTGAACGGCAATGCTAAACAACAAGTCATTTTAGTTGTGGACGAGGAACCACATGAACGAATTGGGTTTTTGCGGTTGGGTATGAGCGAGATGAAACCCCTCAGTAAGCTGAAGAGGTGGGTTTGTATTCGGTGATAAATTATCGGTCTTTATCCAACACTTAACTACTGCAAATCAGCCTCAGCTGCACCTTGTGACTACGACAAAAGATCCTTGAAGCCCCTGGAACGAGACTTAATACTTGTATGTTCTTGGTCAAAGAATAAGAAGACTGTCAACATTGTCTATTTCAAAATCGACTTCTTGGAGCTTCGGCTAAATCGCATTCCGATAATAAAGTCAGACAACGCCTCCTCTTGCTACCATCGGGATAGATCACGATAAAGGGAATTGATCAAGCTGCATACAACTTTATCAAAGAAAAATAAAGGTCATGTTCGCCTTCATGTCCTGCCCATATTAGCATTCCACTTAACTTATCTCTGAACTCATCAGAGAGGAGAAGTAGATGCTTAGTAGTTCTGGAAAAGGTTATAGGTCCCTCCAAGACCTTTGGACATACCCCTCTATGGCACATGTGCCTTAAAATAAGAACCGAATCAACGCCATAGATTCCAGTCTCCAATTTGGGTGGTGTGTCTCTTTTCGAGGTAGGATTGTGTTCACCAAGGTCTTGGCCACCGCCACAGCGCCTAATGGCGGCTATCACGTACGCCTACCCCTTACAACAACAACAAAGGTTATAACCTGATTCAATCTCTGGAAAAGCGTTTTAGAAGTTTTTCTACAACTATCTCTCGAGTAAATCTGCACTCCGGTTCACGACGGTACCAAAACACAACAATCACCCAAAATGCGACTCCTCCATGCAAAAACGTTCGAATTTAAAGATATTATTGATCCGCACACTGATACCAAGTACGCCATTCTCTCGCACACATGGACTAGCAAGGAAGTTGTGTACAACGACCTCGTATACTCTCTTCCAAGTGCTCAACAACGCCCAGAATTCGCCAAAGTTAGATTCACCGCACAGCAAGCACTCGAAGATGGATTCGAATACATCTGGGTTGATAGCTGCTGCATTGATAAATCTAGCAGCGCAGAGCTATCCGAATCGATCAATTCCATGTACCTGCTCTACAAGAATGCGCAGATCTGTTACATTTATCTGGAGGATATCTTTGAACCGCCTCCAACAGGATGGACCGATGATGGCGACAACGACGAACCCTGGACAAGATCCTTTGTCAGTTCGAGGTGGTTTACTCGAGGTTGGACACTACAAGAGTTGATTGCACCCCGAAAAGGTGTCTTCTACACCAAAGATTGGCAACGCATTGGAGCGAAACGAGAACTATGCCTCACTCTTGCGACGCATACTAGGATTTCTTCACCTACACTACTTGGAGAAGGCTTCGGCAGGACGCTTGTGGCGGAGCGTATGAGTTGGGCAGCGAATCGAATAACAACTCGAGTGGAAGACATAGCATATTGCCTGCTGGGGATATTCGACATCAACATGCCTCTTCTGTATGGAGAAGGTGAGCGGGCATTTCTTCGTCTACAGCACGAGATTATCAAGAAGACGAACGATAGGTCGATATTCCTTTGGAAGGCAACAGAGGAATCACACACTTCTTTCCGGAGTCTTTTCGCACAATCCCCTGCAGAATTTGCCTTTTTCTTCAACCACAACCTCTATGCAAGGTCTGGGCGCTTCGAAATAACGCAGGAAGGCCTTGAAATCGACCTCGCTTTGCAGCCAACATCTAAAGAAGAACGTGCTAGCTATGACGAAGTGTTTGGAATAGTGGTATACGAAGGTCGCACACTCTATAGTGTCGTTTTACGACATCTTGGTGGCACTTTCTTTGCACGCGTGGATGCATCTGATATTTTTCAGATGGACAATCTCAGCCAATATTTATTAGAGGATGCTCCACCACCAAAAACGTTCCCGGTCATAATACCACACACACTCGATGAATTTATTTATGAATCGCAATATGACTCTCGCCTTTGGGGATTTTACTTAGCTTATCATCCAGTTGAGCTGCAGATTCTCAAGGTCAAAACGAACTGCATCTGGGACGAGGAGAAGAAGACTGTTGAGTTGAAGGTGAGAGAAAAAGACGGCGATGGGCCTGTTGAAACTGAAATCCAGCTTGTTCTTTGTGAGGTTTCCAACCCCGACCAGACCTACGAGATCGACCTTGCAAGCAAAATGTACCGTCCTGGTGGTTTCCAAATGCTAGGAACTTTGGGCGCGGAAGAAGGTCAAAATTATGCAGTCCATGTCAAGAAGCAATTTTTTGGAGACAAACTGATGAATTTCGTTCACGTCGAGTATATTGTCGGAGACGGTTAGTAGACACACTCAATGCTGAGATTGGAATATTGATTGACAATACCAGGGCTTTGGAACAGACCAGGGGCTTGGACAATATCCAGTGAAAGAAAGCTCACAGCTGGTTCAAGATTCAGAATCAGAAGAATCACTCGTGAAGAGTCCAATGTGATACAGGAGTATGCGAGCCAGCAAAGGCAAGAAGATAATAATGAGTCTGACATTGAGTCCGTCGAAGAAACAACTGAATCTATTGGCCAAACACACACGACCACCATCAAAGAATCAACTGATGTCGCAAAGCAAAGGCCTCTGGCTCTTCCAGAAAAGATCACTGAGGTCGTAGACAAAATCGTATCAGCACCTTCAGAAGAGACCACCGAGGTTGTAGACAGAACCGTTTCAAGACTATCAAACGACATGACTGAGGTCAAAGAACAAATTCTTCCAAGTCTTCGGGAAGAAAATACTGAAGACGTGCCAAAAGAGACATCAAGCCTCACAGAAGAGAAGGCATCAGGGTGTGTAAAAGAAGAAACGTCTCCTCCATATGCGAAGCAAACCCCTTCACAAGCTCAGGATTCCATTACCTCTAATACAGGCAACGCCGCAACACTCAGCAGCGTCGATCAAGCTGCCCCGAGCTCGAGCAAGAATCCATTAACTTTACGACCAAAATCATGGAAGACACGGCTTCAAGCTCTGTGGACGACAAGCAAAGGCGAGAAGCGAAATCCGAGGCGTCTCGCAGGAATGTTGAACAGAAAGAGAGCCTGATATCTCCAGGATATAATTACAATAGCACGACATCGTCAAAAGTATCCATTGTCTTGAATCACCTCCCACATCCCCTCTCACACCTACCCTGCCCCCTCGCGTCCCAAATTTATCAAGGAGTATACATCTCCCTCCCTGTCCCCCTCCCCTTTCCTTCTCCTAAACACTCTTCCAAGCCCCTCATTCACCATCCCCAACCCACCACCATAAAAGAACAACCCTATATCCATCCAAACAATTCCAATATTATCTCTGTACATGCTCTATATTGATGCATACTCAGTGTACATACATTTATCCCCCTATACACTCGTTCAAAGACCAACACATCCATACCACTAACCTCCAACACCAGCCCTCCCTGCATTCCACTTTTTTCTTCTTCCTCCGCACCGCCAAATTGAACCCTTGAAACACTCATTATGCATCACTCATCACTCATCACCCACAACATCACACCCCCAATCCTCATTACGAATCCCAATATATTTACTTCAACATCGAACATGCAATCCTCCATCTCCGCTATCAACATCAACATCAACTCCTCATCCTCCACAGATCCACTCACTATCCCGTCATCAAAATGGTATCCCTTCCCCTTACTCCCCCCTTCCAAAACACCATCAAAATGCCGAGTATAGAACAAAACAAAAAAAAGTACCAACCCCCCTCCCAAACCCCATCAAAAGACAAGCCAAAAAGACGCCACATATATCATTCTCATACAATGCTCCATCCATCGACTGCCCACGCAAGCCCACGAGCAGGCCAGGCAAACGCAATTGCTCCATCCATCCACCGCTAGGATACCATCGCGGACCAGGATTGATTGGGAAGGTACCAGATAGCAGCATTCCTCCGACGCCGCACAGCACTCCATAGTTCTGTGTCTCCACACTCAGACAAGAACATATGGACCCCTCACCCCTCATTCAACACCCCCGCCAACCCCCTCAACACATCCCCGACCCCAATCCCCTCACTCCCCACACTCTCCTTGACCTCTCGATCCCTCTCCTCCAACCTCAAAGCCGCCGTGCCCAACACGCGATCCGCCACTCTCTCGGCCGTATTGCGATACTGCTCAATCTTGTGCACACCATCGGCTAAGAGGTCGATAGTAGGTTCGAGCGCGATGGCGAGTTTGGAGAGATACGAGTTGAGGGATGCTGGGTCGGAGAAGGTGAAGGGTGTTGTTGTGGAGGATGAGGTTGAGTCTGTGGATGTGGATGTGGGAGGTTGTAATGTTGGGCGTTGTAGGGCTGCGAGAATAGTGGCTTGTGAGGGGTCGAGGAGTGAGGAGTCTATATCTGCAAAGGATGGGAGGGCGCCTGGTATTATGGGGGGTGGAGGGGAAGGCATGAGAGTTGATGCTGAGCATATGGCTTCCCAGGCTGCCTTTTCTTCTTGGAGGCTATTGCGTGTCAGTCTGCAAGTTCATTGTTTGAACATGGGGAACACCTACCGTTTGATTTCCTCTTCTATTTCCTCTAATTTCTCTTGATGATCAATGTTCTTGGGGTTCGGCTTCTTGATGACGGGTGTGGGTGCTGTTTCTTCCTGTTGCAATTGTAAGTTTACGCAATTCAATTGCCTGATATATGACAACGTACCCTAGTGAACCAGTCGGAGAGCTCAGGTTTACTCCCAAAGTCGTTAATGAGCTCTTGCTGTATGGCGCGGGCTGAAAAATGAATTAGCTCCGTGCATGTGCACCCACAAATGGACATGGCACTCACCAGCCAGCGCAACACTCGAATCCTCGTTGCCATTGGACGGTTTCTCTGGCAACGCTTTGTGGGCACACCAGGTGAGCAATTGTTTCATCCGCCGTGGCTCAGGTAGACTTTGCTCGATATATTTGTAGTAATCGCGGATTTCGACATCGGAATGTGGTAGCGCTGGTTGGCAGTCAGTCTCTAATTCTATAAACGTGACAAAATATGTCTGAGCTGCTCCGTAGTTGTGGGAAGAGGGGCTCACACTCACCATCAGACATTCCACTATCGATCAGCGAACTCGCCCGTCTACCCCGCAGCCCTGTACTACTCCTTCGGTGGCCATCCTTGCTTCCTTTCCGCATCTCCTTGTTGCGCAGGATAACAGGCGTGTCCGCGAATGGGAGCATAATCGTCGTTGCGCCTCCATCGCGCTTCTTTGTGACCACGAGCTTATCGTGTCTCGGGGTTTGCACATGCTGAAATGCGCTCTTCTCCTCTGGTTCTGGCGCGGGTGTATGCTGCTTCCTCTTCTCCACTGGGACACTCTTCTTCGTGCGCTTTGGTACCGGGTTTCCTGGTTCGGGCGGAGCATCCAATTGTTCTCTATCGCCTGACAAACGCGCCGAGCGCCGCCGTTTCTGCGGTTCAGTCTGGTCTGCTTCCGGCACGGCGAGCGCCTGCTTTTTCCGACGCGCTGGCGCCGGCTTGGAGGGTTCTTCTGGTATGGGTTCAGGCACGGTTTGAGCTTTCGCTGTCGTCCTTCGAGATGCCCGGCGCGTGAATTGGAACCCGTCGTCATCCTCGTCGTATGCTGTGTTGTTGTCAGTCATGGCCGTCCCGAGTGTTTGCACTGGTGGGCGCGCATCGCGTCTCCGCGCCCCTCCCAGCCATATTCTCCGGTGCCAATGGAACCCCCCCAACGAGGATTGACTCACCAGTCTTTGCCGCCTTCTTTGTCGCGCCATTCGTCCTCTTGCTGGTGCCGTTCGCCTCTGTCCTCGGCCTCTTCGCCGCCGGCGCATCGTCGTCGTCGAAGTTGTGTTTCACGCTCCTCCGTCGCGTCATCGCGCGATTTGTGGCCATGGGCAGAGCTTGGAGGGGGGATCTTGCGAATACAGCGGTCATGGGTCCGGTTGCCGTGGTGTTGCGTGGTCACTTAGACGGGTGGGCCAGGCGCGTGCATGGGCGTGACGACACGGGCGGGCAAGTCGGGAAAAGTGTCGCGGCGGGGGTTCCTAAGTATGCTTTCGAAGCCGTCGTAGGGATTGGCAGTAGTGATTCCGGTAATGCGAATAGTTTTTGTGCGCCGTAGAAGCCGGGGCGACGAGGCTTGGGTGGGTTCGCGGGTGAAGGATAGAGCGCCCCGAGGCCAAACCTTCCATGGTTGATGTAAACAACTTACATCAGCACGCCTTGCCCCATTGGGTACAGACACGTGCAGCGTTCCCTCACCGCCAAGATTCATGCACGTGGTGAACTCCAGAGTGTCGTCAGAGAGTATTTCTCCAATTGTATTACTAGAATATAAGTTTTAGGTTCTTACAAAACTTGCATCTTATAGGAGCAGAGTTTCCTTCGTCCAGATAGATTGTATATACATCGCCGCCCCCAAAAGTGCCACCACCTACGATGAGGCATCCGAAACAGAGTTAATGAGCCCTGGAACTTCTTTTCTATACGTGTACTTGCTACATATTGGGCTCAGATTCCAAAACTCCTAGGAAAAAGCAGCCGTCCGGACCACTCTCCCGTATGCATTCATTCCAATCATTGCCGCTATTCGCACAGAGTTCCCACACAGATGCCAAACCCGCTGAAGTCGTTCCCAAATCAAATCTACTCTTTTATGATACCAGCTGTGACCAACAATAGCCATGTTGAAATGCTCCGTCACACACATCATCGACCCATCTACATGCCAGCTCCAGGCATAGGGCCGGTGACCCCTTCGGGAGCCAAACTGCCCTCAATGCGACGCTTCGCGTCTTGCTTCTCCTCCAATGTTGGGTTGTCTTTGCGCATGTCTGGTGCATATGCAACCCGCTCTGGGCTATGGCCAATGGACATACCAACACGGACCTATGCAGTGTTAGTGGTGTGGGAACGGGGTTTAATGCAAGGCTCCACTTACAAGAGTTTCGAGGGCGGCCTTGGAATTATCAACAAGGTCATCATCGTACCTCATCTGGCCGGGCTCGAATAGCAGTAACAAAGTACTTCCACCAAACTTGAAGTAGCCCAACTCCTCGGCCCGCTTGACTTGGTCACCCTTCTTACGTGTAATGACAGTGCTACCAACCATCATTGCGCCAATACAAATGACCATCACTCGGCCGTGAGTGACAGAGTCAATAGGACACACAACGCGAATATTCTCCCCATACACGTCCAAAGAAGATCGGATCGCCATCGGGTTCACGGTATAATATTCGCCGTCGATAGTCTTCGGCTCGTCCATCACCCCGTCTACAGGGATGTGGAATCGATGGTAGTCTTGAGGAGCAAGGCGGAAAATTCCAAGAGAGCCACCGGCGAATCGCTTAGCATCTTGAGGATAGGCGTCGCCTAACAAACGCTGTACAGTGAACTCGCGTCCTTTAACCCAGATTGACTGGGCCAAGTCAATGGTGTTGAAGACTACCGATCGACAATCGGCAGGGGACACGATCACGCGTGGGTCGTCTGGAGCAGAACATGGTCGAGCGTTGGGCTTCAAAGCACGATAGAAGAACTCATTAAAGTTCTTATAATCCGGGATAGTGAGAAGCACTTCTGACATGTCCAACTGGTGGAATTCGATGAAGCCTGGAATCTCTGCAGCCGAGGCTGGGTCATCGTATTTCCGCCCTTGCTTGAAGCTGAGGGAACGCAGTAATTTACGAACTATCACGCATTAGCTTGTACTCGGTCATTAGGCTGAGATGAGACATACTTCGTTTCTTCTCCATATTATTCGCTTTCAGGCCCTTGTACAACAGACGGATACCGAGTCGGACGTACACACTCATCCGCTCCTCGTTGATTTGGCCGGTGATACGATCTTGAACAAGAATATTGGCGGAGTTGGCTCCAAGCTTGTAGCCTCCGTATGATATCTTAGTGATGACTTTGGAATACCATTTGCGCTGAGCTTGACTGGATGTGACAAAACCTGCCATAACGATATTGTTCACTTGCCTCCAATCTTGACTCGCACACGTGGCAACATGCGTGATGATATCCGCATCCGACTTCTTGTTCAAGCGAGGTTGATGACAGATTGGACACTCGCGGATCTCGACGACGTGCTCTTCTCCTTTCTCGTCGCCAAGTTCGTCTGGGGAAATAATGTCACCTTCTTCGCCAGCTCGTCCAAGTGGATCGGTCTGGATCGCTGGAATGGAGGTAGTTGAGGGGTTCATATTGATCGGAGTCTGTGCACCCGACGTCAGAGTAGGCGTCAATGATCCAGGCGTTCCAGTATCCCGGTGGCTTCCGGGGAGCAGGTGGTGCCACGCATTCTTCATGGCGTCACGGTCCAGGTTGCTCTGCAATTGATCCTCAAGGCATACCACTGTTTGGTCAAAACTGAGCACCCCTTCGCCGTTGTTCTCAGCAGAGAACCTTTCAAAGAAAGAATCGATTGTGGACTCGTGCAGTGTGGAGCCCAAAGTATCCAACATGGTGGTCAGCTCGACCTTGTCAATGAGGCCACTGTCGTCTGCGTCGTACTGTTTCAACATTGCCCTCCAGAACTGCTGCCGTAGCGCCCGATATGGAAGATATTTAGCTCGAATGTGAATTTGGGGATTATGTTTCGACTCCCATTGATCTTTGTTCTTCAATGTCAAAGGCAGAGTGTACAGCTTCAGATCCTGGTCGTCCACCGCAGACGGATCAATTTGGACAGCAGGGATGGGCGGGGTAGAGGTAGGATCGACCCCAGGCGTCGTTGGGGCGCTGGTGGGGGGAAGGGGCAGTGAGCCGTTGGAGTCTTTGCCGTACCCAGTGAGCGAGCTTGAGGAGTGTTCTTTCTTCAGGGATGGACGCCCTAGACGAGATAGACTGTGAGCGGACGAAGACCTTGACATGGGAAGACGGAAGCGCGATCTTCTGGCTTCTTGTATACCTGGAGAGTCCTGCGGTTCAGGTAGCCTGTAGAGGCCCGTTGCCGGGTCTGCTTCAGGGGCAACGGAGATGGGCTTCTCAATTGGGAAGTTGACAGCGCCAATGTAGTCGTTTCCGGAGAATTTATCCTTGTCAATGACGGTGAAAGCCATGGAGTAGTTGGTCTCGTGCCGGAGGACCTGGAAGACGAGCTTCTCGTCGAAGACGGGGTTGAGGTTGTGATTGATGGTCTTGGTCCGGTACGTCTTCTTTCCCAGCGATATGACGACGAAGGGGTCCACATCAAAGGACGTGCGGGTGACTATATAATTGTTTAGCAGGCAACGGGGCGAGAGATGGTGCAGGGCGTACCATTGCGCTCGGGTGGCAGGTCGGTGATCTTCACCACCTCCAAGAAGAGCACGCCGGCCACCTCGGTCTTATCAGCAAACTCGTAGGCGCGCACCTTGGCCTTCTTCTTCAACCGCGCAAGCCGCAGCTTCTTGCGCTGCTTCTCCCGCTTCTCGGCCTTCTTGGTCTCATCCTGGGCCTCGTCCGAGCTCTCCTCCTCCTCGTCGTCCTGGTCCTGGTCCAGCGTGTCGCCGCTCTCTGCGCGCAGCAGGGTCTCGTCGTCCTCGTCAGGACTGGGGCTCGTCGCCGTCAGGCCCAGGAACTTGCTGATGATCTGGTCGGGGGTTGCGGCCGGGTTGCTCGCATCGACGAGCGAGAACTGGATGAGGATCTCGCCCGACACCACGCTCTTCTTCTTGCCGGTGCGCCTTGCCTCCAGACAGTACCACTTGGCCTCCTGGGCAGGGCTGCCGTTCTGGAAGAGCTCGTCGATGATGACGTCAAACTCGCCCATGTAGTCCTTGCCGAAGCGGTCCTTGTCCCAGCAGCAAATCTCCAGCAGGAGGCTCTGCGGGCCGGCAATGGGCAAGTCGAGGATCGTGTTCCATTCCGGGTTCAGTGTCTTGTTGATGGTCGGGGTGGCCTGCTTGGCATCGCCGAGGGTGAGGACAACGTACTGGGGCGCGGCCGCGATCAGTGTCTGGCGTGCATTGCGCAGGGCAGCTGCGTGCAAGGGCGTGGGGAGTACTCACAGGGTCCGACGTGCCATTTCTGTCCTTTGCAGCCAGGTTCCTGCCCTACACGGGGGGCTGTTAGCTTCACGTCTCCAGGCCGCCGCGCGGGGTGCTGGGCCGCCCACCTTCAGGACATTCGCTCGCAGCGTGAGACTGGATTTTGCGGCGTCTGCCATGTTGCGCCTGGGACTCGTCGTGCGGCTCGTGGGGACGCTGGTGGGAGCAGAGAGGCCGCCGTTGCTGCCGTTGGCCTGCTTAAAGCGGTGGGGGAGCGAGAGCTTCGACGTCAATGTCGGACGCGGCATAATGGCGGTGCATGCAACTCGTCCGGCTGCTGTGTGGGCGCTGGGCGATCGGGTGCGGAAACCTGCTGGCTGGGCTTTGGAGCCAAGAACGCTTGAATACTCGCGCCTGCGGATTGGAGGCCAGGCCGGTTCAAATCATGCGGCAGATTAGAGTGTGAAGCACAGCGTGCGCAGAGAGAATTCAGGACTGCGAATTGGGCGGGCGGCGCTGGGGAGGGAGAATTTGGGGGTCGGCGGTCTGAGCAGAGCAGCGCGCCCCAGGACGGTATATGTGCATGCACAGGCGCGGCGGGAGAGGCTGATAGTGATAACGAGCACCTGCAAAGGAGCACACGACGAGCCTCGAGGCGCTGGCGTGCCGCTGTTTCTTTTGGGAGCTCGATGCGGAGGCGCAAGCTGTTGCGGCGGAAGCTGCGGACAGATATTCAAACAACAGCCGCCGGAACGGTCCCTGTGGGAAGCTGTTCACGAGTACGCGGGCATGTCAAAGCCGCCGCCTTCCACGACGGTCCGCTAGGGAGAATGCAAAAAGTCTCCTCGTACCTCCTATGGGCTGGGACTCCTGAGGCGTTGTAATTGGGTTATAATTAGCCAGCTGAGCTGCTTCTCTGCTCCATTTGAGCCTTGTGGCATTCCAGCTCAACCTCGATTCCGCTATGAAACTGGTCAATCCGAGAGCCCAAACCTTGCAGCGATCGACGTGCAAGCCACCACGTCGGCCACACGAGCACACAATTCCACCACCAGATTGTCAGGGGCGGCCAAATTAACATCCGACGAGAACAAACGAAGCCTCCCATCTAATCGTGATTGAAACTTTGTGTGCCCCTCTTCCTTAGCGGCGGGATGCAGCAGAGTAATCTGTCCTCGTAGTCTCTGCAAAATACCGCAATAGAATCGAGCCCTCCATTGTCTATCGACCTGCCGAAAGCGGTCGCAGCCCAACTACAACCAACATCAGCAGGTGTCCTTATCCCTCAGAGGCGAATGGGCAGCACCAGAGATCTTCCGGTATGGTGTTGTTCAGCCACAGAAGCCAGTGGCGCCATCGCAGTACCGTGTCGCCTAGTCTGCTCGTAGCTAATCTCCCGCCAATCCTGCTGACTACGCACTCCCGTGCCACTTTCCATCCTTTTCTCACTGCAGCTCAACGTGCTTCATAATTAAATTGAAGGGTAAATTATCGTGTATAGTATCTAATGCCTATCCAGTCTACGATCTTGCTCCTCTTCGTGATCACAGAATGCTGCTACTCAAGAACGCCAACGACTGCCATGCCACCTAAATAAGAATTCACCGCAAGTGGAGAAAACGCCAACCATATTCCGACAGACAACGTCATTTGGTGGATCTGTCCAATACACGAACACCGAAATCGTCCCACGAAGTACCGGAAAACGCGTGACATTCGCTCTAAAATTGCCACGCAAAAATCGCTCCCGCAACTCCCGTAGAATCAAATGCAGTGCCATGGAAAACATGAGGAACCACTCTATGCCGGCGCCGCAATCGCGGGAGAAGTCTGTTTCGCCAAAGTCTCCATCGCCGGTTCCTCCGCAGTCGTTTCCAAATGCTGAGGCTGCGTGAAGACTTCGGGCCAGATGATCATCTTCTCCTCTCGCGGTGTCATTGCTGCGAACAGCGGCACTGCATTCTTGCTTGACGCTCGCCTCCACATGTTCGCTCTGGGGTTGAAGTTGGAAGGCAGGCCCTGGCCCTTAGTCTTCTCATCGTCCACCTTGGCGATCTTAATGACCTCGCGCTGGATATCGGCGAAGGTGTCAAAGGCAATGTATGCGAGCTTGTTTTCCTGGCAGTATTCTTCGAGGCGCAGACCACGGCGAGCGAAGAGGACGTCGGCCTCGCGTGCAGCAGGGAGGTCAGAGACTCCGTCACCAATGAAGACAATCATGGGAATGGTGCCGTCTTCACTTTCCAGCCTCGCGCTGTCTTTGTAGTCGTTGATGGACTTTGCCTTATCGTGGCCGAGCTCGGTGTCGTGGAGCCAGACTGGTTTCCAAGTGCTCCCATCTTTCGAGATTGTAGCATCATTGGCGACAATCTCAATGTGCTTCGAATCCTCCTCTCCAAGGAAATGGTCCAAAACTCTTCTCAGCACCGGTTTCAAGCCAGCGGAGATGACATTGAACGGGATGCTGTTGTTGAGACAAAACTTGTGGAACGTCTGGAAGTCGCGATCAATATCCAGCGCATCCTTCATGACTTCGAACCCATCATCAAAGGGCACATCCAGTGATCCCCACATTTCTTCCGAAACATCGCGAAACGACCGCTCGCCGCTGTGAATCTGCTCATCGAGGATCTGTCGACGGTCGTTACCGCAGCCGAAGTTGTTGAAGAGGATATGGCCAGTGTCTTGCATGAAGATTGTGCCATCAAAATCTGAAAGGGTCTGTTAGCGAACTCGAGATGGTGTAGTGCCAGATCGGCACGGTGCATGAGCGTACCTGAGAAGCAGATGATCTTCCGCTTTGTACCAATACTTGAAGTATCGACAGACGATTTAGTCGAAGGTTTGAGGGTGTCGAGAGATTTGACCTCAATGGCCGGAGGCGTGAGTGCGATAGGAGCCATGGTGGATGAGATGGTATGATTTCCTAGTGTTCGCTCAGAAAAAGGTATCGATTTGATATTTTCACGATGTCACAGTGAATGAATCGAACACCCTCAATTCCTCCTCTCCCTTTATACCAACCTCCACCAAACACCACTCGCCGCCATTATGACAACATCATCAACAGTAGGCGCATCATGATTCAATCCCTTATCACGAACTAGTCCCTAACATCGCAATTCTTTCAAGTCGGCCGCGGTCAAATGTCGAGGTACATTGTTTCATGGTCGAGTATGGCGGTCTGATTGGCACACTCGGCCGCAGTCATGCACAGAGACGTCACTTTCTCGATAGTTTGGAGTGGGGCTCAAGTGCCCCATGCATGTCCAGCCTCTTCTTACCGCGTCCGACAGTGATCGAAATGTGTACTGTGATGATGAGGCAGGGTGACGAAAGAGGAGGTGAGAGACTGGGCGCTCAAGGCATGCAGGATGTGTTTCCGCCTTTGCATGTGAGAATTTGGAGCATGGTGATATTGGGAAGACGGCTGGCACGGCGGAATATACTCCACACAAACCGTGTACTGCAATGGCTATCGATGAGTCTCAACTCTAGAACCGCCTAATGTACACCACCCAACATTCCCATCTCTCCCAAACTAGCCAGAACCATATTCGCCGATTCCCCCATCCTCCCCTTCGCACTGTTGATCGCCATCGCTTATTCACTACCCGTCCGTGCCCACCCAAACTAACCATATCCAGCCGCGCGTTGCCGGTCGGCAATGCAAACTCCAACCCTATCCTCCATGCTGCTGAATCGTGAACCCGGATGGTTTTTCCGTCAAGGTTCTCCGGGGCGCGTGCATGCAGACATCTGCATGCTCGCGTAATGGCTTGGAGGAATTGGAGTGGGAGGGGGTTACGTCAAGGTGCATGAGGGGGAAGGAGAGGGGGAGGAGAGGGATGGTATGCAGGTGGGGAGAGAAATTTGTATTGTATGAGAGAGGAGGTTGGGTTAATGTGGGTGGAGAAGGTGCAATTTGTGAGTAAGGAGGTAGAAGGCACGTCGACTGAGTACCTATCATGCCTGGACTACGATCAACTACTCTTATGTAAACGGAAGGTTTCAACCGCAGTCACTCAGGTTAGGAAAAAAGAATCCCTCTCTAAACATCCCGTTCTCTAACCTATTGACCAAGAAGTAATTTTTCACAATTCAATCGTTATAGAAAGCCGACGAACGAAAGGTGTATCTAACTACCTACATCCAAACCCTTACCCTTGAACGTATACAGAGTTACTTCTCCTCCCCAATTAACCCCCTCCCCCACCACTCTAAATCTTCACAACCCAAACGACCAAAGCGCCTCACACCTATATCTATCCATCCACTCTCCCCTATACACATACATATTCCTACATACAGTCCATCCATCCCAATCCAATAATATCCATTTCCATCACTCGTATCCTCTTCTCCGAAGTGCTTACCTCGAGCATTAATTTCATCAATTTTAATCCGCGGTTCGTATTATCGACGTGGCTTACCCTCCTTGCCGTTCAAGGTTCCTTGCACACAACCTATCGATAACGAGGGAAGGATGAAGCGAGGCGAAGCGAGGAGGCAACCGAGCCAGGGAACAAAAGGGGAGGGAAGGATAACGCGAGGGAGAGAAAAGAAACGTAAACGTAAACGAAGAGAAGAGAAGAGAATGGTGTTGGTTGGACAGGTTTCTTTTGCCGTCCCGTCGACAATTGCATAGAAAAGGAAAACCCCATGCAATAACTCGGAGGCGACAGGGACGAAGGATTGGAGTCGTTAAGCGGAGTGGAGTTCAAACGGCTGACAAGAGTGGAGAGCAGAGGCTCGATGTCTTGCATATTTACGAGGAATTCAACGTCCCTGTCTGCAAGCGATTAGATTCCGTGTTTGAACAGGCGACATCCTAGCCCGGTAGGCAAAAAAGAAAATACACACAAGCTCTTGTCTCCGCGGTCGGTTTGTCTATCTATGTACATACCACATATCAGTGTGATGAACAAGGCGAACTGCCGCCTTGAACCTCACTCTCCCGTCTCCTCATTCCTCACACCATACTACCCCCACTCCCCCGTTTCACCCCAATCCCCAATCCATCCACCCGTCATCCCCCTCACAAAAGTAATCGCCCTAATCCCCAGACCGCCCCCGCTCGCCGCGTTTCATCCCACCGTTTCCGTTTGGTATGCCTGCGCGCATCCAATCCACTTCCAACGGCCTGTTCCTAAAACGCTGTGTTCCCTGTAGATATTCAATGTTGACGTGGATGGGGATGGGGACGAGAGGGAGCTATCCTGGAGGTGAGACATGTCTGTTGGAGATGGTCACATCATGAGGGATGTGTTAATGCTCTTGACATTGAGGGGAGTCGGGGCAGTGGATGGATGGATGGGTGGATGGGAGCGCATTTCCATCAGGGCTGGGAATACCGTGCGTAGAATCCAGCGAGTATTTTCGACAAGGCGAGGTGCAAAGATAGGACTATTGCTAGCATCATAAACCCACCACTCATTCGCCTCCCCAAGCTTGATACTCAGTTCATGCGGAAATTCTAGCTGAACTCCCAGCCTACCAACCCCCCCAGCCTAGTATCCACCTGCCCACGACCCCTCCCCGCCCGTCATCATCTATCACCCCACAATTGAACCCTTCAGCACGCAAAGCAACGCTAGATATTCATTCATTCGACTGCCTATCCAAAAGCTATACACAAAGAATAGGACAGAACACAACAGAGCTAAACAGGAAATCGGTATGTCCAGCCATTCGGACGCCCGTACAAAGAGAAAGACCCCAACCATTAACTTTCCTTGCCGGCAGACCATGAGAATACATCCAACAGAACAGATAGAAAACAGTAGTAGAAAGAGTTTTTCAAATAGGTCGTTGTGATCTTGCTGTGTGTGTGATGTGATGTGATGTGATGTATGCGTCCAGGTTCCACACCCTTCGTCACCCTCTACCCTGCCCTACCAACATCCTCCCTCCCTCTTTACAATCTCGTCGCCCCCGCCCGATCCAATATAAAAGAAAGTCGCCTCTATCGCCCCACACTCACGTCATATTCTGCAAACTACCCACCACACTCCCCCCAACAGACATTCTCGAAAAGGGGAACACGCACGAAAGGAGGAAGAGAGAAAGGGTCTTTAATATTCCCGCCTGCCAGGTCTCGCACATGTTCACTCGCGCGGTCCCACCACCAACCGCCAGTCCCCCACTCAACAGCCCTCACAACCCACGCCCACAGCAGGGTATCAAAGAGAAAAGGATTCGCCCGTCTCGGGTCCCGGTACGAGTATGGTGTCGAAGAACCCGAACGGTAGGTAGGTAGGTAGGTACTTATCGGCTATGAAAGGAGCACAAGATTTAGTGCAACGGCCCAAGAGAGAAGTGCACAAAAAAGGGGACAGTTAAAAGAGGAAAACAATTGGATAGATGGATAGAAAAGGGGGAATTTTTCACAACGCCGAAGAGATGAGCGAGCATGGCGAAATGGACAATGTGATGTGCCGTCGAGCGTCAATGACATACAACCCGTGATCTCAATTATAACCCAGTGTGGAAACGAACTTTGTCTCGGGGGTGCTGCTCCGCCTATATCAGTCCGCAGAGACGGAGGTTCTCTTGGATAATGATATCTGTTTCCGTTAGCACGTGCATAAACAGGGTCTCGGGGGGAAACCATACCGTTGACCGCGGCCATGACGAATCGGATCTGCATGGTATCTGTGGCACAGGTGAAATGCGTGTAGATTTGTTTGGTCTCATGCTGGTTGAGGGATACGAATCGATTTAGGATGTAGTCGCATGCTGCGGCGTAATCTGGGCCGCCTGTTTGGATAGTTAGCCGAGCGTTCACCATAGACACCATGTTGGGTTCGCGTACCTTCGTAGTCGGGGAAGTAGTTCTTCATGGGGCTGACGGGCAGCTTCTCCTTGAACCTATCGATCTTGTTCAGGAACAGAATAATTGACGTCTTGACGAACCATCTTGAGTTGCAGATGGAGTCAAAGAGTGTGAGGGCCTCCTGCATACGGTTGACAGTCTCGTCTTCGAAGAGCAGCTGGTCGTACTCGGAGATGGCGACCAGGAAGAGAATAGTCGTGACATTCTCGAAGCAGTGTATCCACTTCTTCCGCTCGGATCGCTGGCCACCGACATCGAACATGCGGTATGTGAGATCGCCGATGATGAAGGTCGTCTCCGTGATACCGGTGGTCTTGACACGGGATCGCAGGACATCTTGGTCGTTCGGGATGTAGTCGGGCGCGGCAATGCGGTCGATCGAATCGAAGTAGCTGCCGCCGTCAGTATTTGTAATCACGGCGAGCACTGCGGGTAACACTCACTATTTCGCCGAATCGTTGAGCTGGTATTCGCGCGACCGCTGGAAGCACTGCTGCACGCCGGCGTCCTTCCAGAGCACCGAGATGGCATTGCCGACCTCTGGGGGCAGGCTGTCGCCCTCGATCTGTGCCGGCTGCATGAAGATGGTCTGGACGTGGTATTCGGCACGCTGGTCGTCAAGCGGCAGCTCCAGCGACTCCATGGCCTCGAGGATGACACGCATCGACTGCACCGTGTTGCTGAAGATGATCTCCTTGAAGGATTCCCGCTCATCGCGCGAGTAGCCGCCCTCGTGGATGAGCTTCATCTGCTTCAGGATGGTCGACTTGCCAGACTCTCCCGCACCTGCACTGTGTTAGTTCTGTGCAGCGAGCGCGTCCGGGGCGGGTGTGGCGGGGACTGACCGAGCAGGAGCATCTTGATCTCGTTGCGCTGCAGCATCTTGTCCCGCTTGAGCTGGTTCTCAATCTCCTCGTTGCGCTGCTTCCCCTCCTTCTCTTCTGTGCTCATTCCGCAGCCCATTGTGGCGATTGGTGGCGATGTGCCGGGAGTATTAGGGAGATAGTAGTGGGCGGAGGTGAAGGAGATGCTTCCGCAGAGAGGCCTGCCAACACGGAACCTGCAGCGCGAGAGCGTCAGTACGGGCCAGACAACGCTGCGATTGCAGTGCACGAGCGGGCGCTGGATGTGCGGCGGGCCTGGCGTGCGCCGATCGGGGAGGAGAGGCAGGAGTTGTCGGGGCTTGCGACGCCGGGGAGGCTGTCGCCAGGGGAAGGGCGAGGATGGCAGCGGCGGCGAGCTGGGGCAGCGACTTACGATCAATTACAAAGAGGGACCCGGGGACTCGCTGCGCAAAGAGGCACGCTGCGAGAAGTGAAGGCGGCAAGCAGACGAGGTGCTGTGAAGAGGAAGAGTGTGAATCGCTGACACGGGAGTTGAGGAATAGGGTGTGCGATGGGCGGGCTAACCCTGACGGGCGATGGGCCGGGTTTGGTTTGGACCTTGGTGGAGAGACGAGCGCGCTGAGGCCGCACGGTGGTGGGCGCCCAGGGACGTGTTGCGAGGACCAGAGGGCAGCGGCGGTCGCACGGCAGCAGTGCGTGGTCGTCGAATTCCTAATTACGCTGTGCCGATGAGAGCAGCGAGCGAGCGCATTTAGGTGAGGCAACGCGGGTCGAAAGGGGGTGCTGCCCTGAAGACGGCGCCAAGCCAGCCGGCTAGCGCATCGCAGGTACGGCATGTGTAGCAGCATTCGCCGTCCGCGCAGTCTGCCCTCGCGGGAGCCGCACAACATAGGCCTCCAGTTCCAGCGTGATAGTCGCCCTCCTACACACCTCCGGCACCCGCTCACTGTAGGTTTTCCCCGGCTGCCAATGGGCGGCGGCCTCCACAGCGATCCGCCCTCCGCGGTGGCCACTCGTCGCGCACGACAGCCGCTGCCCTCCTGGCGACACACTTGCCCGACATGGCGGGCCTGTCCCACTCCCGCGTCCACTGTCCATCGACTTCTGGGCGCTATCCGGCCATGTCTGACTAGCAGTCTTTCCAGAAGCTCTGCAGAAGAAAGGGGCGTGCCAGATGTCGCGGCCCACGTCCCAGATGAAACACATCTGCATCGCCGGCGGGTGTCAATTTTGTATCTCAACACTCTCCCAGCAAGAACCCAGTTCGCACATGTGCTCGTTGTTGCGTCTGCATCCAAAGGAAACGCCGGCAGCACACCAACTCATGCCATGGTCTTTGGTGGGAGAGTTCCAAACATGATTGGCGCTTTGCCCAAAAGGGTCTAAACGCTCGCCAGAGAGTTTACTAACCAACGAGTACCGTGTCCCAGGCCTCAGCGTCCTCATCTCCTTGACTCGTGAAAGCTGAGCGCTGGCCAACAACCCGTTCGTTGCTATCGTCGGTCAGTTCTCTGTTTTCGGCATCTTGACATTGTCGCCCCTGAATGACTTCTCGATATCGACCACTTGCGTCTGTTTGGAGACAGCCTTCGCGTTTGCATGCCTTCTGTGCCTCCACCAACAACAGTGATATCAATTCCAAGGGGGAGCAAGCGCTTCGCGGCTGGATTCTTGACGACAAGATCAAGGTATTGTACAACAACAACAACAACAAGACTCGGATCACTTCATCCATGGACACATGAGTGAAATGAGCCTTCTATACCGAAAGTTTGCTCTGGGAGCAACTGCACGTGCCGAAAGCTTGAGTATCCACAGACTCACAACTCAGAAACAGACCTTTCAGCAAGCTTGATACCCGTCAACAGAATCATAAAAGCCAACAAGAAAACCTAGACCATACGCCACTAGCGCATGACTGCCGCGAGAGCAAAGCCCCAACAAACGGCAGTGTCGACGACCTGCGAATCCGGCTGTCTGTTTGTTTCCTCATACGAAGATCCGGGCCTTCAACTTGACCGGCACCTGGGGGCGGCGTTTCACAATCTACTCCGATCTTTACATCACAGGTCTTGGAGACATCTATCTCAGACAATTGGACCCAGAATGGAGACTTTCGTTCGTTCTTGGTGGAGGACTTCAAGTGACTGCACCTGTCTCAGCTACAGTCGAAGAGGACGACCAAGCCTCATGTCTGAATCCCGAAGTCCTCTGCTGCCTTGGAGAATGCGTTATCCGCCTGTTTTCAGCGGCATGTACCCCAGACTCCGATGTTTCAAAACATTTATGCAGTGTGGGTTATGGTCGCACGGCTTGATTTGTGGGGTCTACGGAACAAAGCTTGACTGACGGGAGGAATGCGTAAGCTGCTCACTGACATATCCGTCTTCTCCATTACTACACGTTGGTTATGGTAAGAGCATTAATCTCCTGCCAGTGACGTCAATATATCTATCAGATAACCTATCAATGAGGTCGAAGACCAAGTAGAAGAAACGACCGACAATCACTATCCGACAGAGGCCAATATAGACGCCGTCTCCCGCCAGCATATTGGCCCCCTCCGCAATCGTTCGGAGATCGGGCACGTAACGGTCACGGGGCTGGGGCCCTACAGTAGAACTACGCCACAAGCAACGTAACATCACTGCGAACGATTGTGCGATTGCCTGGGGCGGTGGAAGCTGTCTTCGACCTGTCCACGAGGCCTAAACTCGGCCAAGAAGCAAATTGTCAGCCGGCATTTAGAGAAATGCACGGTATCGATTCTAAGACGAGAACGCCAGATATAAACAACACCTTCCACATCACCTCCCGAACGGTGCATCATCGCACGAGAACAGATGCAGTTCTTGCGCATTAGGCCATGGTTCGGCAGCCTTGCAGAAATACGGACTGACATGTAGTCAGAGCAACGTGTAGGCGAAGCTATTGTGGTAACACGAAAGAGGGGCCTTTCTTGGTGTTTCTAATCCTATCGGAACCATGCGTCTTACCTGCAAGATCGCAGGCGAAGTTATTGACAAGTCCCGAGTGGAGCAGAACAGCTGCACTGTATGTACCGTCGAAAACAATCACATCGGTCAAGTATGCAGGCATCAGAGACTGGTCTCGTCGATGGCGCTGTAGTTTCATCCATGGGTGGCTTCATACAAATCATCCTCCAGGTGTTGAGCCCATTGAGAGGCACAGTCGTCGAGCCCGTTATCGCTGTTTCTACGACGACCCGATTTCCAACTCACGGATTCTTCCCTGCGTCTTAGTGGGTACCGAGTACAGGGAACAAGTGTGTGCGCGGCGTGGTTTAACGTAGGCCAAGCTCTGTTCTCATTCCTCCATTCTCTCATTAGCCAGAAGTCGTGCGATCCATACGTGAGAAAGGTGGTGGGCGCTATTGTTGGCGGCGGCTGCCGCGGCCGGATCGGACATGAATGTGGCCAGCCAGATTTCCGAGCAAAATCAAGAAAATCAACTTCAGCAACTCACCTTTCTGATCAATATCTCTACAACAGCTCTATAGAATCTTACTAAATTGATACCATATATTTTCTATAGGTAGATCTTTTATCCTATTCAATATTATACTAATCAACCCTCTTCTCACAAAGTTGTATCGCTTTTTGTCGTTCTGATTCGTCTTTGTTCTCAGAAATCTACCTCAGCACCTCTTATTTTTGATAAATATCTCTACTACAGCTCAACAGAATCTCTCTAAATTGATACAGTATATTCTAGATAGGGAGTTCTTTTATCTACTTCAAAAGGTTTTTAAATACATGCTATAACTGTGAAGATATATCGCTTTTTGTGATTCTGATTAGGCGTGAGATTCTGAGCCTCGGCTGATTTTCCAGCGCCAAGGCTAGCTCACCTCACACTTCAGAGGTGGATGAGGGGCAGAATCAAGGCAGAGGATCAGCAACGAGATGAGCACTAAAAAGCAACCTTTCTATCAACAACTCTATATAGACTGCCTGCATCCTTATAAAAAGTTAAAGAGAGTTTATTTGTATATAGATCTAATAGAATCCAGCTTTTTATTAGGACGCAGGCAGTTTTCATAGAGTTGTTGATAGAAATACTTCGTGATCAACTTTTGATTTTGCTCGAAATCTGCCTGGCCACATCCGTGTCCGATGTGGCCGACTCAGCCGCCGCCAACAATAATGCTCGGCCGTATCCGGCATAGCCTCTTTGTTTTACGCGCCCAACATAGATCTTTGCATCACCACTGCCAGGCTCACCACAGATGTCTGGTGAACACCCGCTCAACTGTCTCCGAGCGCTAAAAATGCATACCAATCCTTTCGAAAACACCTGTAAGGCAAGCCTCGGCGGCTGCCCAGGCAGGTCTCTAACAAGCGATGTTGATACATATGATCAGCCTGCCTCGCCGCATGCTGTTCGTCAAAAGTCAATAATGAGACAGCTTTTGTCTGACGAGTTTCCTTGAGTTTTCCTTGCTCTTTCCTTCAATTTCTTTGTGTTTTACGTGGCCGTTGATCGGTACACTTCCCTTAGTCGTCGCGCAAAATCTTTTTCTCAATGGTGTCTTAATAGATTTCGTCAGGTCAGTCCGTCCACGTCTCCATCCGCAGTCCAGGTCAAAGCTTTAAAGAACATGAAGCTTACCTTTATTCCAGTTTCCGTACAGATATGCTTCTAAGCCACTTCAAAAGGCTATGCATTCTTCTGCCATCCCTAATATCAGCTACGCCGCAAGATCCTACAACATCACCAGCGACTATCACTTCGCTTCCAGCCCAGCTTCAGAGAGCAGTACCCGCATGCGCACAGCCATGCGTACAAGATTCTCTGCGCCAACTATTCCCAGCTTCATGTACCGGAACTACTGAGGAAAACTTCCGCTGTCTCTGTTCTACATATAGTTTCGCTGGCGAGGCTCTTGGCGAGGTAGCCCTTTCATGCATATACGCATCTTGTTCTACAGTGGACAGTATTGCGGCGTCAGCATACAACGTTTGTTTAGGGCAGACCGACGCAGCAGTAGGAACTAAGACTGCCCTAACTGTCGTCCCCGCCAGCTCCATCCTATCTAGGCTTCAGGCCACAAGAACACCTGTTTCCACCACGGCCAAGTCCACGTCGACATTCACTACCGTAACTAAAAGTCAACCTATTCCTACCAACACTGTCGTTGCCAATTCTATTCCTTTTACGTCTCAATCCTCATCCACATCCCCCTCGCCATCACCAACTGCAGCTGCCATGACAGCTCAGAATCAAAAGGCCCCCGCCATGAAGCCTGCACAGATCGTCGGGTTGTCTGTGGCCGCCGCTGCCACATTCATCGTCGCTATTGGCCTCATGGTCCTGAGTGTCTTTCTGAGAAGAAGAAGAGAACGAAAGCGGGCAGCGGGCGGAATCGAAGAGGGAAAAGTATCAAAAGACACTCAGAGCACTCGGAAGAGCTTCTTCCAGAGATTCTCCAACCAAGGCTTCGACAAGATCCAGTCTCCCCAGATAGGGTACCCGGAGAAAAACCCACCACCAAGGTTTCCCTATCCTGCTCCTCAAACCCCTTCTGGAGGGAGCCCCGCATCAAGAGGGACACCGTATTCGAATGCATATATTGCCCAAACGAATCCCAAAACCTCTGTCTACTCACTGCCACCCGGAACTGGTATGCCAAGGAGTCCGCCAAAAGAACTCAAATATATGCATCCTGCTCTTCGCCCTGAGGTTGGCAACAACTCGTCGAGTGCCTCATTGCCTCTCTCCCAGATTGGCGTTGCCATAAGTGCAGAGCTCCCTGCCAATCCTGCTGCTGGACGACGAGCTGTCCAGGTTCCTCGCAGAGCAGAGCTTAGGCAACCAAGACCAAAGAGTCTTCGCCCCTCGAGCACTATGACACAGGATACTGTCTTCGAAGAAGATGGATTCCCAGAACGCCGCCGGTCTTCGACACTGTTGCCAACGCCACCAATCCCAATTCCTCCGATTCGGAGTTTCCAACCTTCAAGACCGCCACCGGCGCTTAAGCTTGTTACACAACCAAGCCGAGCAACCCCTCAAGGGCAGCCTGCCTCACAGCAACCTGGACTCTCCCTCAACATCCCCGTAAGACATTCCAGGTTCCAACCAACCCATGTTGCACCAGCCAGTGTTCCGTCTCTCGCGCCTGCGATCGTGATGAAGCCAACTGCACCCACTTCCCACTCAACACGATCCTCGTCTTTGTACGATCAACACAAGTCCATCTCGACGACCGTAAGCACTCCTGGTAGGAACATAAGACCACATGTGCCAGACTATCACTACACGTCCTTCAACAACTCGTCACCCAAGTATCAGGGTACTGGGCTAAGTCCGTTCTCCAAACTAAAGGACTCTCCCAAAGTGGTCAGCGTCAAGTCAAAAGCCTCATCGAGTACCTTATCTCATCCACCCTCGCGAGGTTCTACTCCCAATGTACGCGACTCCATCTCATCCCAGACATCCTTCGAGTCCATGGACTCCAACGATTCGACACCCGATGACGAGGACAAACAATTGGACGAAACCAGACTTTCTCCGGTAGCAGAGTCTCCCATCTCCAACCTTCGGTACCCCAAGGTCCCACGGGCATCCAACCAGCTTGTCCCCCGCAGCCCCAAGAGTCCCCAGAGCCCTCAAATGAATCACTTCCTGCACGATCTCCCCGAACCATCAGCCCTGCTCGTCAAGCGCCGCGGGGAAAAGGAAGCCCTCCGGCTCGAAAGCCGGCTGCACATGAACTCGCCTCCCCAAGAAAAGCATGTCCGGCCCGTCCGCTCCCATGCCCGCAGCAACAGCATGGAAGCGTACAACCTCGCGAATCCTGCCGCCAACACGTCCAAGAGTCGGGCCCGAAGTGGGCAGTGGCCGAAAAGCCCAGCCATGTATGAGATGGACGAGGTTCGACCGCTGAACATCCGCGCGAGGGAGCCGCCGACGCCGGGCTTTGATTCTTTGAAGAGTCCAGCTTGGGTGCCAAATTTAACGCCGACGAGACGCGGGGATGATTTGATGATTTCGGTGACTTATTCGCCACCACCGACGAGGCCGGGGCCGATGATCAGGCGATGAAGGATGGATGGATGATATTCCTCCATTGCCTTCTCCCTCCCTACCTCCCTCTCTTCACCTTTCTTCTTCTTCTCTTCTTCTTCATCGGATTGTTTTTCTTACACTTTTTCTTCTATGTATCTACTCTTTATGATTTTTTTAATCTCCTATTTACTGACATGTTCTGCATGGAGGCACTGTCTATTCGACACCTTTTTCTTACCCTTTTCTTTGTCCATGTTTTGCATTTTGAGGCCCTTGGTGTTCCTGGTACAGTGCGATACAAAGATACCCCATCTGCACTCCTTCGGTTGTTTTGTCGTGGAAGAATTCACAGGAGAGAAGATGTGTATGGAATGGATGGATGGATGGATGTGTGTATGATATTCGAGCAGCACCGCAAGCTCCAAGACACAGACCGTAGACTGGACGCATTAATCTACGTCCATAGTTTCGCCATATGTAAATGTAAAAGTTGTTAAAGTAATGTCTTGGCTGCAAGCCGTCGCGATGCCCTACGACCCTAGTGTCTTGGGTGCGTGGGTTGCTTGTCCTCCCGGAAGATCAAATGAGGGACTTCCGAAACTCCGGCTCTGGACTGCACCTCTCACCTCTCGTGTCGAGGGCATATGCCCCAACCTACCCAATCCCACCGTGGAGATGCGCGGCCGTGAGCGATTTCAATCCAGGAACGAAGTTTCTGAAAAGGTTTCTCCGTGCTGCACACCACCACCCGTCGTTACCTGCCCACTGGCATTCTCCTCGGATTCAAAGATACCTGTCAATGCAACTATAGCCACCGGGCCGGAGAAGGGTGAAATAGCAACTACAACAATGGCGGACGCGGAAATAGGAAAGTCTGGAAGTCCTGGTTTACCAAGGGCGCGTCAGAGAGGCAGACGGCCATGAGGGAGAAGTGACAGCTCCTGTGTAAGCCGGCGCTGCGTCTTTATCAGGCGCTTTGTCATGGGCGATGAGGCTGGCTTTCTAGCCCTGGACGCGTGCAGGCGCATAATTTAGGGACGTGGGCGGGACTGATAGCCACTTGGGCGTGCAAGTGTGCCGGTGTGGAGCCCGCGCCAGGTGGGCGATGGGGGGCAGGGCAAGACCGACCCCGCCAGACGCCGACATTTGTAGTAGCTGCGCGCGAAACCCCCCCCATCTGCTCTACAAAACTGGAAGCTCCCCGCAAGAATCTTCCCACCACCCTTTTCCCTCCTGAGCCCGATCCCCCCCATCACTGTTGCCCATCATGACGTACGGAAAAGTCGATGAGCTCGCTATCAACACCATTCGAACCCTCGCGGTAAGTGCACGTCGGCGTCTGCCCCTCCTTGGTCGCGCCGTGCTCCCGCGCCGTGCCCCGCTATCGCACAATTGTTGTCCCAACAAGCACCACGGCCGCGTTGCAGCGGGCCTCGACGACGAGGCCGTTTTCAATTGCTGACATTGTGTCTTCTCCAGGTCGATGCCACGTTCGCGGCCAACTCGGGCCATCCGGGTGCGCCCATGGGCATGGCACCCGTGGCCCACGTCCTCTTCCGCAAGTTCATGACCTTCAACCCCAAGAACCCCGACTGGGTCAACCGCGACCGCTTCGTGCTCTCGTACGTCTCTCACACTCTCCTACACTTGTCTCACAGCTGCTGGGGGACGCGGCAATGGCGCTTTCAGGCGGAAAACTGCACGCGCAACGCGTATCGCGGGGCAGGGGGTGAAACTCCTTCTCCGCGGCCTGTCTGCCGTGTGAAGCAATTGCTTTTCTTGCTCTATTAGCATGAATGGCAGTTCCTCCAGGCTGCGGACATGGGCGTCTGGCGCCGGCTTCTCCGCGCTGCTCCGCTGCAGCTGGTCGGCGTGGCGTGGACATTGTCTTTTCTTCCATCGTGGTCAGGTGAGATGACTAACTCTGCCGTGTAGGAACGGCCACGGATGCATGCTTCAGTATGCTCTGCTCCACCTCTTCGGCTACGCTGTCTCCCTTGACGACTTGAAGGCCTTCCGTGTAAGTCTTTGATCCATGGCCGTTGGGTTTGCCTCCGAGATCGGCCACTGACGGCCCTGTAGCAACTCGGCAGCATCACCCCCGGTCACCCTGAGGCTCACGATACCCCTGGCATTGAGGTCACCACCGGTCCCCTCGGCCAGGGTTTCGCAAACGCCGTTGGTCTTGCTATTGCCGAGAGGCATACTGCCGCTGTCTTCAACAAGCCCGGCTTCGAGCTCATCAACAACTACACATATACCTTCTTCGGCGATGGCTGTGCTATGGAGGGCATTGCCAGCGAGGCTGCTTCAACTGCTGGTCACTTGCAGCTCGGCAACTTGATTGCCATCTACGACGACAACCACATTTCCATCGGTATGTTGCTCGCCTGGTCGGCTCAGATGAGAATTGTGGGGCGCTAACCGAAATCTGCAGATGGCGACACCAAGTGCGCCTTCACTGAGGATGTGATGAAGCGCTTCGAGGCCTACGGCTGGCACACACAGTGGGTCAAGAACGGCGACACTGACCTCCAGGCCATCGAGGACGCCATTGCCGAGGCCAAGAAGGTCACCGACAAGCCCTCAGTCATCAAGTTGACCACCACCATCGGCTACGGATCCCTGCTCCAGGGAACTGGCGGCGTGCACGGAAGCCCCCTCAAGGCCGCCGATGTGAAGCAGATGAAAGAGAGGTTTGGCTTTGACCCAGAAAAGACCTTCGTCGTCCCCCAGGAGGTGTACGATTCCTACCACGCACACGCCGCCGAGGGCGCCGCTGCTGAGGAGGAGTGGAAGAAGCTGTTCGCCAAATACGGCGAGGAGCACAAGGAGGCCGCCGCTGATCTCTCTCGACGACTGGCCCGCGAGCTCCCTGAGGGCTGGGAAAAGAAGCTTCCCACCTACAAGCCCACTGATCCCGCTATTGCGTCCAGGAAGCTTTCCGAGAGCGTCTTGGAGGCCATCCATGACGTCATCCCTGAACTTCTCTCCGGCTCTGCTGATTTGACTGGCTCAAACAACACCCGCTGGAAGAACGCCGTCGACTTCCAGCCCCCCAACCTTGGCATTGGTGACTGGTCTGGTCGTTACTTCAGGTACGGCGTGCGTGAGCATGCCATGGGCGCTATCATGAACGGCCTCTGCGCATACGGAACCACTATCCCCGCCGGAGGAACTTTCCTCAACTTCGTCTCCTACGCCGCCGGTGCCGCCCGTCTGTCCTCCCTCTCACACCAGCGTGTCATCTACGTCGCCACCCACGACTCCATCGGTCTTGGTGAGGACGGCCCTACACATCAGCCTATTGAGACTCTCGCCCATTTCCGTGCCCTGCCCAACATGATGGTGTGGCGCCCGGCTGACGGTAACGAGACCTCCGCTGCCTACTACATGGCTCTTACCTGCACGGGCACGCCCTCCATCCTCGCCCTCACACGCCAGAACCTTCCCCAGCTCGAGGGCTCAACACTCGAGAATGGTATCAAGGGAGGCTACGTTGCTCTCGAGGCCGAGAAGGCCGACGTCACCCTCGTCTCCACCGGCTCAGAAGTATCGCTCTGCTTGGAGGCAGTCAAGGAGCTCAAGGAGAAGAACGGCCTTACCGCCCGTGTCGTCTCGCTCCCTTGCTTCGAGGTCTTTGATGCCCAGACCATCGACTACAAGCTCAGCGTTATCCCCGATGGTATCCCGACGATGAGCGTCGAGGTCATGACCACCATGGGTTGGGAGAAGTACTCGCATGAGCAGTTTGGTCTCAATAGGTTTGGCGCTAGTGGGCCTTATAAGGAGGTGTATGCGGTATGTTTATCCCCTTTTCCTTTTCCTTTTCCTCTCCCTCTCCCTCCCATCATTGAATGATTTCAATATCGAGGAGGGCCTTTTGGAAACATGAGCTAATTTGAGGATACTAGAAATTCGAATTCACACCCAAGGGCGTTGCTGAGCGCGCAGTCAAGACGGTCGAGTTTTACAAGGACGTTAAGCCGCTGAGGTCGCCCCTTAACAGGGCGTTTCAGCAGCTCATCTAAGGGGGTGAACGGGATGTAGAGGGGGGAATAATGGAATGGATGGATTGCCAGTTGTGAAAAATTATGGAGCAAGTGTGGGGGTGGGGGTTAAGGGACTTAGGAAACAGTATATAGAATTTGAATGATTAAGATTATGGGTTATGGAATATGAGATGTGCGATAGGCGTGTGTGGTTGAATTGGTGCTGTGGTGGGAATGTGGGGAGGCGGGGGATGGCAGAGGATGGGAAGCCCAGCGATAGACAGAGTGGCAGGTATGGTTTATCTATCAGCAAGTACGCGCACCTTCCCTCCCCGTGGTAGAAATCGCCTTCCTAATCACATCTTCACACACCAAATACACAATCGTCCGACTTCGCCGATGCCGTCTCCTACTGCTCCAACATCTGTCCTTGAACCTTTCTTCTCAGCTTGTATAGTCAGTTTTCTATTGTCCAGGCTTGCGAGGATGAGTTTGTCTGTGCGGTTTCCGTGTGCCGTGGGTACTAGGGCTCCGTTCTCTTTTTCTTTCTCCGCTCCCTTCCGCCCTAAAACATCAACCCTCTTCCTCTTCCTTCCGCTCAACGCTTCATCGCCGTTCCCGCCTCCGCCTACACCGTCTCTATCCACCTCCGGTCCCGGTTCCGGTTCCGTTCCCTCAAGACACCATCCAAACCCCAACGAGACTCTTAAAAACTGCAATCTGTGTTCCAGATACCTCAGCACATCAATGTCTGTTTCGGCGAGTTGCTCGGCCGTGCGGCCTAGGAGTTGTGTCCAAGCATCGGGAGAGAAGATCAGCTTGCCGCTAGCGATTTGGCCGGTTTCGTCGAGGAGGGGGCCGAGCTGTGGGGGGTTAGTGGGATGGGGGGAGAAGGGCAGGACAGGGGAGGGAGAAGGGAGAAGGGAGAGGGGAGAGGAATTTGGGAGGGAGAGTGGAGTGGACGGACAATTTTGGGGTTGATGCGGAGGGGGATAGTCTTGTTGCATTGTTTGCAAATGGCGGATGTTGTGTTTGCGAATAGGGGGATGCCGCAACTGCGTGAGGTGTTAGTTGGAATTTGGGAGCTGTGGGGAGATGCTGGACTTGGACATGCCATTCGGTGCACATTAGCATGCGGCGTCTGTAGATGGTGACGATGTTGAGTTCGGTTATTAGGACACTGATGTAGCCCATGAATCGTTCTTTTGGGTTTGCCCGGGCACTGCTAAAGCTCAGTAAATGGGTTGTTTATGCCTTGTTAGGAACGTACAATTCGTCGATGTCGGCGAGAGTGTAGAGGATGCGAACTGCAGCCGTTTCTGCTGCGGCAGTGTCAAAGACTACTTGGACTGTTAGACGTAGGCATTTGTAAAGTGGAGATTACCAAATAAATCGCTTTCTGAAAGTATACTTGTCTAATTTTCCAAATGCCTTTTCTCTGATGAATAGTGAGTGGGGAAATGCTTTCTGAACACAGATCCAAAGTTTACCACCCGGTGAAAAGGAGATTAGGCGTGTAAAAGATGGAATAAACATACCGCCGTCGGGGAAAGGTGGATTAACGTGTTCTTTCTTTGTCAACCGCTGAGCGAGAGATCTCAGCCACAGCGCGTCACTCATTTCTGGATCAATATCGACTCTGGTATTTGCAGCGAGTGACAGCTTCGCGATCCTATCAATCCGCCATCCAGGGTTCGAAATGAGCAGGACTGTGTGAGATGGTTGCCATGTTGATGCAGACGTGCACATAGGTCCATACAGGGTTAGGGAAGCTTCAGCTGTGTCGTCGAATACGCCGATGTTGATTAGCTCTGAAGTGATGCCTTTTTTATTGGTGACTGCTTGTGTCAATTCTCGTTAACAAACTCAGAGGGAGGAAACGATACACTTCTTCTTCGCCCCAATACTCTTCACACACACCAACACTTTGCAACTATCGACATCGTAGCCACCATCAGTGAAGCTCTTGACCGTCATAAGGCCTGCCAGTTGCTCCGAGTCCTCGCACCTGAACGGCTTCTTGCACATGGTTCCGTTATCGCTGTTCTCATGGATCATAATGTGACAGCTACGCTCCCTCTCCGGAAAGATGGAGGTAAAGAGCGGTGCAGTAGAAAGCGCCAGCGAATTGTGCTCTGAGTTGGAAACATGCACCGTCCAGACGGTGACCAGCTGGCCCAAGCGCACTGTATAGGGACTTGCATACCAGAGCCTGACCGTCACGGCTCCGGTATCATCAGCAACCATCATCTTCAAGCACCCCTTTGCAGCTGCAGGTTTCTTGCTCGGACTCAGCTGGACGTAAAAGTTTACAATTCTGCCCATGAAGGCGATACACCTCGGCCCTGGCTCCAAGTTCCCAATGTCACATTCTTCATAGTCTTGAGTTGGTGTCCATTGAGCAGAGGGCGGATGCAGTACAACTTCAATCTCATCGGCAGTGAAGCCATCGCCTGGGTGGAAGCCTGTGGATGACGAGGCATGGTGAGGGGATGATGTAGGTGGGCTATGCATAGACGACTTTGAGGGAGACGATGAGAAGAATGACTGGATTGATGGAGACTGCTGGGGCATATTGCACCGGCACTAGGGTGAATAGATAGGGTAGGATGAAGGGGGAGTGCAGAAGAGAGGTAGCCATGGTTGGTGCTTATATAGCTGGTGATGTGAGTGCTGCTCGCTTGTCGAGGAAGGAAGGCATGATGCAACAATGAGGAAGGAAGGCGCGATGCAAGAAGGATGAAGGAGCTGAACAGGCATCACAGCACAGAAGCGAAATTCAAAGTCTCGTGAATCGTGTTTGAATTGCCTTAAAGAAAGTGTAGAGTTGGTCATGTCAAATCCGAGCCGTTGCCTTCAAGTCTGAAAACTTCCCCTTCACTGCTTGATAGCAGGTAAGCTGCCACATGTCCCTCAGGATGTGGAAAATCACGAGTCAGGGCTTGACACCTAGAAGAGCTTGTGCTCCAAGGTCATGTCATTCTCCGGCTCGAGGCCAACACACGCACGGAAGATGTTGGTCAGGGCAGCACGCTGCTTGGCCAAGCTGTTGATGACGGGAGTACCTGGTGGGGTGAGAGGAGCCTGTTCATGTTAGTGACTAAAGCCCGATGCGGGATGGTACAGAACATACCTTGAGCATGTAGCTGAGAATGCTGAGAACGCTGTGGAAGCCAGCGTACTTGGCCTCAGCACCCTCAGCCTTCCACTCAATACGGGTCATCATCTCGGACACGAGGACCAAGTCGATGATCAGCGGCGATGCCAAGAGAGAGTCCTCACAGACGTTGAAGATGCTAATGGTCTGGTGGCCACCCATGAAGATCTCGGCATAGTACTCGTCGAGAGCACGCTTGTCGTCTCCAACAGCTGGCATGTACTTGATCACAACGGTGTGGTCGGGGTGCTCGCCCTCCTTGTAAAGGACGGTGTTGGCGGCAACCATGTCATCGACAACGTTGGACTTGGAGATCTCCTTGGAGCGGAACTGCCTCTGGGAACTGAGGTTCTTGCCGTCGTTGTTGCCAAGATGGTTGTAGCTGGCGATGGAAGTAAGCTTGATACCGGCACTGATCAAGAAGTCAACGAGAGCAGACTTCATCTTGGTCTGGCCAGACTTGAAGTCATCACCGCCAATGAAGGCGTCGTGCTTTTCGGCGAGTTGGATTGCACCGGGAACGAAAGTGTTCTGGGGAGAACCGTTGATGAAGGGGGCCTTCTCCAGGATGCAAGCAACTGCGAAGACGGTCGAGGGAGATACCTCCTCGTGGCCAGTCTCAATGGCTTTGAGCAAGTTGTCGGCAGTGTCGTTGACGCCCTCAATGAGGTCGGCAAAGCGCTCGGTGTTGGCAGTCCACTGGACGATCACTTTGTCGAGATTGTTTGCAGCCTTGAAGTCGCTAAATTCATTAATACCAACTCTGCTTAGAAATTTCGTATTCGACTCACCGAATATCCTTGCGGATCTGTTCGACATGAGCCACAGAAGCCTTGGACCCAGGAATGAGATTGTCGGCACGGTCCTCTTGGTTAGCAGCAATGAAGTCCGGGTAGTAAATGCTGGGAAGCGGCTTCATGAGAGCCATTTCCTTGCGAACCAGAGACTTCAGAGAGGGCTCCAGGACCTTGGCCCGATCCATGGCCTCGGCGAGATTCAAGCCGCTGATGTCCCAGCCGCCAATGGTCAGATCATTGGGGTGCACCATGGGGAGAAGGTCGTGGAATGGGATGTTGATCTCCTTGCCAGACTTGCTGTCCGTGCCCAGCTTAGTCGTTGATCCCATAATGACCGAACCGTAGTAGTTGGCGGATTGCTTGCCCGTCTTGGTCTCCCAAACGAGGCCACGGCGGTTGGCAATGATACCAGCGGTAACAGTAGTTCCATTGTTACCGCCGAGGCCAACAAGCATGACACCAAGCTTGGGGATCTTGCGGTCGACCTTGAAGTCGTAGAGAGTTTCCTTGGGAGCGGCCACGTACTTGCCGTCGGCGTTCTTGGAAACGTCCGTAGTACGGTAAGTGTACTTGGTGTTGATGAAGTTGTCGGTGTACTCAACATTGGGAGAGTTCACTGTGAAGAGGTCCCGAGCCGGGGCCGCCTCGATCCCACCACCATTCGCAAAGCCGTTGCTGTTGTCTGCGTGAGGAGCCATATTGATATTGATACGATGTTTTGATTGGCTGAACAGAGACAGATTATCTGCAGAGTCTTAAGTCCGACGCTGCCCCAGAGGGTGCTGTGCGACGGCCTGCGAATTGGTTGTGGGAGCTGGAGAACGTCAGTACCTGGCCGCTGGAGGGAGATTCATAGTGCTGGTGAAGCACATGGGGGGTTCATACGAGTTGAGGAGGTTGGAGAACGTCTTGACTATCTGGGCAATGGCCCGGGGGTTGTTGGTTCGAGGGTGTTGTTTGGGGAAAGCTGGGGGCGGAGTGTTGTGCTGGCTATAAAGCAAGAGTTGGGTTGGGGAGAAAGGGTGGAGTGACAGAGTGAAGGTGCACTTTATACGATAGGAAAGCCACGATCTTTCGTAAGCGACGCAAAGAACGCTGCCCAACAAGCACCTCTCGTGCCTCCGCACCCGGTCTAAGCCGGAGAGACGTGGACGTGTGTGTCCTCCACCGCCTCTTCTAATTAATCGGAACCTTGGGACTCTCCACTTTTGGGCCTAGGGCCTGTCGTCGGCCTCCTCCCAAGCCAATGAGTACCTTCGCACGCTGCAATTGCGTTTGCTAACGGCATGCCACGCCCGCTATCGACCGCTGTCAGCCAGAAAGCGACTCGCGTGCAGTCCACATGTCTATTTTATTAGGTATTCCGGGCGGCGAACGCGGAAATTTCCATGCAATCGCACGATAACCTCGCAGCTCGACACGATGTGCGCATGGTGTTGAGTTGTCACTCCTCCGAAATCGTCGTACCCCGCGAACACGACAGCGGGGCAGCCATTGTGTGGACGCGCCGAGCCTCCGACGGCCAATGGGGGGGACTTCATGCTCTGTATCAATACCACGGCAGTGACCGTGGTCTTTAGGCGCTTTGCAGCGTCCTCACCTGGGGCACAGTACAGTGTTGCCAAGAGGGAATCCAACAAGCCGCTCTGTTTCGCGGCTGGACGTCAGAAGAGGCACGCGAGCATTCTTGAGACTCGTCCAGCATCAGAAATGTTTTTGAACCGACAGGAAACTCTGTACCCGGGCCAGCTCAGAAACATCGGAAACATTGCTTCAGATCGATCAGGATTCAGGCGTGCTCGATGTCGAGTTTCCTTGGCGAACAGAAACAGTGTTGAGCACGCTCCTGCACTGTGCATGAAACGCGCTGGATATCAATATGGATATAGCTGTGCTGTACATCCAACCCTCGCCTCACGTCCCGTCGCCCACGCAAGGGTTTAGAGAGCATTCTGATTACAGCTTCTGCTGTTCGGCCGTCTACTGTTATGTCGATGGATCCGGATGTCCGCATGAGGCGAGCTGGGCGCGTCCTTTAGGATGATTGCCACCACGAGATTTGAGCCGAGAGGAAGACATCGTCATGCTAAGACCCACGATGGATGGACGTTCGTTCAGGGTTTCATGGTGCGGAAAGTCATTCCGAAACCGTGATGGCATCATGGCAAGGCTGGCGACGCCACCTGAGACCCTTTTTCAAACCCAGACACCATGCCCGATGCGGCCTGACCGTTCGCCATGGGCGCTATATTCGGTTTAAGGCGGGCCAATGAGGCCGCACAGAATGGTCTCTTTCTGTGTTGCAAACAATGTAACCTGCCCTCGCGCCTCGAGGCTCGAGCGAGGAGAAGGCGGCGATCGCGCATAGCACAGATACTCGTGTTGTCTCTGCGATCCAATCAAAAAGAACATTCATATCCGCGATTGATGGTTCTCCTGAACACGGGCGACGTGCGATCACCGCTCCCATCGGCTGTTATCTTGGCAGCACGGCTCAATACGCATCCCTTCATCGGGACATGGCCATGGCCCTTGGGGATTCCTCTCCACCGCCCCAACAGCAGCTGCTTCAGCCCTCGAGGCCGTTGTGGCCGTCCTAGGCGCCCTGTGACGACCACGAGACAGCGCGGTGGATGCGTCGTCTCACGAGTTCTCCCAAGCCTCTGCGATGCGACTGGCTCCACGTTCGCCAGAGCCTTCAGCAACATGAAGCGCACGGCCCCTGCACGATGCTGCACGGTGCACGCTAAGTAAGTGTCCGCCAAATCATAGGCCGGCCCCTGGACAACCCGCAGACGCCACGCTCAGGGATAGGCACGGGTTACTTGCGGACGAGGGCCCTCGAACTGCTGGCCCTCTTTGGCTGTGCTGGTTCTCTCTCTTTTGATTGCCCTCGTGCTGTCTTGCTGCATCGCTCTTGTGTATGGTTGTGCACTCCAAATCTCTCCATATTGCTTTACATTACTCACAAAATATCCAACATTGCCAGTGTTGTGTGTGGGGCTAAAGACCACCATCAAACCGGCTTCGGCTGGCTCGATATCGCTGTCAGTGCTTTCTAAAGAGCCGCCAGTCCTGTTCTTCCCGTTCCCTCAGATCAGATCCCAATTTCAGCATCATTTCCGAATCAACTGTCCCAATCCAGCAGTGCACTGCCTTGAGGATCCGTCGGCATTTCGCTTTCCAGGGATCGCCCTCGGAGTCCATCCGCCATCGTCAGCCATCGCTTCAACTTCAACGCCCACGCCCACCCATGTGGCCAACCGCAAGACACCTTCACTCTCCGAAGCCACTCGAACAAAAAACAAAGCGCGACACCCAGACTGGACGTAAAAACAAACCGACATAACTACCCTGGACGTATACAATTCTCCTCTGGAAGATAGAAGCCATGGCCGACATAGAGCGGCCATTGAGCCTCTTACCGACTATCAAATGCTCAACATGCGGTGTGGGCATCGACATCCTGCAATTGGCCGATCATGTTTGTGCAACTTCAGCTCCAGGTCAGTTCGTCGCGTTATAGCATCATCATTGTCTCGATACCGGCATCTAACAGTTGCAGCAATCCCAGAGCCACTGTCTCCAAGATCTCCAGGGCTGGATCGCGCTGCAACCTTTGGTGGCGCGTCCTTCAAATCGGAGAACGCGAGTCAACTTCGAACTGGTCGCATGCCCCCTCCGTCGCGTATAGATCCCTCAGCTGCGAGTATGTATTCAAGGCCCTGTTAGAGTGTGCCATACGCTGACCGGCGCAGACAAACCATTCCTTGTAGAAAAGCCATACCAGCCGCAGCTTTCATTGACACCCATGAGCAACTATAGCGACTCTAAGAGTTTATCACCCCTTTCAGCATCGAATGGACGATCACCATTCGTGATGAACAGAAGTGCGACCAGCCCTGCATTTGGACAGCGAGCTTCGCCGTCCCCAGATCGCTCCGCGAACATGGACTCGGCATTTCCACCCTTCCCTTCAAGACCAAAGCCCAACGACAAACCAGAGCCGATATACAAACATCGATACGCCGCAGCGGACCCCGCTTATGCGCCGTTGAGTCCTCGCACAGACGGTGGAGAGAGTGTATTGAAACGCATGAATACCATTGCGCCAGGCCCCTTTGATGGAAGATCGAGTGACAGGAGGCCAAGCACTTCACACGGGAGGACTACGCCCGCTCAGGAAGAGTTTGGACACAAGAGGACCGGGACACAGCAGAGCGCATCGAGTTTGGGAAGAAAATCTGTGGCGTCTACCAGATCCCGCACATCAACGTTTTCCAATGGAAGTATCGGCTTGCCTTCGCATCCTAAACTTTCAGCAGCCACGTTCAGCCCTCCGCCTCCACCTCCCCCACCAAAGAATGAAGAGCCAACTGAAGGTATTGATGCTTTTCTGAATCGCCTCCAGAAGGAAACAAGGGCCTCACCACAGAGAGCGCAAGACAGGTCCAAAACATATCCGTTGCGCCAGGAAAGCAGAGAGGGAGCGGCTCGTAAAGTGTCAGACAATGATGGTCCCACACGGCGACCCATGGATATCGATTCACGGTCAAACACATACCCTACAAGGAGTTCGAGCCGTGCAGGTTCGAGATCAGAAGTGCGCAATGAGGAGCCGCTGCCTTTGCCTCCACTTCCAAGCTATGCGAAGGATCTACCCTCAATGCCATTACATACGCCATCTGATTCTGGTCTCTCAGACGACTCAGTCTCCAGCTCTGGATTCCGAAGCCTCGCGAGTTCGCGTTCAAGCCCACCAACATCCGTAGCCGGTCACTCTCGAAAACCATCAAAGGAAGCAAAGGGCAACTTTTTTGACGAGGAACCAGTGCCGAGAGTTGCGAGCCCGGAATCCTTCATGGACCCTCGCACCCCACCCCAACCAGAGTATCGCAAAGCGCCCTCCGGAATCCCAGCTCCTGCTACCAAGCCATTCATGGATCCTCCAGAGTCGCCCATGGACCCGGCGATCCAACTAGGCATGTTCTTCGATAAGCGACCCGGCGAGGCACCAAAGTCGAACAGGGGACCTGCGGCGGAGCAGCCGCGTAGTCCTCCAAGACAGATGCCAAATCGGGCGCCTGAAACAGATCGATCACGCAGTCCACCGGACTTACTGTCGCGCCGGGCACCACTTGTAGACCTTTCTAGCACTCCGCCAACCCAAACGCCAACAGCCCTTCCAAGAGACTCGCCTAAGCGCCGTCGCGCACCCGTCAGCAAAGGCAACTGCAGAGGTTGTGGCGAAGCCATCATCGGCAAATCCGTCAAAGATTCCTCCGGGCGACTAACGGGACGCTACCACAAAGAATGTTTCGTGTGCCGAACCTGCCGGTCGCCATTTCCCGGCGCAGACTTTTACGTCTTCGACAACTACCCGCGCTGCGAGCAGCACTACCACGAGCTCAATGGATCCATGTGCCGGAGCTGCAACCGCGGCATCGAGGGCCAGTATCTCGAAACCGACCAGCGGCAGAAATTCCATCCGAGATGTCTGACATGTTTGACGTGTCGGGTTGTCCTACGAGATGATTACTACGAGGTCAGCGGCAGAGTGTACTGCGAAAGACATGCATATCACGCCTCGCAGCAGAACAACAATCTCGGACCTCGAGGTCCAGGTGGTGCGGGACGGAACCTGCAAAAGAGGCGGACTCGACTTATGATGATGATGTGAGAAGCGAGTTTCTATTCTCGGGTCCGTGTCATGTTTTCTGAAACTTGTTTTACTACTCCCCCATCTTCTCTCAGTATTCCCATTTGTGGCTCTATCAGCGTTTTGTTTTTTGTTGTTCAGCATGTTTGATTGGGCATGGTACATCGTGTCATGTCATATTCCCTTCCATTCATTCATCTGGCCGGCGAGCCCGGCAAGCGTTTTTACTTTCTACAAGATACCCTTCATTCTTTTCACTCACGCTTGGATTGGACTTTTGTTTAACGAGCGAGGCTCCCCTGTCTCCGTTTGGAGAGGTGGGGACTCGTCGACTTCGTCTTGGTGATATATACCCCCTTTTTCAAAAGGTTATACCCCTTCTTTTGGCTAGCAGGATTTTAGGGATGACGGTGGAGGGTGGATAGGATGGTTTAGAGATGGGTTGGGATGATGGGATTCGCGGATTACATTACACTTTTAGTCGATGACTTTATGATTGGTATATATGTACCGCCCTTTGTATAGTATAGTCGGTAATGTTTGGTGTGGCATATATCTATGCACACCGCTAATAGAGAGATATTATATCATGCATGATTGGATTTTAGGATTGAGGATTTGAGCGAGTGAATGAGCGCGGAATGATGTGCATGATGTATTCATAGATAATGGTGTGGAGAAGTGGAGAGTCCGTTATACGAGCGAGTTGGGGGCTATTTGCGGAGAAGCATGTTTTGTATGAGTGACCGGACGGGAAGGCTTAGACGACGGGGGCGACGGATGCATCGATGGGGATAATGAGGAACATCATCACCAACACCAGATTCCTCCAATCCAATCCATTCCTCTTCCCTAATCCACAAAGCACGCAAATCTGGAGATGAACAACTCGACACATCCTATAGCCCTTGCCGACTTTCTCATCTCATCATCAAATCTTCCCCCTCACAAAGACCCGCAGTGCAAACCACCAACTACCGATCCCAGGGCCGATCGCAATGTACATAGCCGTAATACATACATTTACCGTCGTAATCCCCGATATACCCATACATACTCAAGGCGCGTGCCCGTGCGCTGGAAATAAGGAATTAGCAGGCATGGCTTGAACTTTGTAGATTTTTGCTTCTTCCAAGACTTTAGTGCTGTGTTCAATGGGGGGTGGGGGAATTGCCTAATGCGGAGGGGAGGGTGAGGAAGGAGATGGTGAAGTAGGGCGAGGTGTCGAGGCGTGAGTAAGGCTGTTAATGTTGGAAGGGAGGTGGAGACTGAGGCAGGCGGTGAGAGGGTTGGAGCGGTGTGTGGAGGAAGGGATCAGACGAGGGAAGGGAGCGTGGATGTTCAATGATGTGTGTGAAAATTTGAGGGCTAGGCTTGCAATTTAGAATCTGAGGCATGTTGAACATGTACAGGTGTGTTGAGTTGAGGTTCACGAAGTATTTTTCTTTTTACCTTCCTGCCTGAGGCATCACTTGAGATCGGTCGGTCCGGTTAGGCTTACCTCCTACCTCGCTTTGCGGACGTCCCGGATCGGAGAAATTTCTGGCTCCCGCCACTGCCACTGGGGTGCATGCGTCGTCGCGTCCAGAGGCTCAGAGCCGCAAAGAGACAGTACGAGTATACTCCGCGAACAGATGATCTGCCAATACCAACTCGAAGATCCGAATCGATGCGAAACCGAGATGTTCAGTAATTGGTCAATTCGCCTCACTAAGATGCGAAACAGACTAGTTAGTACGCTGTACGAGTATACGACTGGATCCGATGCTAAGCCTTAAGTTGGCATGAGCCGTTGTAGATGCTTGATTTGGGCTTCTGGTCTTGTATTGGTTTGTTGCCTGGCTTGACATGGTTGTGTCGCTGGGTTCTGGCTTCTGCGGAAGAGAAAAGCTGGGGGATGGCGCTGGCCAAGACGACACTACGGTCAAGATAGATGAGGATGAGAGATGAGGGAGGGCGCAGGCGTCGTGGGTGGTATCTTGCGTATGCAAATCCTCGGGTTAAAGATGGATGGTGGACAGGTATATATAGGGGAGGTGTGTAGCTCTGGATACTCACCACGCTATTTCAATACCTTTCCAGCGATACTATCTCTAGCAAAGATGCATTCACTTCTCCTTTCTGCATTACTTCCACTAGCTTCTGCTGGAGCTAGTCTCTTCCCAAGAGCCGCGAATTTCACGGATCCAGGCACTGTATGCAATCTACTCAAGCAACAGTTCGCAAACATCACATATCTGCCCAGTGATCCAGGGTACGAAGCCGAAACTCAAGGTACGCATAATTGCCACAAAGTCAAAGTCCTTTCTGGACGCAAGGCTAACACGACTGTTCAGTGGCATGGGATGCATCCTCCTGGCAAACTCCCGCTTGCGTCTTCGCTCCCCGCAACGCCAACGACCTCTCCCGCGCTGTTACTCTATTCTCCAATACCTCCACCCTGTTCGCCATGCGTGGAGGTGGCCATATGCCCATCCCAGGTGCAGCAACCATCAACTCAACAGGCGTGCAGATATCCAGTTCAAACCTCAAGACACTGGAGTTGTCAGAGGACAAACAAACCATGAGCATCGGACCAGGTCCGAGATGGGGGGATGTATTCCAGTACATGGATGGCACGAATCTCACGATCATCGGAGGTAGACTGCCTCCTGTTGGTGTCCCCGGATTGCTCCTTGGTGGTGGGATCAGTTACTTCAGCAACGCCCATGGTCTCGCATCTTCAGAGGGCAAGATCAAAGCATACGAGGTCCGTCTTCCACCCTCCTTTCCCATTCCCATTCCCTCCCCCTAACACCCCCCAGTGCGTCCTAGCCAACGGCACCATCGCCCTCGTAACCGCCAGCAGCGCCTACTCCGACCTCTACTGGGCGCTCCAAGGCGGCGGCAACTCCTTCGCGCTCGTAACCCGCTTCGATCTTCAAACCTTCCCCCTGGAATCCGCCCTCCGCGCCGAAGCCACTTTCGTCGACGCCCCAGAAACAAAAGACCTCTACCTCGACGCCCTGCTCGACATGACACTCACCGGCGATGTCGACACCCGCGCAGCCGTCATCCCCGTCGCGCGCTGGGGCCCCGGGTCCACAGTCCCGAGCTACGAAACAACACTGCTGTATAACGGGACTGAAGCGCCGTCTACCGGCCCTTTCACTGCCTTTTACAACGGCGCGCTTGAATCGGTAAATGCGAGCTCGACGATGAAGCCCCTCTCTCTTGCGGCGTACGCAAAGGTCCTGGGTCCTGCGTTCGCGGCTGGTGGGCCTGGGTTTGGTTTCCGTCAGCGGTTTCGCGTCGTCAGTACGAAAGCGACAAGGGAAGCTATGGATATCGTGCATGATACGTGGTTTGCCAAACTGCAATCCACTGATATGGCGAACCGGATCCCTGGGTTTTTCGCTGGGTTGGCATATAATTCCGTAACGCGGACGTTTGCCGAACGCTCGCAGGGTATGCCTATGGCTATTGCCCCCATCGCGCAGTTCTGGGTTGAGGAAGCTGTTTCGTGGTCGGATGCTGCTGACGATGCGGAGGTCGAGCAGTTTATTAAGGATGTTAATGTGGAGATTGAAACCCTCCTGGGAGAGAAGGATTTGAGCCTGCCGTATGTTTATCTGAATGATGCGAATAAGGATCAACCCGTGTTTGAAGGGTATGGGAAAGAGAATGTGGAGAGATTGCAGGGAATTAGAGAGAAGTATGATCCGGAGGGGGTGTTTACGGTGTTGATGCCGGGGGGGTTTAAGGTTGCTGGGGTGGAGGTTGAGGATGTGGGAGAGGACTGTGAGGAGGGGATTTGAGAGGGTTGTGATATTGTATGAGTAGGAGACTGTAGATCATCAAGTCTTTAGAGCTTATAGACATGTGTCTTGTTACTGCGCCAACCATGTCGTCTAATACTATGCATACAAACCCCTTCCCCTTCCCAGCTTATTGTGTTGTTTTTCTACCATTGACTTTCGATCTTCGACCCGTCCCAAGACTTTAGTGTTGTTTTCGATGAGTTACTGTATTGAGCAATACGTTATGGGAAGCGAGAGAAATTTGTGGTGTCATTTCACTGGCGTGAGGAGTGGAGTCGGTAGTATACAGTAGGGTGGTAGGGTACTAGGTTGTTTGTGGTGCATGAAGCGTGGTGTGTGGTGGTCTTATTTCCGGAAAAGAGAAATTGGGAAGATAGAGCGGAGAAGGATGGAGGCAATTACCTCGGACACTGATATAAAGGATCTCGGAGCTTTATTTTAAGCTAGAACTTGAGCTGGAAGTGTGATTCGTGTTACCAAATGCTGACTACCTTTGCACGATTAAGAGAAAGTGGATGGGTTCACGTACTATCCTTCCCTCACAAGATCATTCCCCTTCACTCTATTCCCAATCACTACCCTCTCCCAACCCACCCTCTCCATCCTCTCCTCAACCCCCCCTCCTCAACAAAACCCCATACCAAACCCTAACCCCCACCCACTTTCCCCCCCTTCTACCCACCCTCCCGCCCTCCACATCCTCCCTCCTCACCTCCCTCTCCCACCGTCCCAAAACCTCAAACCCGCAATCCCTTGCCACTTTCACCGTCTCCTCAAGCGTATGCGCCCAGCTATCCGGCCTTACTTTCACACCCGCCTCGTTGACGAATCCAGCTTGGCTGATGACGCCCATATCGCTATGCATGTTGGTTATAAGGGCATGGCCGTGGGGTTGGAGGAGTGAGGTGAGAGTTGCGAAGAAGGGGGTCAGGGGGATATGTTCGAGGAGGAGGGTGGAGAGGATTGCGGAGGCGGGGCGGAGGGGTGGGCCTGAGGCCTGAGGGATGGGACTGATATCTACGTCCTCATCCTCATCTCCATGAACTGTTTCCTTGTCATTCTCCTTCAGCTCCTCCTTCCCAGACTCAGGGCGGAATGTAGGGAAGCAATTACACTGCTCCAACCTTAGCATAACATCCCTCTGCCCCATTTCCCCGTCTTTCTCCTTCGCAAGGAACGAATCTAGTTTCCTCCTCGCAATCTCTAACATCCCCTCACTCAAATCCAGACCAGTAATCCGTATTTTCCTCCCCGTAGGCCAGGCATAAGCTGTCAGTTTCGCTGTATTCCTCCCGGTGCCGCAGCCAAGATCGATGATAGATATCTCCTGTTCTTCCGCGGAAGGGGCTTCTGGGATCGATGTCGATGTCGATGTGCAAGCAGAGACAACCCTATCCAGAAAGTCTGGAAGCAAACGTTCGAGTTCCAGATCGTCAATCGCCTGGAGCATATTTCCATCCGTGTCGTACACGCTTGCCCATGCATCGTAAGCGTCTTTTGTCGGCAAGTGTTGGATTGGCGTCGAGATTTTGGGTGGGATTGAAGTCTTTGAAGGAGTATCAGTGGGAGGTGGTTGGGGTTGAATTCGTCGTCTGTCTTCCTCGGAGTCTGGTTCGGTGGTGGAGAAGGAGACGTTGATGTTTGGTTCGGGTGGGTGGTCCTGCGCGTGTTTCTGCATTTCTTGTGTATGGGGAGATTCCTGGGCTAGGTCGACGAGGGAAGTGTCGAATGTCATGTTGACGGTTGATGGTTGGGTCATTGTGGCGAACTCCTCGTGGCCCGAATAATATGATTCCGTTGAAAATGGGACGTTGAATTGAGGAGCGAGTGTAAAGCGGTTTCCAGGAAAGGGGAGAGAGATAGGCGGTTTTAAGATCGAATTTAAGCCGCAATGTCCCTTCAACTCTCAATCGTCAACCTCAATCTCTCCAAATCACTCAAGCAAGATCTTAAAAGTTAGAGGAATGAAGAAAAAACGCCTTAGTCCAGCAAATATATCTCTAGACCAAACGCGTGGATGAGTCTTCGCGCTGTCACGCCCTTTCGCGTCAGCAGTCCAATCACCACCTCCCACCCCTCACCAGTGACTCATCCATGCGCGTCCCCCCCGAACATGCACCGGCGCACGCCACAACCACAAACTTTCCAATATACACGGGTGGTACCAGACTTGGTGTGCTCGAATGAGGAAGCTTGGTGGGTAGGCCAAGCCGGAATGGAAGACGTAGCTAGCTTGCTACTTCTTCCTTGTGTTAGACGAACTTAGCGGCCAACGAATAAACGCCATGTCCGAGCCTTTTGAGTTGAACGCCAGCCATCCGCTTCTACTTGTACATATCCTACATAGCCTTTAACCATTTCATGTTGATTGGAAGTACGCCCTTAATATCCTCTCCCGATGTGCAACCAAGCCCTTGCTCTCCAAAACCGCATCCCTCAACACCGTATCAACCCAACCCTTCCCTAGCCCCTCGTCTAGTAGCAGATGCGTGTATGCAAACACACTCGCGTCGAAAAGACCCGGTCTCTCTGCCGCAAAAAACCACTTATTACTCCCCAGCAAAGTCTCCAACGCTGCAAAAGCCTCTTCAGCCTGGGTATACAATTGCTCCGCGTCGACAATGGCTGAGAATTTGAGGAGCTCGGCGGTAGCTGCGTACTGCAGTTCCCGCGCTATCGTCAGGCGGACGAAGGGGTTGGTGGATGTGGGGAGGATATAGAGAGGTTCGGCGATGGATGTAAAGTTTGGACTTAGGTAGACGGAGTACAACTAGCATCTCGTTAGCAATTACCCATATATTTGCTTTTCTGAACATAACGTACCCAAGCCCTGCGTATCCGATGATCCAACAAACTCAAGTACGCCTCATATCTCAAATCGTCGGCCTCTTCAACCGGCTTCTCACTCTTATCCATCGCCCACCGCTGCAGTTTCGCCGAAGATATAGGATGTGCCGGTTTCGCCGCATCGGTCTGGGGAGGGAGGAGGAAGGGCAAAGCGCCACTGGGCGAAGCGTGGTTGTTCGATTTCGCGAGTCGGAACGGGATACCGCTGAATTTGAGATATGCCTACAATCCTTCTTATTAGTTTTTACTCCATCAATACATTCCATCCCATGCCATTTCTTCTGCATCGCACGAGGAAAGGGAAGGAGGAATAAGAGGTGTAACTGACCTGCCACTTCAAACACCCCGGATTCCAACTCGCACCCCCACCCCTCACCCCCTCCTCATCAATAAATACAAACAACACATTCTCCCCTCTATTCCTCGGTGCGCGCAAAGGAAGATCATCCGCCGCATACGTCTTCAACGGAAACTTATCGAATAATCGTCTTATGGGCGCAGGTACATTGAATATACTCGTAGGCTGCGATTGTTGTGGTCGGGGAGTTGTCGCGGGGGAGGGAGGGTCATGGCGCGGATTGGGATCGGGGGGCATTGTCCATTGTCTGGGGGAGCGTTGGAGAGAGGTGTTTGTATTGCGCGGTGCGGTGCAGTGCGCGTTGGTGTGGATTGTTAAAAAAGTTCCGGGTGGAAGGTCTTGGAGGAGGGGTCGGGTAAAATTGCCGTTTTCAGGAGACGAGTCTTCAGGGCCAGCCGACGTCACTCAAGATCGTTTTCAATTTAAACTATAAATCTCTAATGTCTGTGCATTCCTTTTGAGTAAGATTGGAGAAGAGGTTTTGTAGTTATTCCAATTCTCGATAGTGTTCTCCCCAATTGCAATGTCATGTGCGAAGTACTTATGTATGATAGAGCAAAGCAAGTATGTTCTACAGTACTGTACAGATAAATTGTTTTTGAAAGGTTGTGTTTTGGCTTGGTGGAGCTGTGCAAGTGGCGCAACGGGGTAGGTGGCTACCATGTATGTGGTTTATAGGTTATCATTTTCTCCTTTCATCTCCCTCCCCATCCCCATCCCCATCTCCCCCCCTCAACACCACACACTCCTAATCCCCAACAACGCCCCCAACAACTCCAACTTCTCCACCTCCGCCTTCCACCTAATCCATGCTATCCGTCCCTTCACCCATCTCCTCATCCCCCTCTCCAAAACCCCCCCTTCAATCTCATCCAGCATGTGCAAATGGTACAACGTGCTGTACAGACTCTGGCCTTGGGGCACGGGGAGTGTGGGGTAGAGTGAAGATTGCGTTTGCGTTTGCGTGGGGATATTAGAAGAAGGCTGGGGCTGCGGTTGTGCTAGTAGCGGTCGCGAGGAGTCGGGGGTTTCGGTAAGATAGTGGGCTGGGAGTGGTAGGGGACCGAGGGGGACGTAATGGCGCAGTGATATTTTCGCTGGTATTTTCGTGCCTGGGGGCTTATTTGTGGTGTTTGTGGGTGCGGAAGAGGCGTCCAAAGCGTTGGAAATCAGAGTAAGATTAGGGAGAAAGGGGGTTGCAGGACTGTCGCTAGAACTCCCTGGAGATGGCGAAAGGTGAGACGTTGCTAGGTCCTGTGTTGTCATGCGTATAGTGTCTGATGATTGTGTTTCGAGATGTAGGTGATATCCCGACATCTGCGGTACTGTTGCGCAAATCTCGCGTGCCACTTTTCTCACAAACATGGCGGAAGCTGTCCGTTGGATGCTTTTAGATCCAAATTCGGGTTTGGAGAGAAGGATGTCGCATTGCTTTACTATCACGCAATGGAGCCGGATGCGCGCGGCGCGGATATTGTTTAACAGATGTGCGCTCGCGATATGAGAGTAGACATGATAGTATCCCCCGAGCGTCAGTACATGATCCGTCGCCGTGAACACTTCTTCAAACGCCATTGTAGGTGCTAAAGCGCCTGCGAATATCTTAATAGAGTGGTCGAGGTCCATCGCCCGGCTGATGATTGCGGAAGCAGACGCGTACTGCCCGGTTCGCAGAGCTGTTCGGAACTCGATGAGGTCGGCAAGGACGCCTAGGAAATGCCAGTGGATGTTGTAATGGCGTCCGGGGGCTTGATCGATATGGCGACGAAGATTCATAAAGCGTGGTGGGAGGGGAATGTCCTGCATCCAGCTGTTGAAGGTCACGACTTGACAGAGACAGATGAGTAGCTTTTCCCCAATTGCTGTCTTTTCGTTGCAGCTTTGGCCGAATGCTGCCACGGAAACGGCTCCGTGAAGGTGTTTGGTGAGGTTGCGTAATCCTTTTCGACCGGGGAGGATGAGGACTTCGTACATTGCTAGGAGGAGGACCGCGATGAGTGTTGTGTCTCTGCCGGCTGAATTAGGATCAGATAGCGCCTTGTTGACTTCGCGGATAGCGGATATGTAGGTCTTTGTAGTAGTGCGTAGCAAGTCCACTCGACGTGTCGCTTTGGCGTACCCGGCTAGGCCCACCGCTTTGATACTGTCTTTGAAATACGGACATGAGCGTCCGTCGCGGACATAGAAGCTGGGTAGGAAGTCGAATTGTGACAGTATTGCTTGGGCTCCGACATAGTTTTTCATAAAGAAGTTGATTCCGAGATCATCAATGGTTTGATAAATTACGACATCTCTCATGTGAATCGGTAATGATGTGGGAGGTTGCTCCTGTGGGGTTAGAGGAACAACGCGAGCCTTCTTGGTCACATTGGAGGTCTCATCGCAGAATGCGAGATCGAGAAGATCTCGATAGCCATGGCAGACTCGGTTTCCCCTGGTACATGGTCCGCAAGATGGGACTTTTCGATCACACTGGAAAATGTTAGTGCATGTGTCATGGCAAAGCCGGAGAGAGTCTGACCCTAGTTCTCCTCTTCCTGCATTCCGCGCAAGCGCCAGAGGGTTTACCACGATATACCATTGCGTTTTCGAGAACTATGGTGTCTCCATCTTCGCAAAAGCTCGCAGGTGGCCTCTATGTATGGATACGAAGCCGCGGCCACGCCGCGCCTTGTATATACGGGCTTTGATTACGCCTTCAGCCCCCAACATATAACAAGCGTGCGTTCAGAAACAGTAGTTAGTGAGAGAAGATAGACTAGGTCGCCGACCAGCTGCTCGGTATGCCGCGTATGAAGTGGAGCTGAGGTAATCGGGGATCACATCCTTGTTGAGATGCATGTAGGAGGTGGACAGGCATAAGCGAAATCACGTGCTAGATCCCTCATTGCTTACAGAATTCCTGATGCATGGTGGAGGATACTTTTGGATACAGTGTTTCATTGTGGGTTCCTCCATGTAACTGTCTTAGACATCTTTCGTACACAATAATACTTCGGGGCTATGCTAAGAAACATTGACCATACCCAAGATCGTTCTATCGCAGAAAGCAGTGAAATGTGCTCTCTGGACTATGAGCATAACCGCATCATCATAATCTTGTACCCTAGCCCCCTTCCAACTCCAAATCCTCTTCTCAATATCGCTCTGCACATATGCCAACCTATGAGTTCTCGGTAATGAAGCCCTTATGCTCCTTATGCGCCTTGTACCAGTACGCATCCTTCTTCGGCTTGATTTCCTCTGACAACTTATCTAGAATCGTCTGCAGCAACATCTCTTTTCCAGCCTCGTTATCCGCATCTCGGTTCCACACAGCGATCTGGACAGCATTCCAGCGAACTGAGTAGGATATGCCACAGATGTCGTCGTTGAACGCTATTTACATCAGCCTATTGCTTGGTTGATATGAGGTTGAGATCAACTTACAGTCTCGTTTCGTCTCCACAGCCCCTTGGAGCACATCGCCCACAGCCAACAAACACATCTCGTGCCAAACCTGCGCCGCCGACTCCCTGCTCACTCTGAAATAGTACGCTCCACCACGAGTGTTCCTCGGATCTTCCCAGAGGGGCTTCACACCCAGATGGAATAGATGAATCGAGTCCCTCAATTTCAGCGAATCAATCGGAATGTTGTTGAAATGCTGGTAGAACTCCTTGATACTGATGATCTGCTCGCCCAGGGGCTTCGGTCGGGAAGCGTACTCGTCGGCTGCAGAAGGTTTCGTCGCAGATGATTGCTGGCCCTTCTCGGCCCAGAATTGCCATCTGAAGCGGAATTCGGGAACGCGCACAGATTTGAAGATGGAGTTGAGCATGGCGGTGCCGCGGGCTGGGGATGCCGTGTTTTCAGCTTCCGCGGCGGACGCAGAGGGGAGATTGGAGGTGCTGAGCACCGGGAATCGACCGGCCATTATGGATTTGGGTGGGGAGATACGGAACTCGGTGGCGATTGTTTGAAGTTCGGAGGGGTCCTTTGAGGCGGCGAAGATTCGCTTGGAGGTTGCGATGGCGAGGTCGTTGGTTACGTCAGTGGTGATTTGCCTGACTTGCTGGGGAGGGCTTGGTCGCGTCGCACTGGGAGGAAAGATGGCGTTCAATGTCGAGAGGAAGTGATTGAGGCCGGTTTGGAAGTCCTTGCTTAAGGGTGTAGCAGGCGGAGGAGGAAGACGGCCACCTTCGAACACTAGCTCGAATGCTTCGAGGAGCGAGGTTGGTACAGGAGCACCACTGCTGGGGTTGTTGGATTCTGGAGATGCACGCTCGGGCTTCTCGACAATCGAAGTGAGCGGCGAGGAACTGCGGTTGAAATTCTTGCCGAAGCTGTATTCAGGTAACTGGGCCGCGGAAGCCTGCAACATTCCGATTAGACGTTGAATCTCAGCCATTGTGGAAATGCAATAGAGTTGGAGATTGAGAAAGGAGATAAATGGACGGTCGCGGTGGGTAGATTGCGATGAGGTGCGCGGAAAAATGAGGGGAGAGGGTACAATGCTTTCTGCAGAGACACATTTTCTAGGTGCAGTGTTTCTTTAGGCTAGCAGGAAGCGTTTGTATTGTGCGTTATTCAGGATCAACGTGAAAGTTGGCTGGCAGGTGAAGGGGGAAGATGGGCAAACAGCCAATCGTGAATGTGCCCCATAGGGGAAGGACATCTCGAAAGTACATAACATCAAGGGAAAGATATGAGAACTTGGCCGGGGGCTTGCGTGTACGCCGGTCTACAGAAGTCCTCGCTGCGTAGCGTTTTAGGGGCGAGTTAAGAGGGCCTTGTCCCCTCACACATAAACTCATCCAGTCTCGTATGTTGGGATGGAGTGCGCGAGGCAAGATGGAGAAAAGCGACCACCTACAGATTCAATTCACCCGAAGTATAAGACCCCTGTTGCTTCTGAGAACGCTCGTATATGTAGACTCCGTGAATTGGGAGGTGGTAGAATTGGCTATAGCTTGGTTTTGCTTGAGAAGTGCCTGGGAGACAGCTGGTAGACTGCGAACGGGAGGGAAAGGAGGCAATGTCGACACGTCGATGAAGAGGTGAGGTTCAGCACCAAGGCAGGACAGCGGAGGCTTATGAGGTGTGCCAGTCAGCGCTGCAGCCGCCCGCAGTGCGTTTCATGGCCCCGTTTCACGACCCCTGCTGACACCCTGACTGATTTGCGGCCAGATGGCCAGCGAGCGTGTGATAGTGGTGCTCGCTTTCTTCAACTATTGGGCATGTCTTTTGCGATCCGGAACCGTTCCGCAGCACGGCCTCAAGTAAGTAGTAAAGGAAGACAGACATGCCAAACCAGACTCGAAGCGCTGTGGAGATGTCGGCGCTGGCGAATGACGTTTGCACCACGCAGCTGATCCGCGGATGCACCCCACCAACCAACCTGCCGCGCTAAGGAAATTATTCAACGCTGAACTCCGCAGATCTTCACCCTCTCCACAAACTCTCGCTCCAACACCACTCACACCCCAGACTCACGCCATTCTCACCATGGCGCCCATTCGTTCTCAGATGCCGTCGACGGGCACCGCATCTGTCCCCAGGAAGCGCCAGCGGGCGGAAATCGACAGTGCATCACGCCTCACGCGCGCTAAATATACCGCGACGGACAGCTCCTCCCGCGAGCACTTTGTCTCTGACGACTCCGTCTTACTGCCCTCGAGCATCTCCGAACCCTCCTCCGATGCCAGTGAGGCCGATAGCGACAGCGACAGCGACAGCGAATTGTCCGTCTCCAGCGAGGACCCGAGTTCTGACAGTGACGATGACGAGTCCGAAATGGATATTGATAAGCACGAGGAGGATGCCGACAGAATCACCAATCTAAGAGCGAACCAGGGCCAGAAACCCACCATAAGGCTGTCTGAGGTGGACCTAGGGCCAGACCTGCGCCCGTGGCTCGAAGACTTCCTCCCCAAGCTGAAAGCTGCGAACGAGGAGCTTGAGGTCGAGCGCGCAGCTGGCACCCTGGCGAAGCGGGCCATTGAGATCGACGACGACCAGGTTGGAGAAGGCCAACATATTGAGATGGTGAGGGTTTGAGCCTTCAAGTATCCATTCCATTGCTCACATGCCAACCAGAACCTGGGTCTTGGCGTGCTTGAAGAGCGAGACCCGGACGCCAACTCCTCCTCCTCCGAGGACAGCAGCAGCGATGAGGAAGACGACGAGGGAGAGGCACATGCAGTCAAGGCGCCTAGGGAGAAAAACGTAATGGGCAGGCTCATGGGCCGTGGAAGAACGCTAGACAAGCCGGTCATTCAAGAGGTCAACAAGGACGTGTAGGGACTATGAACATGCCACTCGCGAACTTCATCCATACCGAAGCTGGGAACCATTTTATTTGGGAGAAGGAACCTTGATTCTTCATGATCTGTGCTTTTGAGAGGGCGGTATGTCACGCCTATCCTCACGAACTACCTGAGCTAATCTGACGCCAGTGTTTACCTACAATTCACTTCTTCCACGTCGCATCGGCATTCTCATGGATATGTGGCTCCTCGATGTATGCTCTCTTCTCCCTCTTCCTCCTGTAATCGCTCCCGAATCTATCGTCTCGCTCTCCAACCACTTTATCGAATTCTGGCATCGGCTCTTCTTTTGTGAAACTCGTCATCAACTTTGGATCTCCTAGTGGCAGCTTGTCACCCGGTCAGCCTGCCACAAATGATACACCTTCCCATAGAGCTGGATGGCCATCTCCATCTCCATATTTTCGGCGACCTCCCAATCTTGAGCGTTTTTTTCTTGATCGGTTCTGGCTCTCCAGTGACTCTGTCGTTCTTAGACATCTCGCTCATCTTGGTATATCAACTCTGGAGCATGGGCAACAGTGACTATAGTTGTGACGGACAGGTCTCCACCAAAAGAGTGAGGTTTGACGTCATGATGATGGGCCAAGACCACATGGGTGCGACGAAGATGCTACTTCTTACAATAGGGCATAGTAATGTGAGGTGCCGGAGCAGCCAAAGAAATATGTGGTGGCGGCATACGAATCAGTTGCATCCAGCATCATTGGCATCGATTCACCATCACTAGTAAATCAGTGTGGACGCCTGGTAGATTGTTTAACAGCATATTCATAAGTGCTTTGGTGGGTATTGCGAAATGAGCACATTTGATGTTCCATGGAAATAACACAAAAACCGACAAAACTCCAGATAAACAAAACAACTTTCCGGATCCAACGCCAGACACCCTCATTGACACTCAGTGGTCCATAACCACCCAACCTTCCTTTATGAATGTCTTGAGGAAGAATACCAGGCCTAATATCACCCCCAGCCCCGACAATCCAATCGCAGAGTAGAATGCATTCCGGTTCTGCGCGAAAGGATCCCCACCATACGGTGCATATACTTCCACGGTGCCGGCAATCCCAAGAGCAATGGATATAGAGTAGTTGACGACAGTATTGACTAATGAAGCTGCGAGGCCCTGATGTTCGCGGGGCATATGGTTCGAGAGGATGACAGTGGCCGCCGGGAAGGACATGTCCATGCCGAAAGGCATGATGACGATGCCCACAAATGTCTGAGCCCAGTATATCTGGTGTGCTGGCTGGAAGCAGGAGATGGCTATACCACCACAGAAGGCGATCATGGAGAGCATCATAACGAAGCTGACCGGGGTATGTGTGAGCATGAAGCCTGTCATACCAGCAGCGACCAATCCAGCAATAACTGCAGGAGCATACTGTGCGGCAACAGATAGAGGCGTTGCACCCCGAATGACTATCATGAATCGCACCGTGTAAAAGACCCAGATACCGAAGGATCCCCATCCTACGCCAACAAGGGCGAGGACGAAGAAGACGGTGCTGTTCAGGGCGTGCATGGGTAGAAGGGGATTGACGGCCCGTACTTCCACCCACACAAAAGCACCCAAGCACATTAACCCCATGATGAGGACGAAGTACACATGCGGCGTGTCCCAGCCGTACAAAGGGGCGTTGTTGAAAGACACGTTAACGAGTACGAGGCCGGCGACAACCAGTATAGATCCAGTCCAATCGAACTTTGGACGAACAATAGGTCTTTCCGACAACACTTTTGGAATGGCGAGGAGGGAGAAGGCGCTGAGTGCGAAAGCCGTAATACCATAAGACCAGAACGCCCATGGCCACCACGCCAACTGCGCGAACAGACTTCCAAAGGCTGCCCCAATGACAAATCCAGCTGGAGCCAACGCACCAAAGATGCTGAAGACAATGTTCTTTCTAATCCCTGGCGCATACGCTCTCCCAAACAGCGCAAGAGCATTCGGCATCAGCAGCGCAGGCCCAATCCCCTGCATCGCCCTGCACACATCGAACCAGATCTGCTTCTTGGAATACGCACTAAAGCCTGCAAAGCAGCTCCAGACCCCCAACCACGCATAACCAAAAGTAAACACGCGTTTGTGGCCAAAGATATCGCCAAGACGACCGGATATCATGATGAAGGTTCCCACAGTCAAACTGTACGCGGCAATGAACCAGGACATTTCTCCAGGATTCACGGTCCCGAATGTCTCTGCGATGATGTCGATGGGGGCTAGGGCTTGCCCAAGTGCAGCTTGCGTCATGAGATGGGATACCGCGCACACGCCGACAAAGAGGAACTCCTGCATACTGGTCATGGCGATGAGTTTCCCTCCACCCGCAGCTCCACCTCGAGGCAGAGAGGCCACTTCTTCATCATGGTTCTGCTCGAGTTGCGAATCGTAGTCTGATGACTCCCGGTATTGATATGGGTCGATGAGGCGCCGGACGGAGTATCCAGAGTGTTCGGAGTCGCGGCCTTCGCGGTAGAGATAGGTTGGTAAAGGGAGGGTTTGTTGGGATTGCGTGCGGTGGGTGCCGTATATACTTTCTTTGGCTATGTTGTCGACGTGGGATTGGAGGGAGATGTGGCGCGGGCGGTAAAGCTTTTCGTCATGCTCTTCGGTGAGGGTTTCCATTGTTGACATTGAGATGGAGGGGTTGACTGTGTCAAGGCCGTAGGTTGAGGGCGAGACTTCGAAAGAGGAGGGGAGGTAGGGCTGTATGTACAAACGAGTATGTTGAAAATGAGGGAGTAAAGTAAAGAGAAAAGAGAAGAGAGGAGAGGACAGGACAGGACAGTATACTTCCCACAACAGGACAGCTAGCTAGCAGAATTTGACTTCAGCAAGAAGCACAGAACCAGAACCAAATGCAAGCAAGCCACTCAATCGATCCCACATGTGCTCCACCAAGATAAACAGCTACCCAGGTAGTTAGACAGATTCACAAACGTTAACTCAACCCAGTCCAAGTCCAAGTCCACCCCATCGTCTCTCCCTCCCCATATATTTAAGGCCTCAACTCACACCGGCACACCGACAACCCCCGACGTGGCCATCTCTCCTCATCCCCACCCATCCCATCTCCCACCACCGAGTCTCGTAACTACGCCCACCCAAAGCCTACACATCCCAAACAGGAAACTTGCACCCCTGCTGGTGGGTCATAAGCGAGCCTTGGCGTGCCGTCATCGCGGAGAAAAAATAAGAAATGTGCCGATACGAACGGTATGGGAGCCGGTGATGCAGCTTCGGCTCCCCGACGCGTTGTCCAGCGAATGGAGAGGGGGAATGGGAGACACGACCGCAGCGGAGCAGCTGCGGAGGAGAAACACCAAGCCGTATTTGGAGCACGGTACTGCTTCTGAGACGGGGTTGTGAGATGCGCGGAGGGATGCTGAGATGTCAGGTTGTCGGGTGATGGGCCGAGACGCTTGAGGCCGGAGTCTGGTTGGTGCGTGGATGATCAAGAGGGGATGTGATTTGAGGATTTGGGGATTAGGTGAGGGTTTCATGCAGAGGACGGAATGTGCACGTTGGATTATCTCCCGGTGACGGGCGGGTGGGTTGGGGATGGATGCACTCCTGTCGCTCAGCTTGGGGATGGTGGAACGAATGAGGGCAAAATAATAGACCTCCCGCCTACCTACCTACTGACTAAAGGACAGGAATAGAATGCACGGGTGGGACTTTGATACGAAGGTCTTCGCATTAACCTTCGGCATCAAGATGCATCATCACCAGAGCTTGTTTTGCTCATGCTTGTTTGCTTACCACTTACCTGCCACTAACGTCCCACAAGTAACTACGTATTCTTGGGTGCAGTAGGTCACTACGAGGATGCGTACCCACCTGCATCCACAAACAGTACCAGTTCCCTCATGTGGTACTCATAACAGCCTACGTGTGTGACGCGCTGTAGCCCTAGCGCGAACCAAGGTACACAGGAGATACCTACCACCTACCTGCATGATGCTATAAAGGAGGCTCCGCCCGTCGTGGAACGTTGGTTTGGTAGGAGATCGGCTGGGTGCATATGCATGTCAAGACTCGAGAGAAGAAGTACAAGCGCCGATGAGCTAGGCTGGAAAGGTATCTGTTGATTCGGGGAAATTCTGCGGTACGGAGGGAGATTGTGGTTGTGCGGTTCGGAGGAAAGATAGCCATCTATATACGTACATGTCGGTCCATAGTGGTAGCACCCTTCGGGGCATTGTTTGATCGACGGTGCATACACACCCAGTACCAGATATCGCTGTTCCCATCTGACGAGCGAGCCAGAGATACGCATCCCTTTCTTCACATACCTAAGAGATACACAGGCACATACCTATGTCTACGTACGCACAACTAAACAAGACCGGGTATCCGGCAGTACTCGTATGCGGTTGTAGCTACTGCACTCAGGGTGGGCATGCACGTGGAGCCCGATCAGATGTGGCAGATCACAGTGGAGCAGGTCAAGACGTACAAGAACGCCCTCGCATTACCGTACCTAAGCGTGCTGAAACGACGGGCCGTGTTGATGCGCGTGTACGGTGGTTGGGTGCAGGTGCAGCTGGCTAACACATGGTTATGTGTGGACGCATATACATGGGACTTAGGTAGGCATGTCTTACTTTTTTGGTCGTTTGTCTGCGGGGGTGGTTGAACATCATTGGCACCGCAGTGGAACAGTAAAGTGCAAAGCCTGCAGTATTTACGTCAGATTCGCATTATCATTTACCCCCATTGATATGTGCAAGCACCATCTATCTTTCTTCGTCCACAGCGCTAGCCAATCGATTCAATGTAGTTTCTCCTCCAACTGGTAACTTCGATATCTTCCTCTTCCTTTCACATATGTGTGGACAACCTAGATGTATCTACATGCTTCTCTCTCCTGTTTGCGAATGCAGACGCTGAGCAAGGGAAGGGATCAGATTATTATTCCGGAGGTGTTCTTCGAGGGGTGCGGATAGGCTTTGCTTCGATGGATAAGTAAGTCCGGATATGGGGAGAGCCGCCATCTAGTACTGTCAAACACTCTGGAGGATGATTTGGACTCTAGATACTACTCAGAGGGATGGCCAGGACTGTATATATGTAATTAGAGGTATGGCACAAGCAGAGGCAACGGAAATAACATGCACAATACCATGTGTGGTTTGTGCGAAAGGCGGACCCGATTCAACACGAGAGGCCACGACGCCGAAGAAGACAGGAGAACTACTGCCATGGAGCTTGCTACTGTTTGGTTAGTGATATGTCGTGTACTTGTTCTTGGAATAGTGATGTATGCTAGTGCAGTCTAAGAGGGATCGTAGGGCCGTGTAGCCTGAACCTTGCCATCGTTGTGCTGATAGTCTAGAAGCCAGACTTTGGCGTTGGTATTGTTTCCCTAACCCTCCTTAGATGCAGACATGTCGGTACTTCGGCACATCTCCATTCGCCGTTTTTCTATTTTAAAATCCTTGAATCGTAAGTCTAAGGTGCATATAAGGCTAGAGGTTTCAAGGTAAGAGGGCAGCTGAAAAAGGTTGACTTGAGCCTGTAGCTTTCTTTTTCTTATTCGGTAAAATATTTCAGGCGCATGTCGGACGGTTTGTTCCAGATGCGTGGCGGTCAGAATGTCTCGGCTTGGGGGACGAGGCTGTGGGAGAAAATGGTCCGCATTTTATCTTCACGGATTCGACTTAGTCTACTGGATGTGAAGGCTTAGACAGCCAGATAAGGCTAAGGGATCTCATGTACGGCAGAGCAAGCGAAGGTGGTGATATACCTACCTTACATGGAAGCCTTCACCGGTCCGAGAAGCGGGGTCGGACGGCACAATACTGCCCCGTCAAGAGAAGTCCTGCCTGAGCCATCTTTTTCAGAATAAACGAGAAGAGGTCAGGCGGAAACAAATGCTTCCAAGATTGCCATAGCCAATAGGAGAGATTGAGCCTCTACGCCGTCCCCGGAGCTGCAACTCGGAGAGGTATGCGGCTGAGAGATGTCGACGACGAGTTGAATGAGTATCTAGAATGTAAGTGTGGCTTTGAATGATAGGATACCACAGCGATTTTGTGATGCTCTGGTGTCTGTGAGTGGAGGTGTTCATCGTTGCCTCCTTCCTTGGCCGCGATTGCTCTGTTCGGCAAAGATGCGCAAACCCAATTCTAACCACAATTCCACGGCTTGAACGTTTCTCTTCTTTCTACGCAGTACAGCCACATTCTCAATCCATGATCATGCTTCGTGTGGAATGCGCGCGGTCTTCCTTCGTCCTCCAATGTGTCCCTGCGACGGCTGATCGGCATCTCACCGGTGGCCTACCCCGGAAACTGCCTACACCTGATGAGGTTGCAGGACGTGAATCAGTAGAGGTGGAGCGCCCGCTCCCTTGGTTAAGCCTTATGATAAGCCTTATGATTGTATGGTAGACCTTGTGTAAGAACAGCAGCATTGATCGAATGTGCAGCCTCCTCCTGGCCTTCAGCCTTATCCCCGAAGCGCACAGAGTTGAGCCTTCTCTCTCGTCGGGCTCTTTCGGAAATCAGACGAGGTGGTATCGAGGCTGGACCTGGCATCCCAAATCTCCAGGACTGTGCAAGATGTTTTCTGGGTAGGCGAAGGATCTCAGCTGGCACCGGGCGTGGGAGAGATCCTCTAGACTTTCTCAAATCATTCAGCGTTTTTCATGCTCAAAGATTTTTTCCGATCCCGAAAGTTCCAGAGGGTGTTGGGGTTTACCTTAGGTGGAAACGTCTCGTGAGTTTCCTGTTCCAGGTTGTTTCGCTAGTGCCCCGTCAGGCACCGAGAATGGTGAAATGGTTCTGCTACATATGGCGCCGAGGCGTTGTTTGTTAAACACCTGAGAACCATCAGGCTGACGGATAGAGTGTAGCAATCACTGAGATGCATGATTTCCGCACCGGATCCGGCCTGGAGAAAGGCACCATCTCAAGGCAGCGACAAAACAGTGGTGACGGCACATGGCACAATTATGTTCAGCCCCACTAGGCACTGCTTCGGCTGCGAGATTGTTGGAAGGAGAAAGGAGCCAGGAGACGAGCAGTTGGGCAGAACGACTGCGCCTCATCAAGTGTCACTTCGATAACCCCAACCCCTGATCGGTGGCACAGTTTGTGTGGCTGGGGCACAATCTTGACCAATCATCTCACCTCTGCTCCATCGTGTCTTCTGGCGGTCAAGCAACGTCACAGATATTCCAGCCTTGACCTACCACCTTGTGACGTGAGCACAGTCTATAAACACCATGGCTGCCACATCTACGCGAAAGTTGTCCTTACGGCCATACTTACGGCCACACTTACGTATTTACGCCTCTTGTCTTGCGCAACCATGACGATCGAACAACGTGCCCAGCTTGCAGCCAGCATCTCCCTCACATTCAAGATCATACTGCTTGTACACCAGCTGCGTCGACGGCTCAGGCCACGCGTGCCAACTAGCGAATGCTATCTTGGCTCCAAGACTTACCTCGGTTTGGAACCAAAGGCGATCAAGACCATTGCAAAGGGTTTGACAGGCGTTGGTCTATCACAGAATAGTCGATTGCATGACCGTTCGGACCGAGTCCGCAAAAGGAGGAAGAACAACAGACTGCGCTCGTCGGGATGGGGTGGATCCGCTAACCCAAACACTTCTGCAGAAGAAGTGCAACGGTATGTGTAGATGCCTTCCTCGAGGTTTCAACACATCAGGTGTCTGGTGCTAACCTTTTACGGTAGTGTACTCAAATCAATCAACGGAAACATCGATTTCCCGGGCAATGCATTAAGCACCATATGTTCTGACGATCACCTTTTTCTCAAACAAAACGATACCCCAAGCTTTGATGGCCTTTCTCTAAACGAGACTGTAAGCCACATTGTTCTTGTCGACGAGGCGCTACGAGTGCTTCATGTGGCCCGAGAACAGTACGATGACCAGTGGCTCCTAGCCCAAGGAGACTTGGTCGGATTGGATCTAGATGAGAACTTTATTGCCAACTATGAGCATTTGCTCCTTCGCTTAGAGTCATCTCTCACTGAGGCTCTATCCAGGCGCGTCATCGAGGTAAACGCTCCCTGTCCGAATATCGTGGTCGATTCTGAGGCATGTTCTCGTGAGAATCTCCAGATGGGTCTTTACGGCACACTCTCGATCCAGCTAGCTATCCTCAGAGCACAGCCTGCCTACATGCCCTGTCTCTGAGGAAGAAGGTTTTCGAGATGAGACGTGAAGATCTACCGGGAGCCCCCCACCTTGCAAGGGTCGTGATCGCCGTTTCCGCCATGTCTGCAATATCCTTGAACAGAATTGAGCTAACCGTCTCTTTTCCAATAGGCACTGCTGGAGGGCTCCCATACGAAGAAGCAAAGACGGTTGTTGGAGTGGTTTACGGAGTTTCCAAATAACCGCCACCCTCTCAACACAACTATGCCTTGGTCGATCAAGGTCGGTGTTCCTTGTTTGAGGCTTCGAAACAGTTGCTAACTTCTGATGCAGCCTTCGCTTGCTGTGCTTTGGGGAGTATGTTGGATGTTTTATGCCTCTCCTAACTCTGAAGAGACTCCCCGTGTGCCGCAGAATAGGTTCTTGAATGAGGGGGTCGGATTGGGCCGCCTACAGCCAAATGATTGTAAGTTCGCAGCGCTTTCGTTCAAGTGAGACTGGGATGGTGTTCATGGTCTGCCCCATTCGGAAGCATCTTCTTGGCTGTTTACTCCACCATGGGAGCCGTCGTTTCATGGACTGTATGTGGCGAGTTGAGTTCGAAAAAAAGCATCGTCGGGAGTGTTTGTTTCAGCGGCATCGTTGCTAACCATCGTACAAAGCAGACTTCAACTTTGGCCGAGAGCTCACGGCAACCCAATCGCAACAGAGCAGAAACGGCCGTCGCGACGTGGATGGTCTGGGAACGTCGGCTTTTGAACGGTCCGACGCGCGCTCGGACCACTTACAGCTAAGCCCTCCCGGGGTGCGCACTTTCCAGCGTAAGTATTACGGGGTTTTAGGATGACTCATGTGTTCCGGTTGCCTCCATCCTGAATTGGTTTCAAGCCCTCTCTGTTCCTAAACTAACTAGCAGGCAGAACCAATCGCCCAACAAGGCCCATCGACGTTCTTTGAGCCTGCAATACATATAAGGCCGTCCTACCCTTACGCGTTAACATCTCCAAATTCGCCTCACGTGAACCCTCCAGGCATAGAATATTCCAGCCCTCTTGTCGTCTTCCCTTCATGGTCCGAGCCACAGTACTTTGACCAATCCGCCACTTTGCCACACCGAAGAGCCAGTCATTTGCCCGACGACGCTCCGTCGATTCGAGTGACTGACGAATTTACTCAGCCTCACCAGTCTGAGTATCCGAGCTTCGATATATATCAACCCGCACAACAGCCTCAGGCGCCACAGCTCATCAACAACAACTTCCCCTCAACATTCACCATGTTCCAACCAAGCGAAACTTCACCCATAAATCCACAGATAGTTAGACACGAACGGACGACGTCAAATACCTCTACCACTAATATCCCAACGCCCGTGAGCATGTCTGGGCATGAGAGTTTGATATCGCCAGGAGCAGACAGAAGAATGTCACTTGCAAGCTCTCGATCACATGAACCTTTGCGGCAAACATCCGAAGCCTCTTCAGATGATGGAAACGATGCCTTGTCGCCAGGAGGACGAAGAAATCACTCCTACAAGAGATCAGAAGAGCCACAGAGAAACCAACAAGGGAAGATGATATGCAAATATGAAGAGTGCATCAGCTTGACGTTTGATCGCAAATGCGAGTGGAGGTAAGTTTCCGTCTAGATTGCTCTTCCCCAGTGCTCGACTTACACAACTCTAGTAAACACATGGACAAGCATGATCGACCATACAAGTGTAATGTCAAGGGCTGCGAGAAGCTCCAAGGCTTCACATATAGTGGTGGACTTCTTCGACATGAGCGTGAGGTACATAAAATGCATGGAGGCACAAAGAAGAGCCTATTCTGTCCGTTCGGAGACTGCAAACGTAGCTCAGGATCCGGCTTCACGCGCAAAGAAAGTCAGTATAACCATTCCACTATCCCATTTGTTTCACTCGCTAACATGGCCAGATCTACATGAACACGTACGAAGAGTTCACCGACGTACAAGCACTTCCTCAGACCTAGGCAACTTGATTATCACCCGACAAGATCCCAATGACGAGCAGTCGGATATTATCCAGGGCGCCAGCCCACCATATCGGCGTTCAAGCATAATGTCAGCATCAGACGACACGCGCAGTCGAGGCCACAAGCGTATGATTTCTGATGTTGGTATCTCTGAAGAGGACGAGGACGAACATGACCTCCGCGTGGTGGTCAAACGTCTGCGCAGGGAGAATGAAGAAAAGGACGAGCGACTTCGTCAACTAGAGGCCGCCGTTACAGTGCTTCAACAGCAAGGCCGTCGATAACCATTTGAGAAGGAACGAAATTTGCAGAAATATTTCACGACCCACGGAAATCGATACGACCACTCTACTTTTACGTTTACCATCTTGGTTAATACTTTGTATCATTCACTAATGTCTCGAACGGAGACAAGCGGAGGAAATGTTGGCACATGGGGATTTGCATTAGCTTGGTGTTTTTGTTTTCTATTTCTCTGGCAGAAAGACGCTCGTTGTATATTCCTACTGAGTGTCTTGTTTGCCACTATTGCTTATACGTAGTAGATTAGATATAGGTAGGTATTGTGGACGGGAAGCGTGTCTGCGACATGCAATGAATTACGAACAGGCAATTTGGGTCATTGAATACTTCGCTCATTCAGAATGGACTGGAGCGATCAAGTATGGTCGGAACGAGATTGGATAGATGATTAGATAGACCACACCACTTTACTGTACACTTTAATGTTTGTACAGCGTCACTCGCTGCTTAATAGAAACACCCTCTAAACTCTCCATCTTTGTTGCACCTGGTAATTTTGACTGTGTTTGCTTTTGACAAGGCACCTGAACCCCTTCACCATAAAATCCTCATTTTGCATATTGCACCCTGATGCTCTTACTCACCGAGTCCTCGAGCTGAAAATCATGAAGTCAAATTTAGCATTTTTGATGCCTGGGCGCCCTTTTCATTTCAATGCCTGGCCCAAATGCTGACCCATTTCCCGTTCGAAGTTTCGAACCGTGCACTTCAGCCTTATGAACCGTTTATTCGCTTCTAATGCTAGGGATTAGGTTAGTTACATGGGTGGTAAGCATGGTGGGCATATCAAAAGTGCAATTATGCACGGACGAGAGGAGAGACTGGTTGCCTAGTTGGGGACCTGGAGACATGTGATGGAATCATGAGGCTGGTGGCCGACGGGTGGAGCTGGTCGGTGGAGCATCCTCTCGCTTGGGTGAGTATGAGGGATTAGGTACCCATCAAATTCCTCCTCATTTTCTGGTTGGGTTTCTGGGAGATGAGAAAGGAGCGAGCGGACGACGACGACGGCAACGACGGGAGCCACGTCAAAGGCGAGCTTGGTCCACTGTTGAAGCCCGATATAGGGCTGAATAGGCAGCGAGCACAGTATACGGTACATTGAAGACCACATTATTCCGTCCCATTTGTGGTAGTATTTCGACGCTAGTCTCAAGGCTTACTATTCGCTTTGCAGTAGAAGATGCGATTTCATATGTAGCCTCGTGTTCTATGAGGCGAAGTCTGTGGTTCTCCTCTCATATTCGTACGTATCGTATTTTCGCGCGTACCTCTGCATATGGTCCCGACGGCGACGGGGAAAACACGATTACTCCTCCGATACCTCCGCCGTCCTCCATGCTTACCCTCCCTCCCATTGCATGTGTGGAACATAAATCATGGGGGAAAGCCGTAGGTGCCTCAGGCCCGGTGTCCCGCCATCTTCCCTCGGCAAGTGCGTACTCCTTCGCGCCCACCCCCCTTGCTAAGCTTCGCCTCCGCCCTCTTTTCTTTGCCCGATCCCGCAGTTATCCGGGCCAGATACCACATTCACACCTCCCTATTCTGTTAGCAGAGAGAATAACGTTATTAGGAAGATCGATGTTGAGATGCAGTAGATGGACCGGGATGAGGCATTTAGGTAGCCGTCAATGACTCCTCGATTTTTTACGTCTTGATTGGTTACTTCCTGCACATGACACCGCGCCCTTTTCCCGTCCCAGAGTGAGTACACGCTCGGCTACTGTCCGTGGATCACAGTCACTGAATGCGCAAGCGATGAACACGGAGTGCGCGAAGACTTGTGATGCATAAGAATGGTGAATCCAGATCAGAGGAAGAGGTCGATTTACAGTAATGTGGCGCAGCCGTGGCGATCCACGCGTTTTTCCGATGCCAAGGACAAATCTGATTGGCAAAGTGCCCAATGATCGCCGGTATTTTTACAAGGATGATCGGCTAAACCTGTGTAGTGATGGGCACGTGGCTGTGTATGATCCGCGTGATGCAATGCGCGGATGCCTGGTGGTGGCCAGTGGCACTCAGAAGCCTGAATTCTCGTGCTTGGAATCAGTTATTGATTGGAGGGCGGGTTGCGATGGCAATCAGGAACAGGGAATGGGGGCGAGGAATCGAGTGGAAGGGGTTCGTTGCCTGATGGGCGAGGTCTTCTTACCGATTAGCGCTGTGTTTGAGTAAGATCCATGTGCGAGGGAGATATGCGGTGGTGATTCATAACTGACGGGAGCTGAAAACAAGGCGAAAGGTAACTCTCCAGGGCTGTATCTGGGATCCTGGTCTGCTGAAAGACATTGGAAAAGTAAAGCTTTTTGCCACGGAGTCATTGTGTGGTTGGAGTCAAGCTGGGAGGACTCTGTGACAGGGGATACAAAGATGCACAAATACAGTAAAAGATTTGAGTCAGGGGAACTAAGTTTTGCCTCTTTTTTCCTGCCAGACAAAGAGATGCTTTTCGCAGTGAGGAAATTCGTAAAAAGAAATTCAATCCAATGGAATTTGATGGCCTTGGGTATGTACATACCTGAAGGTGAGTATTTCGTATACTTCCTCAATCCCTGTCAATTGACACTTTAGCATAAAACTTTCCTACAAAAATCATTCGGAAACATGATCATGTATTTTGGGTTCTTAGCTCTCCTCCAACAGTATGAGTCCCCGGTGCAAGGTCACCTGGTCCACATAATTCTGCTATGGTAGGGACTGTTCCATTACCAAAGAACCATACTGCTGGCATAGACCCCTTGAGTATGTCTGTCAATACTCAACATCAGCTCTGCTATCCCTCATGAATGACAAGGGACAACGACCATACTCCCTTTGAATACCGCAAACAATAGTAGACCTAGCATCACGCTGTCTGGACCTTGAAGTCAGAAGAAAGCACTCTGGGGCCCTTCTCCAGATACATTCTGACATAACTCGCGCCACCGATCAGCTGCCTCTCTTGTCCCTTTTAGAACTTCGTTTCGCTGATTGCGAGTCAGAAACAGACGTCAAACTCGGGGATCAAATACAGAGGAACCGTGTTTCAACATACAAGGTTTGCTAGATATTCCACCGGCAAGCTGACTGAACGGCGATTCATCGTTGACATAATTGCCAAACGGGGATGCAGAAATGTTTAGCGGAGGGTAAGTGCGGCTCGGTGTCGAAGTTTGGCCAAATACAGGATGTGGGCTCACGATCTTCTCTGATGTTCTTCGACGATGGCGCCTTTCATGTTTTCCCCAGTCAGATGGCGTCTGGCACCCCCGAGACTTGAAGGGGAAAGTTTCTTTGATGGCCGAAGCGGTGGATGAAGTAGTGAGCGAAGCGGTGAACAGTGGTGGCATCTTGGCAACAGCCGCCCAGCTTTTTGGTGTGAGTGTCTGCTCGAGCTTTGGTGTGAGTGTCTGCTCGAGCTTTGGTGTGAGTGTCTGCTCGAGTTTTGGTGTGAGACTCTGTTCGATTTTTGGTGCGAGTGTCTGCTCGATTCTCAAGACATGCTCTGTCAAGGCACTGATACCTGCGTTGATGGGCTGCAGGTGGCGTTCGATATCGCAAGGTGGTTGCTCGCAAGGCCGCTTCCTAATGGGGGTATGAGGAGGAGAGGAAGGGGATCCAACACCGACAGGACTCTGCTCCTCTGTCGATCTTGACTCTTGGTTCGGTATAATGGCTTCCTCAAGCTTTGGGGGCGATTCCGTCTGTGCCAAGGTCGGTCCATTTTCGATAGACGGTGAACCAGGGGGAGTGTTCTCCAGTCGAGCGATTCTCTCTTCCGCCGCACGTAGGCTGGTCGCGAGGCTGGAGATCTCCCTTCTGATACTGTGGATTGTAAGAAGGATGCCTTGTAAAGAAACCTGTGAAGCTGATGCCATTCCTGACGAATGATGGTGGCGGCGAGGATGAAATGGAGAAAACATAGTTTTCACGTTGTTGGGAAGGCCAGCGCTCACTGGGTGCAAGTGCATAACCCTTCTACGGGCGAGGGCGGTAGTAGAGAGGGCTCTCGGGCGTGCCTGCTTGCAAAACTGGGCCTTCACTCCTCATCTTCTCAAAAGCTTCGGTAAACTCAGCATGGTCCCATTCATCTTCTGGAGCAAAACTCGACCCTTCATATGATTCTTTTGTAAAGTCGCTGGCGGGCATAATCTCCAGATGCAGACATTGCCGTAAGTGCTCATCCTGGAACGGACATCTTGCCTTCATCCATGCAGCAGCAATGGAAACACGCTGTTCCCTTGTCTTTCGATCCGATGCCATGAAAGCCGGCCTCCAAGTCTCGCCTGGTCTCGATTTGATCGGGAAAGAAATAAAGTCAAGGTTAGGGAAGCTATGAAGAAGTGCTTGGGCCTTTTCCATCACATTCGGCCAGAATCTCCGTCGCCATCCGTGGCTTACGGTGTCTAGGTCAGATTCGTAAATCCTATGGTCTGCATCCGCTATGAAGATGATCTGCCTGACGAACGGAAGGTAGCCAGGAGCGAAGATTGGATTGCTCATGTACATTCGAAAAACATTGCTCCCGTACAAGGTGTCGCTACATTCGGCATGGATCTGATGACAGGATCTAATCAACGCTGTGGGTATACTACTTCCCATCGCCTGCGGTTCCACTGGTCCTTCGCCTTTTTCTCGAACAATTTTCGCTCTGATGCGAGGCCGGACTGCATAAGGATCCATGGAGTAGACAAAGATTGCCCCAGACACACAAAAAGCATACTCATAGATCAGGTCTCTGATCTCGCGCGGCAGGTCCAGAAATCCAGTTTGTCCGGGAATTTCTTTAAATGACTGAGACCATTCTACCTCGGTAGTTGGCTGAATATATTAGCAGACATGAGCTGCTTCCGTGAGGAAACCTTGAAGAGATACACACATCCGAAGTCATGTTTTCTTGAAAAAGCAAGAATACTGCCAGAGGGATATGATGAGAGTAGGAGCTTAGGCTGAGATTTCAGGCAGACGGTGTATGCGAGGGGATTACCTAACTAGTCCTCTTTCGGATATGTCACGATTGTTCCGAGCACGTGATGAGTTGCACCACTTCCGCCTGCGGGCCTCGTGTGCTCTTCGTAGTATACCTCAGAACTCTTCACACTGATTCTTGTGATCGCTTATTCCATGCAAAAACCAGGCTAAATGAATACACCTGTCATATATTATCCTTTTTCTACTCTACTCCTCTTTCCTTCGAAGGTTGGTCAGAAAGGCAACGAGTAGCAAGCTTAGGACCTTCAAGCGCACCCACACGTGGCCGTAAGAAGACGGACATGAATACATGTCAAGATAACCTATGAACACCATGGCATCGCGCTGAAGGTGAGAATCTAGGTAGAATCGACCAATACCGAAATGACATGATGGTGATTCGTCTCATCTAAATGCATGGTCTGACCGGGAACATGACACTGCTAGCCGCCCTCACCACCTCGTGTTTTCGATTGAGACGGATATCAATTGAGCGGGTGTCTTTGTCAAGAGCTGGAAAAAAGTGGATCAACTGGTGTGGAGGGTTTGAAGGATGACACGAACTGGGCGATCGGACCTGCAGAATGTTGGATCCGTTGGCCCGTGCAGGGCTTGGCACCTCCCGTCACTCCTGAAACAACATTCACTCCCTGACAACCAGCGAGACCACACCTCCACACTCCACGCTCCGCCCCACCACGCCTTCCCAAGTCACTCGCTTCCACGCCCTCACCACTCTCACTTACCGCATCGACTGCCGTACATTCGCTCGCACGTCGCAGCGCAGGGCCGCCTGTTTACAAGTGTCCTCCACGCCTCAGCCGCCGCCACTGTGCGCGCCTTGTTTGCAGCCGCCCCGTTGCAGTCCTCCCAACCCACATCGCACTCGACACTCGATACCCTCCCACCGTCGCAACCATGGGCTTCGGCGACTTCACGACAATATGCGACAAGGTGATGATACCGATGTGCTCCCTGCTGGGTCCGAGATCAGAGATCAACGGCAACGTCGGCATACAAGCATCTTGCTACTCAAGAACGATTGGGCTGGCCAACACCATCATCTTCCAGGCCGCTAACGACTTCATGCACATTCTGGCCTTGGTCATGACTGTCATTATGATCATTCACGTGCGGTCCAAGTTCACTGCTGTCGGTATGTCGTTTTCCCCTGTCGAATTGGATTGCTGACGCACTGCTAACACGGCTTGTCAACAGGTCGTAAGGAAATCACATCGTTCTTCTACATCTACCTGCTTCTCACCATCTTCTCCCTCGTCCTCGACTCCGGTGTCGTCCCGCCTGGCTCAACCATATATCCTTACTTCGCCGCTGCGCAGAACGGTCTATCATCCGCTCTTTGCACCAGCCTATTGATTAACGGCTTCGTGGGCTTCCAGCTGTATGAAGATGGCACCCCTCTGTCAGTATGGCTGCTGCGACTCAGTTCCCTCGGCATGTTCGTCATCAGCGGCGCTGTTTCTCTTCTTACCTTCAAGTCCTGGGCGGGGCTGAAGCCGGAGAACCCCATCGGCATCTTTGTCGTTCTGTACATTGTGAACGCCATTTTCCTCTTTGTGTATGTCGCCAGCCAGATCTTGTTGGTCTTGGGCACCTTGGAGGACCGTTGGCCATTGGGCGACATCATCTTCGGTGTCTTCTTCTTCGTCATCGGTCAAGTCACCCTCTACGTCTTCAGCGATACCATCTGCAACCAAGTGCAACACTATCTGGACGGTCTCTTCTTTGCCACCATCTGCAATCTCCTCGCCGTCATGATGGTCTACAAGGTTTGTTTTTCAACCCCGTCCTTATTCATCCTTCGGCGCGCTAATAAGGCTATTTATAGTACTGGGATTCCATCACCCGTGAAGATCTCGAATTTTCCGTTGGTGTCAAGCAGCACAATTGGGAAGTCAAGGAGTTCATACCCGAGGAGGAAAAGCGGGGAACAGTCTATGTTGATTCTGATTATACACCATCGCTCTACCAGCAACCGTACAATCGCGCATCGCATTACTCTGCCGTCGGTCACTAGACTCGCCTCGCCTATCCTATCCTTGTTCGATAAAAAATAACCATTCCTGTCCGTCTGGCGTTCTGTATGTATTTGAGCATGGCATGGAGTTGTGGTGTATTCATTGTTTGGTGTCGGTTTTGATTAATTAGGATGAAGGAATGTCCAGGTGGGTACTTGGATTACGGAAGGAATGGCATCCTGGGGCTGGGACGAGTTCGGAGAATATACATAGGAGGTATCTTATAGTAGATATATATAATCAAGCCAGTATGGCAGTATCATTATGTATACTTGGATCTCTACTCTCCGTGTCCAGGCCATTTATCGGAGACGCGGCATGTGTGAGCAATCAACCCGTCTAAACCTCAAACACTCTGAACCAAAACACCACTCTCGACCAAAAACACAATCAGACGAAACTCTCATCAAGCATTCTAGATTGCAATGGCAGCATAATGGCGGATAGCCCATGGTCCAAAGACCTCGCATCGAGCCTGCCCTTCCTCCATCAACATCCTTCCACCCCGAGACGAGCCACCGGGTAACCCGATTAGGCAGTCCCGGCGCAAACAGCTCACGAACTGTCTTGAGCACGGAGAAGCTTGCCTCCATCAAGTATCTCGTGAGGTACCACCGGGTCGATAGCTCGGCTAAACATGGCTGTCGTTACGGTGCCGGTGATGAGTGCGAATGAAGAGGTGCGGAGGGCGGGGGTGTAAGGTGGCGGGGCGCGGGGAAGGGCATAGGGTTCATTTATATTGGGCGTGGCCCTGGGGCCTGATGAGGGGAGCTTTGTTTTTGTTCTTTGGATCTTGAAAAGAGCTTTGGACTACTGAGAGATTGTAATTTGGACATTGGATCGAATTGGAGTGGTGATCAGGTACGTGGAGTTTTCTTTGATGAAGTGGGAGCTTGTTTGCTTTTGGAATGAGGGTGCGGTGCTGGGCAACAGAGCACCCGGGTTTGCTTGGGTGGAATTGACAGCGTGTAGAATTCGGATATACGGCGGCCTTCTTGCTGTTCGACTTGTGGCGAGACGATTCTCTTGAAAAGCTCATCCATCCAGAGAACGGCCGAGCACAGCTCCTGCTTCGACTTTCTCGCGAACCCTTTGCTCCTGCCGTGTGACGCTCGCGTCCATTTCGACATCGCCCCTGCTAGAAGAATCAAAGAGACAGACACACCAATCCGCAACCATGTCGCGAAAACACTTCTTCGAAAGCCCCGAGGGCGTCGTCCAGCACATGCTCCAATCCCTCGTTGCGCGAAACCCACAGATGGGCCTCGACCTCGAGTCCCGCGTCGTCTACAACAAGACGCAAGCCCCCTCGCAAGTAACCATCATATCCGGCGGGGGCTCAGGACACGAGCCCGCGTGGTCCGGTTACGTGGGCGACGGCATGTTGAGCGCGGCTGTGTGCGGCGATATCTTTGCTAGCCCGAGTACCAAACAGATCATGGCGGGGATTCGCAACGTGCCCTCGGATAATGGGGTTATCTTGTGCATTACGAATTATACGGGGGATATGCTGCATTTTGGGCTCGCGAGGGAGAAGGGCCAGGCGTTGGGGTACAAGGTGGATGTTGTTTGTATGGCGGAGGATGCGAGTTTAGGGAGGGTGAAGAGTGGGAAGGTCGGGAGGAGGGGGTTGGCTGGGAATTTGCTGGGTAAGATATATGTCCAGGTCCCTTCTTGCTACTCTTATTCCTCACACACTGATTGTGGAAACTGGAATCGAATTGAGCTGACAGGATCGCAGTGATCAAATTGATTGGCGCTGCTAGCCAGAAGAACTGGCCCTTTGAGAAATGTAGAAAGATGGGAGATCTGGGGAATAGCGAGTTGGTGACTATTGGTACGAGCTTGGATCATTGCCATGTTCCGGGTCGAGAGGCGTTTGAACATGTGCCGGAAGGAGCTTGTGTTATTGGAATGGGAATCCATAATGAGCCTGTATGTTCGCACGCAGTGAAACTTAGTATTCAACCACTGACGTATGTACTAGGGCCTACGCACAATATCCCCCATGCCCTCAGCCGAAGATGTTGTCATCGAGATGCTCAAGTACCTCCTCGACACATCTGATTCCGACCGCGCCTTTGTTGAGTTCAAACCCTCGGATGAGGTTGTAATGCTCATCAACAATTTCGGCGGTCTCTCTGGTCTCGAGCTCGAGGCCATGACGAATGTCGCCCTCATCGTGCTCAAACGGGACTGGAACATCGTCCCCTCGCGAATCTATGCTGGTATTCTAGAGGGATCACTGAACGGCCAAGGTTTCAGCATCACCTTGGGTAACATGAGCGGCATGGCTAGGGCCATGGATCTGAAGACCGAGGAGATAATTGAGTTATTGGACGCACCAACAAATGCGCCAGCTTGGCCAAAGAACAACTACGTTCCAATTACCGTGTCGAAAGAGACAGAAGAAAGACGTAAACAAGCAAACGCCAAAGCTGCTGACACAGATGAAGGCCACAAAGGTCCCGCCACGCCGCCATCCTTCATCCCAGCATTACGGAAGGCATGCAATGCAGCCCTAGAAGCCGAGCCCACAATCACACAATACGATTTGCAAATGGGCGACGGAGACTGTGGCGAAGCCGTCGCAGGCGTATGCAAATCTATCCTCGCAAATATCGACTCCTTAGCGGCAGACCACCTCCCTCCCCTCCTCCCTCTTCTCGAAAGCATCGGAGAGAATGTAGAAGATGTAGGTGGCTCCCTAGGCGCCATCTTATCGATTCTAGTGACGGCCTTCACAAACGCACTTGCCACCTCCACCCTCAAAGACTCCAAACCCCTTGACATCACCACTCTCTCCTCCGCCGCGCTCGCCGCGCTCGAGAACCTCAAGCACTACACCTCGGCGCGAGAGGGCGACCGCACCGTCATGGACGTTCTCATCCCCTTCATCTCGTCGCTGGACTCGACCAAGGATTTTGTGAAGAGTGTAGAGGTGGCAAAGAGCAAGGCGGATGAGACGAAGAATATGAAGGCTAAGTTCGGCAGGGCGACGTATATTGGGGATGATATGGGGAGTGAGAGGAGTCAGATTCCGGATCCGGGGGCGTATGCTGTAGGGGTTTGGTTGGGGGGGTTGAGGGAGGGGTTTGAGATGTAGGTTGGATTTGGGGGCTTGTATGCTAAGAGCGGTAGATTGGTTGGAGATGGTCTATTTATTAATTAAAGAGAATGGTTATTGTGACGGATGGGGGTTTTTGCGGTGGTCCTTGTAGTGGGTTGAGGAAGGGAATGAGACTGAATAGAGTGGGGTTACATGTCATAGCGAGGAATGCTGTGGTTGATTTATTGTAGCAATTGACCAGAATTCGTTTCTTATCCATTGTGGTACAAAGGCTTGACTAAAGATACGTGACATGTCAACTTTGAGTTGTCGACAACCAGGGCGTGGCTATAAGGTCGCCTATTTTAGGGATGGTTAACTGTTTGGGCTATAGTTGGAGCTGGCCTGAGAGTCGGGCTCGTAACAAGCCTGTGTAATCCTAGAGAACTGATGAGATTAGGGATGAGATAGAAATGATCAAACTGGTGGATGATGGGACAGGTGACAGGGCAGCTTTGGAGCCGAATTCAGGCAACTTATTCTATACAGTGAACTATTTGTTGACCATGTCTAGGCGACCCCTGAACAACAGTGGTTTTAAAGGAATACATTATATTCATATCAGACGCCACGCTAAAGCTATAATCGCAACGCCAGACGCTAACGAAGTCCTAGGCCACACTTATGAGACCCCCTTTCCGTCAACGCTATGTCGTTCCACAAGGTCCACTTAAAGCATCCCTAGAGAGTCAATGTTCCTCTGCCATAGCTCCATCCTGATTGGTTCGTTTGGATACATCGGCGGCAAAGCTTCCATCTTGGTACACAAAAACTTTGGACTTGTAGTCATAGTAGTAGTACATGTCTCTCGCACCATCCCACTCCAATGCCGACCGCTGTAACTGCGAGACATACCATTCTACAGCAGTTTTCAGCTCCAATAACGTTTTCGTAAACTCCCCGACCAGTTCGTCAGGTGGGGGTCCAATTGGATGGTCGGGATCAGACTGATCGCCGTGCTCCCTACGATGTCGTCGGAATTGGTCGGCCGTGAGGCCAATCCATTCCATGGTAGCGTGGATGTGATCGACCGAGAAGTCATTGGGTTTTCCGACTTGCGTACTGGTTCCTTGGCTGATTATGTTGTACCCTTTTGTTCGGATGGTGTAGGAGATGTCACGTAGCTCGCGCGGGCTTAGCTGGGAGGTGATGGGGGGATTGGGGGATTAGGCTCACCTGGGTATTAGAGAGGTCGTGGCTCTCATTGCGGGGTGCGGCTTTGCGGAGACTGTCGTAGGCTTTCACTGTATTGTCGCGGGCTGTGCTGAAGAGTTGCCATACTTCTGTCGTTGGTAGGGCTTCGAGGTGGTCATCCATGTTTGAGCTATCGGTATGTAGGCTATTTGGGAGATGGGGTTTGTGAGATTAGATTGGAAGGGTCGTGGATGTTAGTGATGGTATATAAGGCTACAAGGCTGCTGTCTGCAGGTCAGCCTTGTGGGATACGACAAAGTGAGCAGGTTTTGCGTTTACGATTATCAACTTCTTCATTAGGCATGTAGTCTAGGTTGTTTGCAAAACTTTTGGCAACCCGTGCTTGGCTAATTCACAATAGAATCTGGGTGGCGCCCGATACCTTTAGGCCCCAACCCCATACCTCCAGGGGGGCATGAGACACCCTTGGCCTTTCATGCCCATCTAAACAAGTACCCTCTTTGTCTATAGACGAATGGCAGTGATAGATGTCGCCAAGACCTTAGTATGTTACCAAACTTCAAAATATCCCACTGTTTTAAGGCGTCATTAAGAGCTTGTATAAAGTACTAATTTGCCTGGGTCTTTAGATGGGACATCTTTGTAAACTGCACTGTCTCTACCAACCTAAGCGTGATGTTCACAATATTACCCATTTGTACAGCTGCATGTACAGATATCATGACAACTAGCTCAACTGGGGAACCGCTAGCAGGGGGTCTACATGTGTATCATGCAACCTCTGTTACTCATTTGGTAGTCTAAATTCCCTTATATCCACCTTTGAGATATCTCTGCTAAGGTACCACTCAATCGAGCGAGAAAATATCCAAGACTTGACAATTTGAATTTACACCCGTGTGATAGAAACGTGAGAATCCCCCTGGGCGTCAATCATGCTGCTCCCTCAATCCTGAAATAAAGGGTAACTGGAATTCGCTCTCTGTCCTCGTACACATACTGCTTAGGCTGGTAGTCGAAGGAGTAGTCTTTACCCCTTCCATTATCCCATTCTACCGCGGAAACCCAGTCCTCATGGTTCTGCACAACCTCTCTTGGTCGGGATCCTAGACTACTACTGATTGGCCGAGTCCTTCTTTATAACCAGTAGTCTAAGTGGCATAACTCTTACCATTTGGGAAGGACTTGCGAATTTTCAAACCACTATGAGATCTCGCCATTCAGATGTGACGCGTACATGTGGTCAGACGGTAAGATATCTTTCTGTTGTGCGCTGGCAGTATAGCTCATTCAGCATCTGTGCGCAAATCTGTTCGTTTTTTTGACCAGAATCTTGGACTTCAGAGGTAGATATCTCACCGGTCAAATTTCTGAGTGAGCGGTATCATCACTTGGCGGGATAAACGAAAGGGCTATATTTGCATACTTCGCGGATGCTTCTAATGCAGTGCAATGCTATTGAAAGCTTCAGTACTCATAGGTCATGTTTTAGAAGAACATGTCCGCTTCCCAATTTCTGGATATCTAAGGTCAACTGGTCCTGGGGCCACTGTGATGTAGCGCCCCGGAGGATGTCCGAAGTCGCGGATAAGTCATGAATCGCCTGGTGGTATTTACGCTCCGCTATTGTATATTTGCTCATTGTTGATCCTAAGGAATAGAAGGGCGGCTAATGAGGTGAAGTGTTCTTAAGGCCGCCGGATCAGGATGTAGCGCGGTGCATCACGCGTGGCCAAGACTCGGTTTACAGAGGCTATTCGAAAGAGATTATAACATCTACATAAAGCAACCCCATCGCCAGTTATGCCCAGTTCCATGCTATTTATTCTACATAAATCTCTGCTCACTAACCCCCCATCAACACCATTAAGCCAAAGCCAACCCTGCCATCAACCCTCCAGCAACAACCCCAATTACTTGTGGATACATCATATTGGCAGCGCCAGTTCCGACCAGTACAGCGGCTGGCGATGTGGTTGAAACGGCACCCGGAGTTGTGACGGTCGGGGCGGTCGATGAGGAAACTTGTGGGGCTACGGACGATGCGGGGGCGGATTGGGAGGATGTATGATCTTCATCGTGGACGGTGGTAGGACTGGCGGGGGCGCTGCTAATTAAAGTGGTGGCGCTGGGGCCGTAGGAGAGCGCGTTCGAGGGGTTGAACCAGTTGCCAGTGTAGGAGGAGGAGGCTGGAGTTACGTTAGTGACGAAGCCTACGCGCGCGAGGAGATAGAATTCTGGGTCTCTCCCAGCAAATGTAATGAAAAAAGAACTTACTATGCTCGTGGTCGTGGTCGTGATTTCCATGATCCGTATGTGTTGCTGTCGCTGTCGCGCTTCCTGTCATCGCTGTCTCCTCATCATGGCCTTGATGTCCCATCACCGTCGCCGCCAAGCTCAAGAAGAAAAGTACTGTGGGGTACCTCATCGTCAATGGAATACTTAGAGTTCAGCAACAGAAAGTTCAAAACAAAGCCCCATCACGAAGAGGCACCACAGAATTATAAAGTCTTAAAGCTGCTATGCTAGCTGCCGGTGTTACGAAGTGTCGGCCGGTCAGCTTGCTTGTGGCGCCCAGTCACAGCATGAAGAAGTCAATATTGGCACGGCCATTACGAGCCTGACCCCTGACAAGTTGCCAAAAGGGGTGTCTATAGTCGAAGGCTGTGGAGGGCGCTGAACAAAACAGGTGACGAAGCAGTGGTCAGGTCTTCGGGAAAGGGCCGCGTTGAACGGACCCGAGGTGTGAGTGGAAATGGGGGCAGTTGCTGAATGTCCGCATGAGGCCGCGGGACGAGAAGATGCGTTTCAATGTCAGGGGTAGGCGCTTGATTCGTCCAGGGTCCCTGTAAGGATCTCCTAGCGGAGATTTAAGCGAAGGTGAACAACAACTGGACGACAAACGAAAACATCGTCCCAGAAACGACACTCCAGATGCCTTGGCAGAAGTTCAACTACAAATAGAAGAAGATGGTTTCCTGCACCTGATGCGCTGTATACGCGTCCGTTCAGGCCATATTTATCTTGATCTTCTACGCTATGACGACGACGACGATAGGTCGAATCGAACTACTTCGCAATTCAAAAGAAGAGGATATATATTCCTATCCCGCAGCCGCTAATCGCGATCAGATGAATATCAGGATGACTACAACTCAAAGATCGCACCTGGCGTAAGTGTAAGAAAATTGCCATGGGCTCTAAGGCTGCTGGACACGTGACTTATCACCCCATTTCCATATGCATTTGCTTAAGGACTGAGCGAGTTGATGTACTGGGTACTTATACATGACACTTGAGAAAAAGTCTCATTCTTGGGTATAGGCATGAAGATTTATCAAACAGAAGTTAAACAGTCATCTGTCGCTTTCTGTCCCATGATAGCCCTGCATGGTGATAACTGGTTTTGCAAATGAGATGAGACTCATGTCTAATTCTTATGATGCAGGACACAGATCAAGAAGACGCCAAAGGATGCTCATTTTACTATATCATACCTCAGGTTCAAGACATTACTCAGATTCTAGAAACCTCCCCTGCTGAGTTTGAGGTTGAATTTTGTTCTCCTGGTCCACCCCCAACGGTGCCATACCAACACAATGACGACTCAACGGTTTCCTAACTGGACTATATATACCGGTAAGGCCATCACTCCCATTTTCATATTTCATCTCCAGATTTTCTTCTAACCATCACTCAACTCTCGAGGTTCCTCCATAACTTTAAACCTGCCTCAGATATTGCCAACCGAGGAGACATGAAGCGAAATTTTGCGACTACGCCCAATATCAGTATTACAGCCAAGATGCAAGATAATGCGCCTCAACAAGCGGAAGCTCTCCAAAAGTTCGACTTGCACTATCCAAACGAGGTTGTATGCCATGCCTGTACTCTAGGTTGATTAACTACCAGACGAGAGTGCAAGCACCCATAGCCCATAGTAAAATCCATCCCTCCGGTGAAACCAATCTGTCTTCTCGCCAAGAGATGCTTATAGCTGCTACCGAGCCAATCGCAGCGATCGGATCTACCACCTTAGAGACGAGATAGAACTTCCATTCCCGATTTAAGAAGTTTTTCTGACCTAGTATTACGCAAGCAAGACCAGTCGAAAGCATCGCGAGGTAGACAACAAAAGCAACCCGATCCCTGGCCTTCCAAGAGCGGTTCGGCATTTTCGCCTGGAGAAACAGACCCATGGCGGTGACAGCCAGGAATTCGATAGCTAGCAAGATGTAGCGTATAGCGTCTCTGGTTTTATTGTAGGGCCCAAACCCGATAGTGTCCCTGACTTCGAGCTTGAACCACTGAAAGGAAAATATGACGATATACTGGATCCAGTAGCCAAGGCAGTCCCTCCACCCGTCGCTCAGTAAAACAGTCGCTGACATGAAATAGCCATTCGGGTCGCCAGCCCACATTGTCCCGACAGGACGCCATGCAACAAAGGCTTTGTGGTCCTCTAAGATGATTTGTCCGTATGAACTTCGGTACAGGCCCGCGGCTGTGCGCTGAGGGAACAACGAGCTCAAGGTTAAACCAAACCAGGCCCCTCCGGTCGATCCCAGTACGACGGCGCATGCGAACAACATTTGTATTCCCTTGTATGCCAACTCGATTGCGAGGAAATGGAACGGCGCGGCTTCTTGAACCGAGACAGCTGGCACAAATATGTGCGTACGTGTATGACCGGCTATTGAATTGATGAGCGATTCATCAACGGTTGTGCCTGTATCCTTGACGATAGCTTTGAAGTCGACTACAGATAATTCGACTAGCCTTTCTTTGCAATTGAAAGAATGGTCGAATAATTTTACCCTAACTTTAGGAAACATATCTCTTCCGGAACAGTCGGAAATCGTATCGAAAGTTGGTATATTTTCTGGACCAGTCTTGTGCAAATTTCGCAACGCAACGGTAGAGTCACGTGTCTGAACTTGTGTTTCTGCCTCTGCGTGAACAGCCGAGCTGATAAAGGACCGGAGAATATGAAGGGCCACAATATCCTCTTCAACAGATCTGTTGGATTTCTTAAAGCGTAATTGACGCAGCCTTCTTGTGATGGTTTTTGACAAGATCTTTTGCACCTCAAATATAGAGCTGTCGAGTACGTTTCCATCATAGAAACTTGCTGCGTCGAATGGTTCGTTCATTGGCGCTATCCGTTGCACCGCCATCTTTCTCCAAGCAACGTTGCTCCACAATTCCCGTGAAGTTGCCGCCAACGCGTATATAGACCCAGCCAGGGTTGGATACCCCGCCGGAAGTGAAGCGATGGTTGTGATTTGATCTGCCATGGTGATGATGATAGTATATTTACAGCCTGGATCAAGCTTAGTGTCGTAGGGAATGGTGACTGGCTGCTACTCCTAGTTCAGCGCACTAGGAGATTGTATAAACGAGGCCGAAGGATAGAGGTGGTAGCCTAAACGGATTGATGGAGATCAACTGAACGCCGAAGATTACCCCTGAACACCTCTACGTCGCGTCTCATCAACTTCACCACGCAATATCTCAATCAATCCTTTTTCAAATTATATAAATAATAGCTTATTTGAATTAGTATAAGCTATATAAATATAAAGCAATAAAAGAGGGATACTATAAAACTCTATATAGAGAGCTTAACCTGATTGAGTATATATTTATAGTATTCTGAAAGAGCATTTCCCTGCAGTTTTGAAATACATTGAAATTACACTGTTTGTATTTGCTCCTCGCTTGCACATATAGTTGTAGAAGGTTTGAGCTTGTGCTGGACGCGAGCTTTGTTGACGATTCTGCGCCACATGCAAGTTACATGGGTGGTGGAGCGTAGCGCGTAGTAGAAGCGCTTAACACCATCAGACCTATCAAGATGTGAAGGCTGAAACGCTTGAATAAAGTATTCCTGTGCGTTTCGTTCCTGCATGTGGCACAGGTTTATGTTAGAAAAAGTGCTCTTCCCCGTCAGGCAACAATGTTGCCAGATATTTTCCAGTCCTTCTAAGATTCGAAATCCACCAGCATAAGCATGAGCTTCATAATTTGGCTTTTTGCTTTGATTAGTTTATCCCACTCCACCACCTCGAGGGAAGACAAAGATCCCATTCCTTGGGCATTAACCCTTGGCCCGTCTACTATCACCGCTTCACACTGGCACACATCTGGCAACATCACAATAGAGAAATTCGCTGCTGATAGCTCTTACAAAGACTATCTTGATTCCTTAATTTCTTATCATGGGCAAGAGTTTCAAGTCAATGGACAAAGAGGTCGGTATATTATGGAGGGTGAACGCAAAGTGCTCGCTCCGTGGGTGAAACTTGACGAAGCCGCCTCCACCAACATAATGAAGAAAACCATCAATTTGGTAAAAGAAAGTATAGTAACAGAGTTAGGCTCCCAAACGGAGCCTACATTAGGAGCCTTGTACTATCCCATGTTTTTCAGCAATCCTATATCAAGTGCCGCCAGTCGTACGGCATTCCCAAATGGAAGATTTACAAGAAAATATGGATTCAAGAGTCTGTCATCGTCACCCGGACCCGCCTGCTACGCGTATGGACTGCATGAATGTGAGATAATGGGAACCATTGAAGAATGTGCTGCCCCTTCCCCATCTCCAAATGGCCTTACATTTGTGGTCGAGGTTGAAAAAGCTTATATCCACCTCCATCTGCTATCGTCAACGCCCCAGTACCGGTTATTTCCGAGTCACCGCGACACATTCAACGGAAAACTTGGGGAGATAAGTGGGCCTGTGGTTAGTCTTTCCGACATATGCACTACCTGATTTTAACATTTATACTAGGCCTTTGGCGCTGAGGCTTACCGCCAAGAATTGCAATCTTTTCTCCAGACTTTTGTCAAGGAGCTGCCACAAGTGGATCGAGAAGATATCAAAGCTATCCTAGGCATAGGTGAAGGATCTGTAGACTTGATATCTGAGCTTCTGGAGTTTTTGCGGATTACTGTTGGAAATGATGCCAAGGTGTATAACACGATCGATCCATCTGTGGTAGCGGCACACGGGGCTGCTTTGTACGCGAGGGATACTGTTCTGGACCCCATGTACCGGGAGTTGCTTGACAAGGATCAGCATGATGAGCTGTAGTTCTTTGACGCCAGGCTGTCCCACTTCATAGTGGCCTGTCATATTTCAAACCACGTCCAAACATGTCACGTCAGATGTCCAATTTTGGAGGACCCTGTTGCGTAGCATTGCTATACAGTATACGCGACTGCTGGTCGCGCTCCTCGGTCAATCCATTTATATCACCGAAAGACCTGCGCTGGCGCCAATCAGCCAAGAAGACACTGGCTCTCAACGTCCCTCTCCTCAGAACCTGGGACTACCTGTCCGGGAGCATTCCGATACCAGGGCAAGGCATGCGAGCCAGGGCCTTTAGTCAGTCCCTCATCACGAGAGACGCCCGCAAGATTCTTTTAGAAACGCATCTCGACCATAGCATCTGGGAAGACACGCCATATATCTCTTTCACTACGTCGCCTTCCAAACTTGCAGATCTTGCAAATCAAAGGACCAGCCAAGGCAGAGGAGTGCAAAGGATTATCGTAACCGGTCCCTACGCTCGTCGGGCCAAAAGCCTTCCACTCATCAATGTGGCCACTACGCCTGCCTCTAGTGTGTAACCAACAAGGAAGTTGTCGGAACTTGGGTCTGGTATGATCTTGCCACAAATACGGATCGGTATGAAGAGGTAATCATACCCGCATTCGAAGAGTATCAAAAGAGGAAACAACAATAACAAGGCACATGAAGATGAAGTAGAGAGATGCGATGACAGGAGATAGAATGTCAAGAGAAAGGAAAACAAGAGAATGTACGGCAAATTGAGACAACGGAAAGAGGTGGAAGCGTGTGGAGGAACACCACTGAAATAGGAGACCCAAGACGGAGAGAAAGAGAATAGAGAGGGATATAAGGGCGATCGCAGGAAAAAGGGACAGCCCGCTTCTTCCCCCGTGTCTGACACTACATTACCAGCTCTTGGCATGCCACAAGCCTTGAGTTCTCTTCCTGGTCAGCCCTTGCTCTTAGGAGTGTGCTTCTGTTGGGCTAGCATGTTGAGAAAGCAGAATAGACCACCAGAGAACCCCTCAGTTGCATGCAAGTTTGTATTTGGGTGTTGACTGGATGATGACAAAAACATTGTCTTAATGCATATCCCGAGTTTGCTGTACCGCGCAAGTCTCATTCTTGAATCCCAGATAAATCCTACAGAAAATGGCGAACTCCTCTTGGTTTAGTTTCCATCCTCCACAATCAGCTCCCCCGCCCGCCCCGCAACCGCATAGACGACAGTCATTAGATTGCTTTGCACTATCAGCGGGATCACACTTGCATCCACAACCCTCAATCCCTCCACGCCATACACTCTCAGACGCTCGTCAACGACACCGTCTTTCTCTCGTGGTGCCATAGCACAAGTTCCTACAGAGTGGAAATTCGACGAGCTACCAAGTCGCACATACTCCTTCGCCCTGCCCAAGTCGCCTTTAAGGAAAGACGCAGGATGGAACCGACGTCCGTTAGGCTTAAGCAAGCTAGAGAAAGGAGGCGTAGAAGCGATAGTCTCGAGGTAACGCGTGTGGCGAGCGTGCAGCTCCAGATCGATATCGTTGGAGAGATACTTGTGATCTATAACAGGCGGAGACAACGGATCTGCAGAGGCAATATGCGAACTTCCGGATGAGAGGGGATGAGATAGTGAGGTGAATAGGGTGATATAGTTACCCTCGATTGGGCTAGCGCCTATGCCGGCGGTCGTGTCTCTCCCTGCTGAAGTTGTTTGGTGTTGGAGGAGAAAATACTGAGCTGTACCTTCATCTCCATTGGCCAGGAGCTGGTGGAGAACATCAATTCTGGTAGCCTCCAGAGGACCACTGGGCTGATATGCTAAGAGATCCTCCAATATTTTGTGGAGCGCGTTTTTGTCGGTTTGAAAATCTACCGTGGGGAGGAACGCGAATGAAGAGATGCCTGGCGCTGCAAACGGGCCTGATTTGTTCATCTGGTATTGCTCAAGGGCAGACTTGATCGTTGCCTCATCCCTACGTATGAGGTTGTCCCGGGTTAAGACACCTTCATTGACTTCGAAACAGATCCCAGCTAGAAGGTGATCTTGGAGGTTAGATCCTACGCCAGAATTCTCGACTTTGACTTCAATGCCATGGGACTGGAGGACTTCTGGGTCACCGATACCAGAAAGTTCCAAGATCTTCGGGGAATTGAAGACGCCTGCCGAGAGGATGACTTCCTTGTTCGCACTGACAATGGTACTTTCGCCGTTGCTGGTGACCTGAACGCCAATAGCTCTGCCATCTTCAATGATAATCTTCTCCACCTTGCTATTGATGTATACCTGAAGATTCTTTCTGTGGACCACAGGTTGATAGTACGCTACAATCGCTGAAGATCTCATCTTGGTGATAGGATCCACCGTGGAAGCCGCATTATAAGGCCCAATAGACTTCCCGCTGAACGGAGAGTCTGTGATCGGATGCCCCAGTGTCTCGAACGTCTCAACCCAAGCTTTCCCAACAGGATTCTCCAATGTGTCAGTAAATGATGATGTTATCGGTCCATTGCCCGCAAGGTCTTTTGCCCACGACAGGCCCAAGTGATCTGTAGTCTGCTCATCCGGACGCGCAAACGAGAAGGTCCTCTCAATATATGGGGCTAGGTTATTCCAGTTCCAGCCAGAGTTGCCCAATTTCTCCCAAGCATCGATATCGGAGGCAGAAAACGGGATGATGGCTTGCAAGTTGATGGCACTGGAACCGCCCACCAATTTTCCTTGAGGATGACCTATAAGTCTGTCATTGAGTCCTTCCTACGTTCTCGTCAGCGTTGATATGGCTGACCAATGAGTATCAATATGATTGCTCACCTGAGGTACAGTAGCAAACCCCCAGCTCAGTTCACTATTGAAAAGTCTTCCGAAAAGGGCTGGAACGGTTACCCTGGGATCTTGACTTGCGTCCTCACCAGCCTCGATAATGGCGACTGAGATATCGGGATTTTCTGATAGTCGGTTTGCGACGACGAGGCCAGCGGTTCCGCCACCGATAACTATGTAGTCGAATGATGGTTCTCGTTCTGGTGCCATATTGGATGTTTTGAGCGATCTATTCCACACCTTGACCCGGGCTTCTTTTATATTAATTCATCTGTCAGCAATCACGCTCTTCAAGAAGCGATTCTCACCGCCGCATCGGGCGTTGCATATCGGAGCATTATGCTGAGATACTACTGCATGCAAATTATTCCCGATCGAGTAGATAGTCAAAAATGTTTCTTCTACAGTATTCGTCGTAGAATTGAAACGGCAAGCTCACATCGCTTTTGTGATTAGATACACGTGATTAAGTAAGCCTTGGATAAGAGCTAAATTCATCGAAAGTCAGCATGCGTACTTATTCTCTGGAGTGACATTACGTCTGATTACTTTCTGAATTAGGTTATTACCTCTGCCAAGGTTGTGTTCCTGCGCACAACGAAATAGGGTAATGCGCCATTAATAACAGTACCAATAGCAAGAAATAGACAATACTCTGTAGAAGCTGGCGTCGTGCAAGACCCACCGGATGCGTAACATGTGGCCGCTCTTAAATTTTCATGCCCGATGCGAGGCATGAGATGTATCCAATCTCTAGGCATCTAACTGGATAGCTCTCACTGTGCAGCACACTCCTGAAGCGCGTTAAGACAACCTTTTTGCTATCATCCTGCTGCCACACTGATCAAGATTTCCCTCCAACTGGCGGGCTTCCTGCTGGTCATATGAGGCGATCGAAACTTCAATAGTCATTCTTCTATGTTATAGCCTAAATGGTGTCACTATGGGATATCTCGTTTTTAGGTAATGGCAAGATGTAACGGTCAACAGGCCATACCGATTGTAGGATAGCGTCTTGGCTCAGTGATCGATATATAGTCGACTTGATAGCCTAGCTCCAACAATCAACCCAGTTC
>ML977648.1:140105-154050 GCA_010015725.1 Amniculicola lignicola CBS 123094 | reverse complement strand
ATTAATCCTTAGGGAGGTAGGTTATTAATAAATTACTCTATGTATAAGCAATTACTCCTTAGGGGGGGGGGGGAGGGTAGTAGGGAATACTCTTTTATGTAAGCGTTTAGAGGCCTCCCCTAGGGGGGGGAGGTTGAAATATTAATTAATATTATTAACTAGGATTAATATGTTAACTATGATTAATGTATTAACTGTAATTATATATTAATTAATGTTAGTAGCAAGGCTAGGGTATAGGGAATGCTCCTTTATATAAGTGTTTAGGGGGGGTAGGGGTTGTAATAGTATTAATAAGGTAGGCTACTTAATAAGGCTCTCCTCTACGTAGCTACGTACATAGTAGTTCCTAATCTATAGCCTATTATCTCCTCTATATAGCTACGTATATCGTAGATAACTGGATTTACACAACCTATATTAAATAGGAGACACTAGGGCATAATAAAGGCTCAGCTATAGGCCCTCTCTACGTAGCTATATATATAGTAGGAGACTAATCTTATCTTTGTATAATTAGTTAATCTAGGGGTATATATAAGGCTTGCTTAAGCCTCTCTGTATAGCTATATATATAGTAGTATAAGCTTCTTTATACCTTCTCTGTATAGCTACGTATATAGTAGGTATAAGCTTTATTATATAGTAGTAGTTTTATCGTTCCTTGCGAATCTGTCTATTAAGGACAAAATCCTCTATATAGCTATATATGTAGTATAGGGTCAGTTAACAGAGTAATTAGTATTAGAAGACTAGGGTTTGATTAAATGAATATACGCCTAAAGGGTGTACTAAAGGGTAAGTAGGTACAAAGAATCTAATTGTCTACTATATACTACTGTCTAGAGTGAGATAAGATGGAAGCTTTTATGCCCCTACTAAGGCGAAGCTAAGGCAGGAGCCTTATTAGGAGCCTTAGCCTTAGCTGAAGCCTCAGCTAAGGCTGATCCTAATTACCTAATTAATTAATTACAATTAATTAGGGAATTATATTTAGATAATACTCTAGCAATTAAGCTTTGTATAGATAGAGTAATTATAACTCCTAGCTAACTATTTAAGGAATTAGACCGCATAGAGATAGAAGCACTAATTACTAATAGTACCTTTAAGATCCTCCAATTTAACCCAGCTACCTATAGAGGCCAAATCTTTAACCTATATATAGTTAGAGAGATTAAGGGTAAGAGTACTTAGCTGTATAAGAAGTCCTAGCTTATTTTTACTAGATATTTAGACAAGGAAAAGGAGGAGATCCTTACCTAATTACCTATAATCTAGTAGATAAGCTAGAGACTTATCTTAGCAATTGTACTATTGCTAATCGCCTTATATAGTATATATATTAAGCTTAGAGATATCACCTAGGCCTATATTTAGGCTACTAATAAACTGAGTTATATATTATATATAAAGCCACTAATTAAGATAAGGGATACCTATCCTCTAAATACTATTTTCTAGATTATACACCTGTTATATAGAGTAGCTAAGTTAGGATTATACTAGTTTAAGACCTACTATAATTACTACAGGGAGAAGCTCTAAATACTTAATTCTATGTATAATCTATGCCTTCTAATTACAGATAAAGGACCTATAACTTTTGGTATAATAGGCCTCTAGACTAATAATACCCTAAGTATTATTACCCCCTTATTTACATAAAGGGAAGAGGATAAGCTTACTAAAGCTACCTTCTAAGCAAAGCTAAAGACTATCCTTTCACCTAATTAACTAATTAAGTTTAATAGTAGAAAGATTACCCTTGTAAAAGGGAAGGTTATCCTAACTTAGAAGGGATAATCAAAGAACCTCTATATAATTAATCCTTCTGCCCTAGATATAATATAGCAATATATTGCCTAATAAGTAAGAGGAGTATACGTTATATTAGTATATTAACCTAAAGCTTTATTTAATCTTTTAACTGCAGCCCAAATAGTCCTGCTAAAAGATAAGGATATTAAAGCTCTTAATGTATAAATCCTATAGTAAATTAAGTACCCTAACTATAGCTTAATATTTATCCCCTTAGATCTACAGCATATAAAGCTGTTTATCTTTACTAATAGTTTATTTACTAATAATAAGGATCTTAGCTTATAACTTGGATTCCTTATTATTCTAGCTAAAGAATAAAGTAAGGGAGACTTATATAATTTCCAGATCTATAGCAATATTATATATTAGAACTTAATTAAGTATAAGAGGGTAATAAGGAGTATACTTGCCTCTAAGCTATATAGTATAGTTAGTAGTTTCAATAATGCTATTACACTAAGCTCTACACTTCTCTAAGTTACCTATATACTAGTATTACCCCTAATACCAGTTGTTATATGTATAGATTTGAAATCCCTGTATAATTGCCTTATTAAGCTTAGTACTACTAATAAGAAGAGGCTTATAATTAATATTATATCTCTTTAGGAATTATACAAAAAGAGGGAAATTATAGAAATTTAATAGATTAATAGTAAAGATAATCCTACTGATATATGTATAAAGAAGAGTCTAAATACTATAATAGAATCTCTTATTTTAACTAATAAGCTTAATATTAAGGTTAAGGTATCTGTAGATTACACTAATCTAGTATAAAGTACTTAAACTCTAAAACCCCTCTGTATACAATACTAATTCCCTATATTACTTTATACTTTCTATATATATATTTCTTATCTACTAGATATAGATATACTTACTAAAGTTACTTATTTATATAAGGGAATATTATATATATTTAGAAAGCACTTTTCATTTAATATATATTAAAATACCTCCCCCCCCTCCTTCCCTATCCCCTCCTCCCCTAGAAAACTATAGAGAAGAATATTACACTAGGTATAATACTAGTAGTATATACTATATAACTACTATATATAGGAACTATAGGTACCTACCTAGTAACTAGGTAGTATATAATAATCCTTAAATAGAGAGGATCTAGAATTACTACTATAGTGCTATATATATAGAGTTGTATACAGAGCCCTATAGCTCTAGATAAGTAGTATATAGAAGTAACCCTCCTAGTATATAATCTTAGCTATAAAAAGCTAGAGGTTAGTACTAGTAGTAATAATTATAGTAATATTGTGCAAGGGTAGGGTAGTAACAGTAGTCTTACTGTATTTCCTTACGTAACGCATAGTCTTGCGTAATACATAGTTTTGCTGTATTAACCCCTATACTTTTAATACTCTAGAGCTCTATATATATAGTAAATTAACTCAATTTTTTAGTGTATCATTTGTACGCACGCAGAGGTGATTTTATAATAGTCAATTAATTGCAAAACCTCTTAGGGAGGTTAATATTTCTATTGCAGCGTGATCATGCAGGGGTAGTAACACCTATCTCTATTAATAATACCTCCTTATCTGATAGCTTAATTAACTGCTCCTTATCCTTAGAGCTCTTAATTATAATAGTATTTGATTTGCGCTTGTTTTTAGAGTTGCTTTTACGCAAAGTTAGTGCTTTTTTTACAAGCTTCTAGAGCTGCTTTTCAGCCTGCTTCTAAAGCTTGATCTCTTTTGCTACTACTCAACTACGCTTCCTTTCTTCAAGTATACGAGCCTTCTCAGCCTTCTTCTCAGCGCGCTGAACCTTCTTAAAGTCCTTTTAGTATTATAGAGCCTCTTCTTCAGCATCTTTTTTAACCTAATGAGTATATGCCTCCTGGACCTTCTGTAGAGACCAAAATATAGTACTACTATTATATTGTAGTAGCGCTTTAAGCAGGAGAGGCTTCCTACGCTGGCGCTTCTTCTTCTTATTAACTAGAGCCTCCTTAAGTTGCTCAACCTCATTTACTAGAAGGACGTTACGCACTAAGATAGAGTAGATTATCTAGCTAAGCTGCTGTAAGCGTTTATCATATATATTAGAAACCACCTAGTAGAGAAGCCTCTTAATCTTTCTCCAATCTCCAGCACTGAGTATTGAAGTAGTTGAATCACTTAAAGAGGGCCTCTCCTCATCCTTATTCTGAAAACGACTATTAGGGATATTTCCATATAGGCTCTAATGGAGATCCTATGGATCTCCCTCAGAGGTGCCCTGGGCCAAGACCGGCCCTAATCACCTGACCTATCCTATATATTCTTAGATATATCCTTGAGGGCTCCTTAAGGATTTGTCTTAATACATACATTTTGCCCTAAACTAAATTGCCTGCCCTAATATGCCTTATAATTCAAATCCTTCCCTTTCCTTAATACAAGGAGGCAGTTAATTTATGATTAACTATCTATTTTATCTTTTTACTCTCCTCCAGCAACCTAGTAACACACCGTTACCTACCTATACTGAACCTAAGCAATAAGCATGCCCCCAAAGGCAAAGCCAGCTTAAGCTTACTCTACGTAATAGCAGAGCAAGCAGCCAGTAGCAGACCCACTGGAGCCTCGATTCACGGAAGTCGACGATGACGACGATAATGAAGAGGAATAACTCTAGTGAGAACTTGAGAGTAGGGGAGCCTAAGGTAACCTACACTCAACCTATTAAGGGGCTAGTGTTGACCCTGAAGATAGGCAGGATAAACTTAACAACTGTGAGGTCCCAACTACCTCCTATATGAGGGATGGTCTGCGCATAGGGGCATCTACTTATACTATAGTGTTAGATAGCTACTGGGGCAACAGTGGGACCTAACTGGGAAATGATAAGGCTGGAAATAGTAGTGTCCCTACTCCTAGCAGCTTAGTTAACGGATCGGTGCACTACTATAATCTAAGTGTTAACCCTCTCTCTAGCAAACTAGTCCCAGATTGAAGCCTTCCTATAAGAGTCCTAACTACTATTATAACACTAGAGCAAATCTTGGGTTAATGAATATAAATGCTATTTGCTGCAGAAGACTAAGGAGCCCCCTAAGAGGAGCTTAAGCGGTTGTGACAACAGATAGATATAGCTAAAGCGCTAGCCATCCTAGTCGCTGTTGCCTCCCTAGCCTATAACCAACCCTAGTCCGCGGCTAAGGAGGCGTCTAAAGTGCTTAGTGTACTATAGAAAGTTCACCCCTAACTGAGTTTAGGTAATGAACAACGCGCACCTCAGGCCGCTGCTGTTAAATAATGGAGGCGTAATATTAAGTCTGCGTTTAACATAGTATAGATTATTACTGACTTGATTACAAGGACTAGATAGGCCCTTAGTACTATACAGTTCCCTATTTATAGGGAACTATGCCAAAGAAAGGTAGAAGATAGCACTATTGCTACCTAGATGGAACTGTATTAGGAAGCTACCGCCCTAGTCCAGGACCCAGTCTTAACCAAATTTGACAACTATCTTTAGTTCTTTAACCTGAGTTAGAGAGACATAGACTTAGTAGACTTATTCCTGCTCTAACTTAGCAAGAAGGAGTTACTCCTAGATAGCTTGTTCTTCAAGTACCCTAATAGGACTGATAATGAGCACCTGAAGATCGCTTTTATATAGGCTAAGGCCCCTAATGCTATGCATAATGAAGTCCAACGCCTAATAGTATTGCAAGAGACTCAGGATTGGATAGCTTTTGAGAGAAACCTTAAAACTGCTAAAAAGTCGCTGTAGGTGTTAAACCCTAGTAAAGGGCCCTTAGGGGGGAAGTGAGTTGCTTCCTAATAGAACACTAAACCTTCTAAAGAATGGAAGAGGATAGACTAGAAGTTATCCTAAGGGACACGATTTTCGACACCGACTTGAGCCGAAGGTACCCCAACGCTGAGCAGTGGAATACCTGGCAAGGACCAGTCCTACTCTAACTCTTAAGACTCCTACAGGAATTGAGGGGGATAGGGGGGTAACTACTAGAAACTGTACTAGAAGAACTAGCAAGGTTTAGTAGCAACTGGTAGCAATACCACCCCTAGGCTATTATGTGGTAACTTAGGAAAAGACTAGCCCTAATTGTAAACCTCTCCCAGCTGCAGTTAGGGAAACACTCTAAGGGGAAATGCCTATAGATTGCCGTAGACGTCCTTATAGAAAGAGACAACAGCAATCTATTAAGCCTCTAAGCCCTATACAATAGTAGCGCAGAGCTGAACCTAATTAGTAATTAGGTAGTAGAGAAGACTAAGCTTGAGCATAGCTTATTCTACAGAAAGCCAGTGGCTATATTCGTTAATAATAATAAGCTACAACTTGGCAAGCCCTATAACCTAACAATAAGTTGTTATAATTCTTAGGGTATTAGGAAGTCAGTGGGCCCTAAGCGGTTTTGGGCTGCTAGCTTTATAGGATATAATTTGGTATTGGGATATCTATAGCTACAGGCTGCTGACCCTCAAATCCAATTCTCTACTAGTACCTTTGAATAGTGGGACAATGAGAGTACTCCTAAGAGAGTCCAGATTGTTGAGGCAGCAGACCTCCTAGGCGAAGTAAGCTATAGAGAATGTACCTACGTCCTTCAACCTACACAAATAAGGTTTTGAGAAATTAATAATTAAGCCTATAAGTAGATTGCCTCAGAACTCCTCTAGGAATTGGTTGGAAAGGCGAAGGGGCTAAAAGGCCCTAGTAGGGACGAGGTCTATGACGCCCAGTATTACTAGAACCAAGGACTACTGTAGTTAAAGAACTAGACCCTTAATGTTATAGACCACCTGAAAAAGTGTGTCAAAAACAACCCTGCACTGTTATAGCTACCTAAGGTGGCTACGCATCGCATGATAAGCAATATACACAATACTAAGCTAATATGAGCTATGCTCACCCTAGTCCAGTCCTATAAGTAACCTAAGGAGGCTTATGGACACTCAGTAGACAACGCGCTAGACACTAAGGAACTGAAATATATACCAGATAAACTTTATTATTAGTAGCGGAATTTCAGTAAAAACCAGACAAAGATCATCCGCCTAAATGGTGAATATGATCATGCTATTGATATTAAAGAAGGTGGGAAGATTCCTAACATGCCTATCTATAACCTCTCTAGAAAGGAGCTAGATCTCCTACAGGAATACCTTGATATAGCATAGGACAAGGGATAGATTCGTCTAAGTAAATCGCCTGTAGGTGCCCCTATCCTCTTTGTCCCTAAAGTAGATAGTATAATGTGACTCTGCGTAGACTATTACAGTCTAAATAAGGTTATAGTAAAGAACTAGTACCCCATCCTACTGGTTAGCAAGATACTAGATAGACTATCTAAAGCTAAAATCTTTACAAAATTGGATCTGAGAGACGTGTATCACAGACTCTGAATTAAAGAAGGTAATAAGTGGAAAACAGCCTTTAAGACCTGATATAGCCACTTTGAGTACCTTGTAATACTATTTGGGCTTGCTAATGCACCAGTGACGTTCCAGTCCTATATCCAAAGGGCCCTCGGAGGGCTCCTGGATCATACCTATATTATATACTTAGATAATATCCTTATCTACAGCAAAGAAGAGGATCAGTATAATCTTTATATTGAAGAAGTACTAGAAAGACTCCTAGACTGGGGGCTTTTTTGCAAAGTAAGTAAATGTGTATTCTCTACTAAGGCTGTAGAGTTCCTAGGCTTCATTATTACCCCTAAGGGGGTAGTAATAGACCTAACCTAGGTCCAGACTATCCGCAAATAGCTGGCACCTATAAGCTACCAAGAGGTATAGGTATTCCTAGGGTTTGCTAACTTTTATAGGTGCTTTATCTTTAACTACAGTGCAGTAGTAGAGCCGTTGACGAACCTACTCAAATCTGCCTAAGACCTAAACTAAGGCTCCAAGAGCCTTAGAAAGAAGAAGGGGAAGAAGCTAACTAGGAAGGGACCAACGAAGTGGTACCTTCCCTAGAGCTAGCTAAAGGAAGCATGCACTGCTTTTAAAGAACTGTAAGAGAAGTTCCTAGGGGCCCTAGTCCTGTAGCACTTCTAGACTAAGAAGCTAGTAATAATTATTACTAATGCATTGGATTTTGTGATAGCAGCTATTATGCTCTAGCCACAAGATACCTACACGGCTTTAGAAAAGTATTAGAAGCTAGTTGCCTTCTGGAGCCAAAAGTTCTTAGGACTAGAGGTTAATTGGCTAATGCATAACAAAGAATTATACGCTATTGTATCTGCGTTCCAACAGTAGCAGCACTATGCCGCTTACGCCCCTGAAGTAATCTAGGTGCTTTCCAATTACAACAACCTATAGTACTTTATAACTACTAAAGTACTATCCTTAAAGTAAGCCTGCTAGGCTAAGGAACTAGTAAAGTACAACTTCGAGATTAAGTATAAGCTAGGGGTGGACAATCTAGCTGACGCCCTATTATGAAGACCCAACTATAAGAAGGGCTTTGCACTTGGAGTAGGCTAGCAAATATGAGATACTGTGTTGCCAACCCTCTAACAAAAGCTTTGAATCTAGTCTATCTAGATGACTAGGGCTCAAGCGTAAAAATAGTAGGAAGCTGGGCTAAAAGCGTAGAGAGAGGACCTCTCTAGAGTAGGGCCTGCAGGTTCCCGTTAACTCTCTAAAATAGTACCTTTAGCATAGGATATCTGCAGCACGAGTCTGTATAGTGATATATTACCCTTAGGTAGTCCCCTAAGCTCTACTGATTAAGGCGATCCTCTAGGGACTAACCTATTCAAAGCTGTACACAACAACCAGCTAGATCTAGAGCTACTAACTCCTAATCAATGCACTGAGGCGCTTATAGTTGAGGCTCTAATTACTAGAGCTGCTTTGTTGTACATATAGGCGCGTAGAGCAGTATCTAGAGATACTGCGTTTGCACTAGATACCCTAGACCTCCTCTTAGACTATATTAGAGAGTCCTAAGCCTAGGATGTAGCCTATTCTAGGTATAAGGCACTAACGCAGTAGGAAGAGGGCAGAGTAGTTAAGGGTATGCCAAACTGGATAGTTGACCCTAGTAGTGTCCTCTATAGAGATGGGAAAGTGTGGATCCCCAATGACATATCTCTACGGGAAGCCATCCTTATTCAGAATTATAATGACCTAATAGGAGGCCACTATAGTGTTGCAAGGACAGCAGAAGTCCTTAGGCAGAAGTACTTCTAGAAACGCCTTAAAGAGGACATAAAGATGTATATCTGCTACTGTGCACCTTGTTAGATAAATAAGATTTGTTAGCACAAGCTATAGGGACTGCTGGAACCACTCCCCCTAGCCTCTAAGCCTTAGAAGCACTTCTCCCTTGACTTTGTAACTAATCTGCCAGAGTTGAGGGATGACAACGGCAACATATATAATACCATTCTAGTACTAGTGGACAGATTCTCCAAGTATACCCAGTACCTCCCTGTGAACAAAACGATTACGGCCTAGCAGCTAGCTAAGCTACTGCTGATGCAAGTTTTCCTGAAGGTAGGGCTACCTGTATTACTGGTAACTAATTAAGGAGTAGTATTTATAAGTTAGTTCTGGTCTGATATCTGTTACTACCTCAAGATTAAGAAACATCTGTCAACAGTATTCTATCCTTAAACTAATGGGCAAACTGAACGCCAGAATTAGGAGATAGAGTCTTACCTCCAGATCTACATGAACCATGACTAAGATAATTAGGTGGACTTGCTACCCTACACAGAGTTTGTGTATAACTCTAAAGAATACTCTGTAACAAGGTTTACCCCTATTGAACTTGCTTATAGCTCAAAGCCCTTAAGCTTTGATGGGGTGCCAGACGAACACTAGCTTTGGAGACCTAACCCCTTGCTATAGTAGGACGTTAGGCATACTAGAAGTTTAGTAGACCTATGATGGTAAGTCGTCGCAAAGATGCAGGAGTGGTTTAAGAACTGGGAGGCTGTAGCTACTAACCTTAAGTAAGCATAAGAGCAGTACCAACGTTGGTATAATAAAAAGCGCCTCCCAGCCCACTTCTTACCTGGCGATAAGGTCCTGCTCAACTGGAAGAATATTGTAATAACGAAACTGTCTAAGAAGTTTAATTGCTGTTACCTTGGGCCGTTTACAGTCCTGAAAAAGGTTAGCAAACTAGTATACCTGCTAGATCTCCCCCCGTCAATGGCACAGATCTATCCAGTATTCTATATCTTACTGTTGGAACTATAGAGACCCCCTCCTAAGTTAAGGGGTTTCCAGCCAGGACCTGTAGAGGTTCTGGACTATAACCTAGACTAGGACAGTGCTACGCACTACGAGGTCAAGGGAATCTTATGTTATAAGGACATTGTGTCTGAACAACATTTCAAGGTTAAATAGCTAGGCTGGCTAGAAGAGAAAGCAATATAGGAATATGAGGCAAATCTTACAAACTGTACTGAAGTACTCTATAAGTACTGGATCTCCCCTTGAGACGTATCTTGGGGAAAGGGCGGAGAACAGCTACGTAGGCCTTAGGGTAGAAAAGGCCCTTCCTAAGACAAAAAGGCTGAGTATGCCAGAAGCTACAGCAAAGGGAGAAGTCTCCCTTATCTCACTAAGTTGGGAATAAGGAGACTATGTATTATAGATTACCAAGTTAGTTAATGAAATATACTATAGCTCTGAAGTACTAAGTACAGAAGAGAAGTATAATGATATTCATCTATCTACAACTCTATAGCGCCTAAACTGAGATCTAGGGAGGCGGAGTGACCAGGAGTCTTCCTATACTTAATAGGGCTCTTACTTACATCTATCCCCTTAGACTTGCTAGGGATATAAGTACTATAGTAGTAGAATCAATGCTTACAAGGAGTTAAACCCCTGCTAGAATCCCAGAAGATTGTCTCATGTTAAATACTGATAATGATGTTGGTAGGGCAACAGAGGCCTACAGAACTGATACCCATCTAAGCATATTAGTGGAAACTCTTTAGGAAGATTTAGGAGCAAGGGTGGACAAACCTTATAGCAACGCAAATTATTGTCTGTAGACTACTCCTAAGCCTACTAGTAGGCTACAACGTTACCTTGATATATCTCCTTAATTAATTGCTTCTCTTCCTTCTTAGCAGCACTAAAGGTAGGAGCTAATAACTGAGTGTAGCTCTACGTGCAACTCCAGTTACTATAGAGTATAGCATTTGCTAGTAAGGCAGCTATGAATGCATTATCAGGAAAAGTAGGCACAGTACTAAACTAGTAGGAGGTATAGCAGCGAGCAATTAAGAGAAGGTATTTAAGGATGTTAATGGCATAACAGAATACAGGCGCAACCTGAATAGGGCGTTAGTAGAGAGATTATAGGAAAAAAAAACAGAACTACCTGCCTTAATGCAACCCCCAGCCTTTGTGTCCTAATAAGGCTTGCATATAGTCTGCGTAGAAGATACTACCTAGTAGAACTTACCAGGATGCAACAGAGCCTTAATAAAGCCCTTATAGGACCCGTTAGGAATAGTCTTGCTTGTGGACACGAGTCTGATAACGCAACACTTACACCTAGATAGTAGTTAGTGGGAATGCACTGCAACACCAACGGGGCGCTGGCAGGAATGATAAAACCCACTAGTAGGCCACTAGTATAGGCTGCGGCTCTATGTTTAGTAAGAGTAATAATATATAACGTAGAATAGGAGTGTTGAGGACAGCACTAATAGGAATAGTAGTGAAGGATGGTATAATAGGAGCAGGTAGTGATAGGAGTAACTTAGAGTGCTTGTTAAAAGTAAGGTGTAAGAAGAAGAGTCAACCCTGAGCGGAAAACACCTTTTTATACCTAATCCAAAGCACAGCGCCTAAGTCCCTAAACTACGCTCTGGTAAAGAGCCGCCTATGCCCTAAGAGGTAAACAGTGAACAGCTGATAACTGGAAGAGGAGACTACTAGCCTCCTTACTAGTTATCCATTATGTCGCCCACTTAAGAGGACCTATAGTGGACCTCCCAACAAGTAAACAGCACTTAGTGCTAAGCATATGAGAGGAGCAATCTCTATGCTGTTATATCTACCACTAAGGGAAACTTAGTTACTATCTAAACACTAAGTCTCCCCCCTAGTGGCCTATTAAAAGGGCAAGTAGTAGGAAGGCATCGCACTGATCAGGGGCATCAGATACACCCAATTAACAAAGTAGAAGGTAGAGGGGTAGACACTATTAGTAGACTTTACATAAGAGTTAACCCCTTGATAAACCAGCTCTGTAGACAAGTGTACTGCATAAAAATATCTGTAGGATAATTTGTAAATGGGCTACGTAGGGCCTAGGCCGTTAGCAGAGGTACACTGCTACGCTATAAGCGTTTATTGGGTTAAGTTAACAATAAAGATCTCAGGACGTCCCCTAATGACGATGCTAAGGGCAGGGAGGCAATTTCTCTGAACCAAGGTTTCTCCTACAGGGAGTTTTCCTAGAGTTTAATTAGCTCCTCTACAAGAAGGACCCCCTACAAGACTAATAGATACCTAAGAGTAACCTATTTAACACCCAGTCACAATGACTCAGGCTGAGTTATTAAGAAAGGGGGGGGCAGTTATCAGGGACATTTCTATATAGGCTCTAATGGAGATCCTACAGATCTCCCTCAGAGGTGCCCTAGGCTAAGACCAGCCCTAATCACCTAACCTATCCTATATATTCTCAGACGTATCCTTGAGGGCTCCTTAAGGATTTGTCTTAATACATACATTTTGCCCTAAACTGAATTGCCTGCCCTAACGTGCCTCACAACGACTTAGTACTTAATTAGCATTAAATGGCTAAAGGCTATACTTCTTAAAGGTAGAGAGTACGTTTTTAGCTGTAAAAGAAGCTTACTAGGCCTTGTTAAACAGGTGGAAGAAGTCCCTTTTACTAATACTTAATAGTCCTTATAATTTATTAATTTTATTAGCTAGTGCAGCTATGTAGGCTAATAAGAGAGGCTTGAATATACTAATGTTAAGAGGCTGCAGCATATGGGTTAAATAGGGTAGGTATATTGCTAGGAGTATTTTGTGATTATTACAGTACTTAATAAAAGCTATAGTAACGTGTAATCTATGGCTATTAAGTATTAATAGTTAATAGCTCTGTTGGGCCTTCTGTTTTATCTCCCTATTAAACACCTGTTTAAGCCACCTCTGCCCTAAATTATTGTTTATCTATCTACTAGGTGAAGATATAAAAAACACTTTATATATAGTAGGATTAAAGTCTTGTAACTAGGTGTCTTGTATATTACTAGTAAGGGCTTAATAGATTAGTGCTGGAGTAAGAGAGCTCCTATTAGCGCATATATATACTATCATTGTAATCCACTTATAATTGCCATCCTATATCATTTGCTTGATCCCCCCCTCTTTATATCACCTCTGTAAGAATATCCTCTTCATTTTTAACAGTATACTAATCAAGAAGCCCTTCTTATCCATATTGTACATGTGCTGTGGATCTATATTATATTGCTGTATTTTGCGCTCCAAAAGCTTGAAGTACAATGCGTATTTGAAGGCAGAATTAGCTCTCTTCCTTTGTATATCTATACCTGATGCCCATCTTAATAGAAGATCAATATTATGGCGCTTAATGAAGCGCTCAGCCCATGCTTTACCTGCTTGTTTCCTAGCTATTTCTGATACAAAGTTGCGTATCATTTGGCGTGTAGGAGGTAGTCCTCGACAGGTAAGCACATTAATATATGATAATAACTCTCTTTCTTGTGTATCGTTGAGTAGTCGCTGATTTTCATGCTTCTGCGCCATTGTACCCTGCACCCCCCGCCAGCGCCTTGACAGCGTTGATCGATTGCAGCTGTATTCTTGCGCAATTTGAGTGAAATTAATCTTTTCTCCAAGATTCAGCAATTTCAACGCTGCCAACGCCTCATCAATAGGTGCCATATTGGTGGAGTTATTAAGGATTGCAATATTGATGAGATGTGCACAACTGTGCGTTACGCGAGACCGTGCGTTACGCGAGGAAACACGGTATTAGCCTACAAAAAAAAAAAAAATTATATTAGATACTATCTAAACACTATATAAAAGATAAGGTATATATATTAATATAGAGACCCTATATAAACTAGTAACCCTACTAGGTCCTAGTAGGTAGGATAACCTACTAG